>JAGFMF010011435.1:3961032-4016291 GCA_019455555.1 Galemys pyrenaicus
AAGTACACTGCTGAGGGGAGCAGCGGGCACAGCAGGAGAGGTCTGCTGCACCATGTGGGTCCCCTCCCTGGTCGGCAGCAGGGATCGAACTCGTGCTGCGGTGGCTGCGGTTTGCTTCATAGTGCGTTGCTCAACCCACTGCGCCACCAGGGAGGCCCTTTAATAGCAGGTTTTAGGGGGACTATATTGTAGTGAAAATACATATAGGTTCTAAAGTACTTCTTGATTTGAGGATTATTGTCGTGAAAAAAAGATCAGGTCTATTAGAATCTAGAAAAAATGAAAGAATGATTCTACTGAGAATAGAGAGATAATTATTATGCCTGTCCTGTCTTTCTGACATATGTCTATCCCTAAGAAGTAATATTGTCTATTTTGCACAGTATTAGTGGCATGAAAAAAACCAAACTTTGTAAATGGCAGTGAACATTTATTTTTGCATTTAAATATTCAACCTTGATATTCTGTTTTAATTTTTAGACATATGTCAGAAGTGTGGCAATTTATATAGAAAATATTAATCTCTAAAGCTTCTTAAGTCCCAAATTGTAGCCATCATTAAGATTAAACAGAGACTATGAGGAGTATGTAAGCAATTTTGTGTTGAAAGGTTGAACAAATATTGAGTCATAAATGAGAAAGACAGAAGCCACATATTTCTCCTTCTTTCATCTCACCCATAGCCAAAGGCAGGAAGGGTTACATTCATAGCTTTTTATTTCACTATCTTTTCCTGCATCTCATGTTTTTTAAAAAAACAGTTTCACTGAGTAAATTGTCCATGTAAGATTTACTCTGTCAAAATTTACAATGTAATGCCCTTTGGTAAATTTATCAAGTTATGTATTTATTACAATAAATAAGTTTTAAGTCCTCTTTATATATCAATATAATCCTTCACATTTACAGTTACCTTCTGTTCCTACCCCAGCTCCAGGCTACTTCTTTTATTTTGTGTCTCTATAGATTTGCCTTTTCTTGATACTGCATATAAAGAAGGAGATCAGTGAGCTGTGGTTTCTTGTCTGGCCTTCACTTGGTGGAATGTTTACAAAGTGGGTCCATATGTAGCATGTGGCAGAAGTTAGTTAAAGAGTATCCATTGTATTAGTACACCAGACTACTATTTACTGGTTGATGGATATTTAGATTGCATCTATCTTTGGCTATTATGATTAATGTTTTTATAAATATTTGCACATAAATCTTTGTGTGGGCATTTGCTTTTATGTTTATTGGGTAAGTACCTAAGAATGGAATAGTTGAATTGTATAGTAATGACATATTTATGTATTTTTAAGGAATTACTAAACTGACTAATTTTTTAAAAAATATTTTTATTTTTTTTTATGCCTATACCATTGGGGGTACAGGCCAGAGTTGCGGGAGGTGAGAGGATTCACCAGAGACAGAGTGGGGAACAGAACAGGCAGACCACTGAAATACAGTGCTGAGGGGAGCAGCGGGCGAGGCAGGAGAGGTCTGCTGCACCATGTGGGTCCCCTCCCTGGCCGGGGATCAAACTCACACTGCTGTGCCGCGAATACTTCATAGTGTGGCGCTCAACCCACTGCGCCACCAGGGAGGCCCTAAACTGAAAAATTTTAACAATTTATTGTCAGAGGAAAATTGATAATGTTCCTGTCGTTATTCATAGAACTCATTTACTTCACATCACTTGAATATCTCCGTGTGCTGAATGTTAATGATAGGACTTCATAAAAAAATATTTCCTTTAAGGTATCTGTAATCCAGTGGAGATATGGACATATATAACCAGATAACTATATACAAGTTAGAGAAGGTCGCAAGGGAAGCCTACTCATAATGCTGGTAGGCAGAGAGGAGGGCACTCATTCTATGGTTGGAGGAGGAGTGGCAACATTTTGGAGAAGTTGGTTTCCAGGGATGTATCTAGGACATTAGGCAACTAGGAACAGAAAGCAACTTACCCTGTTTGTAGTCCCCGAGCCCCTTTCCCTTGATTTAATTTACTTTTCCATGGTCATTACTGCCTACAAAGTGCTATGCAATTTAGGTGTTTAGTAGTTGAGCTGTTGTCTCTTCTCCCCTTGTGAGTAGCAGTCTTTGTTTTGTCTACTGACATATTCCAAATATCTGGTAAAGTGCCTGACACAGAGAAGGCACTCAAGACATAGTTGTTGAATAAGTGAAACTGTTAACACTGATGGTTTGATACAATTTTGTGTTCAATACTGTGTAAAACAGCAACAGCAGGCAACATACCACTGAGACAGACAAAACCAGAGATGCTGGGAAGAGTGGATGGGTTGCTTTCAAGGAGGAACACTTTTGGGATTGTGAGACTTCATGCCACAATGTGGAAAGCATTACCTTGCCTCAGAATTTAAGGTTAGACTCAGTAAGATGAGCCAGGGTGGGTGGATACTCTTGGTAAGAGAACACACATTCTATTAGGATACAGAGGGGAATTTGTAGGTATCAGTGAAGGACTTTGAAGAATCTTTTGAGAAATTAGGAATCACTGAAGAAGAAAGAAACATTTGGAAAGAGTTATTTTAATTACTGTACCAAGAAACAAGTGATCTGAGTGGATGAGAGGAAGGAAAGGAGGAGGAAGAGGAAAAAACTGCTTTCCCTTTAGGATTTGCCCATAATTGTCATTTTGAGACATCTTTGCAAGTCAAATAAGCAAGGACGGTTTTTGATATAGTTAACCGTGATTTTGAGCAGAGCTTGAATATCTTTGGTATAGTGAAAAAAAGAAATACTTTTTACTCATAAAGGAAAGACTTACTGGGGAATCAAATGAGGTGTCTTTTAATTGAATTTATTTAGAGCGTTAGGAGCCTAGCTCTTAGGAGAAGACACGTTTGTTCAGCGTGTTAATTTTGTTTACTTGAGCTCCTTTAAATCTTATTACGGCCAGTAAGGAATAGATCCATGATAAGAACCTGTAGTTGCTAACTCCAAAGTCAGGTCTCTGTCCATCATATGTCAGAATGCTAATTAGGTGTCATCTTCTGTGCTTGTGGCTTACTGGAGTTGTCCAGTGATAGTGATGCTGTGGCTGCCCCAGGTTCAGCAGGAATTGGAGCTCTAAGGCATTAGCAACACTTTCAGAACAGTGAGGAGATCAGTGCGTCTTAGTGTCATATGTTGGCCATCCGTAATTGGTGACCTGTTATTTCTCCTGGAAGGGTTCTGTATGGTGAATAAGGAGAATGGTAACTTTTCTCATCAACTGTGTATCTAGGATAAAGCCAATGAGGAGGACTTAGAGAGTTATCTTTTGATTCTCCTTCATTTCATTTCATCTTTCTCTGTTCAGCGTACAGGCTCTCAGTGCTCTGTGGGGTGTATTTATTCATATTTGTGATATGTATTTGTTTCAGGCGGAGAAAGCTGATGGATTTGTCAACCTGCCCGACTTCACTGTGGAAAGAGCATTAGAATGCAAGAAAAAGCAGTAAGTTGTCTATCCTTTTCCACAAAACTGTGAGCCTGGACAGTACCCCTTCCTCATGTTCCTTGAGTGATGACATGACACTTTGGAAGATACTTAAGTTAGCACTGAAGTGTCTGGAGCTTTTTGAACATTATGAATCAACACCCCAAATGATAAAAGAGGGCCTTATTCTCCTGTTTTCTGGAATTTCACTTTGTGGAGCAGATGGATTGTAAAACCCCATGGAGCCTTGGCATGGCATGTTGACAACTGTCTATGAAAAACAAGCTCCCTCCAGGACTGGCAGGAAGGTCAGATGTCAAGGTTTTGTCCTTATAAAGAAAATGACTGATGAAGTACGACTCCTCAGAGCAGCAGATATGATGGCAAGAGCAGATTCTTTTTCTCAGCTCATGCAATTGTTAGCACCCTTGAAACAAAATTTTCTGAGATGTCTAAAGCTTGAGGATGACACCCTGATACCATTAAGTTCAAAAGATTGGAGGACCAACAGAGACCAAAGAAGTCACCAGTCTACTGTCTTGGTTTTATTGAGAAAGGAACAGCTCAGAGAGTCTGGGCCTTCCTGAGCACTGTGGAGAGTCTGCTCTAGCCTAGCTATCCAGACTCCTTGTCAAGTGCTCCCCTCTGATACCATCCGACTGCATTTTGCATGTGTCCTCTTTACCGTTTTTTACTTTCTTCCTCCTTTGACTTCTTTTCCTGACTATCAGAAAGGCCCATTTCCCTATTGACCTTTGCTATCATAGCAGCGATTGGTTCATTTTTTTTCTCTAAGGAAAGCTGTTGTGAACTTTAAGCCTCTCACTCTGCTGTAGCAATGCATGTCCAGTGATGTGTGGGGTTGTGTTGATTCTCGTCGCTTTGACCAAACTGGTTATTTACAAAAAAATCTGACCTATATTGCAGAACTGGTCAAAAGTGTAAAGTGGATACTCTATATTGTCTGTCCTCTTTAATGTCATGCTATATATTTTTTAAAAAATCTAAACATCTATGTTTTTATGTTATGTATTTCTGTTACTTTTTTTTAAAGATTTATTTATTTATGCATACAAGAGCTGGGGTACAGGTCAGAGTCCAGGGTGGTGAGAGGATTCACCAGAGACAGAGCAGGGAGCAGAACAGGCAGATCGACTGAAACACACTGCTGAGGGGAGCAGCGGGCACAGCAGGAGAGGTATACTGCGCCATGTGGGTTCCCTCCCTGGCCGGAGGCAGGGGTCGAACTCGTGCTGCAGTGGCTGCGGTTTGCTTCAGTGTGTTGCTTAACCCACTGCGCCACCAGGGAGGCCCTGTATTTCTGTTACTAATGAAGAGTGGCATGGATAAGACTTTCGATATGTTGTCACAGTGTGAATTCTAGACCTGGTTATCATCTTCCTATAAATAAAATTCTCATATATATTTTATTGAATTTGAACAAACACAAGGCATTATGGAGTCAATCTGAGTATTTTGAATGAAATCTTTATCACTCTAAATATTGATTTCTTTATAGCAAAGCTATTAGCAAATGAAAGTGAAAGGGTTTGCCCATATGTCTTAGAGAGAAACTGCTGACCAACCAAAAGCTAGTCTTGTTCTAGAAATCATGACTTGAGAAATCTCTGTTCTTATAGTAGAGATTAGACCATGGTTATTTAATGTAACTTAAATTATTTTTTGTAAATTTATAAAGAAGGCAGATGAGCTTATATTTGTATTTGACTGATTTACTTTCAAATCTCTTGATGACTACAAACACTAATTTCTCCTGTGTTGTTTTTCCTCCTTTAAGTGCATTTAAGGTCAGTCATCCACAGATCAAGACCTTTTATTTTGCAGCTGAGAATGTGCAGGAGATGAACGTGTAAGTAGAGGAATGGCTAAATTCAATCTTCATGGGAATAGACTTACTTGGGCCAGGGCTTTCAGTGTTAAGCATGTGATTGATTTATTTCTGCTTTTCTAAGGATGAATCTTTTTTACAATATAAGATCTTTTTACTTTATTCACTTGTACTTGGAAGCATTTTAAAGAACTACCCATCTCAAAATGGTTATTTTATTAGAAGTAAGTTTCGAGATAATCACTAAGTTGAGAAGAGACTAGACAGAAGTAATTATAAGAAAATGTCCGAATGAGAATCAGCATTGCAGGGAGGAAGGGTTGAAAGTATTGTGGAACCAATTTCATGGCTTTCAGATTTGCAAGTGAAAAACATCTCTCCAGCACTTAACGTGCTGTGCAGGGTTATCACAGTGATTCACGTGCTTGTCACCTGTCCATGCTCTCTCCTAACATTTTGCAAAAACTCCTTTCTCAGAGGACATGTAAGGTCGAATTTTATACCCCTCATTCCATTTCTGTCTGTTCTGTTTAAGTAAGGGGGGGATACACATAGGGGCTTACTGATCTTCTTCCCCTTCTTACTGGTTTTATTATGGTCAATCACTTGTATTCTTTATCATTTAATTTTTTTAATTGAAGTGACATTGTATCATGGTGTAATATGAGTTTCAAGTACATATATACATTAAGTTCATCTCTAAAATTCCAGCTTTATTCCTTAACATACCATGTCCCTTCTGGACTCACCTATCTACCTCCTCCCCTCTGGTAACTGTCAATTGGTCTTACAATCCACAAGATGATTTTTGTTCATTTTTTTGATTTCATTATACATCACATATGAGTGACATCATATGGTGTTTGTCTGGATTTCACTAAAGCAGAAAAACTTCTAGCTCCACCCATATTGTTGCCAATAGCACCATTTCATCTATTTCTAACAGCCAAGGAAATAGTATTCTACTGTGTTTCTTATATACTATATCTTTCTTATACATTCATTGGTTGATGTGTAGTAGGTTGTTTCCAGTTCTTGATTTCTATAATAGTATCATAAGAAACCTGGGGGCACATAAATTTCTTCTAATTGGTGTTTTGTCTTTTTTATTTTGGTAAATACCGGGAAGCAGGATAACTGGATTGCATGGAATTTCTACTTTTAGTTTTAGTTTTCTGAGTCCTCTCCGTTCTGCTCTCAGTAATGGTTGGACCAGTCCCAGTCTCAGTAGCAGACTCATAGGGCCTCTCTCTCTGCATCCTCTCCCATAACTTTTGGTTCTTGTCACAGTATATATTTGGAGAAGACTGAATAGACTTGAGGTGACTGACATCGGAAAGCATGCTAGTTAATTTAAGCCCTGTTCTCAGAGCCTCTTAACTGTCTTCATATAACTACTTAGATATCTTTGGTACTCCTGCTACATAACCTACTGTAGCTTACGTAGGTAAACTACAACCATAGCAGGTTGTAGGCAACAGAAATAAAGAACAGAAACATAAATCCTCTGTTCACAGAGTCTGTTTCACTACTTTATAGATACTTCCTCTCTAACTTCTCTATATAATTTTTCTTTGCCCTCTTATTCTGGACATAAAAAAGAAAGGAGTTGCTTTTGCATCATTTATAATAGCCAAGTTATGGAAACAACCTAAGTGCCAAATACAGATGAGTAGATTAGAAAGATGTCGTCTGTATACAAAGCGGAATCCTAGTCAGCTACAGGAAAGATAAACTCTTAACTTCCATGACACATTGGATGGACTGGAGGGCATGACGCTAAGCAAAGTAGTCAGAGAGAGAAAGACCAATTCTGACTGGTGTTACTTACATATAGTACAAAGAAATGAAACTTAGCATCAGATAAAACCAGACTAATAACACACCCTTAGCATCTGACTGTCGAATTGAGGCTCCAAGAGGGGGAGAGAACCCCATGGACTATAGCCGATGACTTTTAGTGGTGTGGGTGTGTTGTGAGCCCCCTGAAGGGTGTCATCCTGTGCTGCTAAATCTCATTGTCAACTAGTGTTACCTCCATTAAAAAAAAAGTTATGGAGATAAACAGGATCTCCAAGACAAAAAACAAAAATATGTCTGTGCAATTATGCACGACCCTTAGTGTACACACACACACACGCACACACACACAGGCACACCCCTTCTCAGTTGGGAACATCGTTGCTGTTCCCTACACTGATCTCCCACCACGCCTCGAAGGAGGGCAGAGTGCCCCTCACACAGCGTGCTAGGAAACCCTGTGTTAGTAGCACTGAGGCCGGGGGCTACCAGTTGAGTCCTGTACATGAATTTTTACTGGATCAGGAAGATGTTTTTCTAACTATTTCTGGTTTTAGCTCTTCCCCCCTCCCCAGCGTTCTCAAGCATCTGAGAAGAACAGCTATACAAAAGGGGATTTTTAAATGTCATGTTAGCACCCTTTTTCTTTTCACTTGCCCGCTCTTGGTGAGCAAGCTTGGGTGTATCAGTGGAAGGTGGAGAGCTGGGCCAGTGACTTGGGCCTGTGACAGAGTCTGCTTGAACTGGGCCATCCTGCATCTCACTCCCAGGAGCCCCTCCATCCTCCGCAAACCCCAGGGACTCCTGGGGGCCCTGGGTGCTCTCAAACAGCCCCTTGTAGCTCCAGCTTCCTTCCTCCTCCCTGCCTGTCCTGTGGCTGCTCTTTCAAAGTCGTTCTGTGCTCTCTGATAAGGGACAGGGGAGACTGAGCTTGCCTCCAAATCTTCCCTCTTAAGTGTTTCCTCACCAGGTGCATTTCTCCTCCTACACAGTCAGATATCTTCTTAACCAAAGAAAAGTGACAGACTCTTACATGGCTGTCAGAATCTGTTCTATTTCAGGCAGATTTGCTCTCTCAATCTCACCTTGGGTTATTTTGCTTCCTGCCCACCCACCTCCCTGGTTTTTGTTTATATTTTGAATCCATTTATCTTCCGTTTACAAGTTCTCCCTTGCAGATAGATAACTGCCTAACTGCAAGGCTGGTGGCCTGAGCGTGGGTCTATGTGTACTTTGTCTGCCTGGCTGTGAAATCTAAGCCTCTCCAAACGATCAAAACCAAGACTTCGTAGCCCACCTCTGCTGTGGAGGTCTCTTCACTTACTTAGATAATTTTCTTCCCAACTTACAAATGAGGTGTGAAGTGAAATTTGAACCTGAAGTGTCCTGACCTGTAGTACTGACTATGTGAGCTTTATCCTTGAAAATTGCCCAGGCAGCAATTTGTCTGTGCCTGGATATGTCATAATTTCTAATGTGTATAGTATTATTAAGGTTTGTTATTTTGAAGCTGATTTTTCTAGTAGCCAAAAATGTAGACTCATGGACCTCCACGCCCTCGCCTCCGTTCCTGGCAAGGTTATGTGGATGATTTTCAGAGACTTGCTGGGCAGAGTCACCTCAGAGCTTCCCTTGCTGGTGTGGCCTGTTTCAGGCTGTGCAAAATGTATCTGGACTTCTTAGCGAGATGCAGAGATGTTGGGGAAGGAAGGGGTGACATTGGAGGAATGCTTCCCATTTTTAGAAGTTCATTTCCTTGGGTAACCGCATTTTTGGGTGGTGACATTTCTCTTCAGGACGATGAAGAGAAAGATAATTAAGCTTAATAGAAGTGCTGTGTGAATTGCGAGGACCCGCCATTTTAAAAGCACAGGACTCAGTAATTAAGGATAATGAAAGAGCTGGTTTCTAAACAAGACAGACGCTAGCTGCTTTTCTCAGTGTTTGTGGAAGAGTGTGCTTGTTTTGCACATCAATTTCTTAGCACTTGTGCTCCTGCAGCACACACAGCCACATCAAGTTACCACACAACAAACTCCTGGGAAGCATTTGTCATCTTCTTTTATGTAAATACAAGTCTTTGTGTGTGTCTATCTATTTCTCCACAAATAGAATTTTCCTACAGTCTTGATTTTTTTTGAAAAGTCTTAGCAATGGAGGTACTTGAAGCCACTGGATTCTTGAAAGAAAGATGATAACTAATCAGTTTTTCACAATGAGTAATGAACAGTGGCAAATGGGAGGACATGGGTTTTCAGTAAGGGCTGAGAAGAATCTTTATTATCAGTGTTCTTCCTGTAACACTAGTTCTGCATTTCCACGCTCTACAAAGCAACTTAGATATGCATTTTGTTTCAGGTATTCTCAGTCTAAAACTAATTTTGTCTTGATTAAAAAAAAGAGTGTATATTTCACTTTCAGATGCTTTTTGGGGGGAGGGTCAGCTGGTATAATCATGAAGTTATCAACTAAATATTATTTTTACAGTAATTTTTACATGAACCATTAAATTCATGTGCTTTGCCTAATCAATTTTTAAAATGTACTTTCAAGTGTTTTAATTAATAGATAACGCATATTATTATAAAAGTTATATAACTTAAAAGTCTATAAAGTGAAAACATCCTGCACTCCAATTTCATCTTCCAATTCCGTGTCTCTTTTAGGATCACTTCTGATGTATTATGTAAATCCTTCCTCATGCAGTTATTTGCATGTCAATCCATGCAAGGATACAAACATAATTTTATTATCAGGCTAGTGACATTGTAGCGTACTTGTTAGTACTATGTTAGTATTTTTTCCAGGTTATTTCAAGGCCCCGTCTTAGTCTTCTTATTAACATCCTAACCTCATGCTGACATAGTGTTATACTTAATCCATTTTTCTATTAATGGAAAATTATACTTATTAACATTTCTTTTGTCACACCAACTTTACTGACTTAACATTTTTCTATTTTGTATGTGTACACAAGAGTGTGTTTTTTAAAGGTAGGTATTTATAATTAGAATTATTGGGTGAAAGGTATGGATATTTAAATTTGAATATCTGTTCTCCCCAATTTGTTAGTATCATCAAATTGCCCACTTAAATTAGCCTGTATCAATTTTTATGTTCATCTCAACAAAGGATGAGAATGTTTCTTCCTAAATTTTGGAAATCAGCATTATTCTTATTTTTTTCCAATTTATTAGTAAAACTACTTTCCTGTGTTTAATAGATATTTCCCCAAATACTAGTGAGACAGAATTTTTAAATATATTTTATCAGTTATACATTTTCCCACTGCGATTTATTTTTTCTCTGTTTTGTCAGTTATTCTGTCAGGTCTTGACAACATTTTCTAGTTCTCATAGTCTGATTTGAACCCTCGTGTCCATCCAGTTTTCAGTGGCCAGTAGGAGCTCATGTTTATTGTGGTGCTGAGGGGAATTCTTATAAGAGACTGGAACTCATCTTCCTTCTTATAGATATTCTTAGTCTGTTTATTTATAAGACAAAAAAAAATATCTTTATTGAAGTAATGTTGGTTTACAACACTGATGCCGGAGTAGAGACTTATACTTTTTTAGACATATGTTTACTGCACCCACTAACAAAATGCCCATAATCCTTCACCCTAGTCTGTTGAACCCTCTACCCATTTGCTCACATCACCACTCTGGTAGCCTCAATTCTGTACTTGGATTTCTAGAGTTTGTTTCCTTTATTTGCATTTTAAGAGTCAAATCAGCCAACATTTTTCATTCTCCTTCTGACTATTTCACTTAGTATAACCCTCTCCAATAAGTGCATCCATGTTATTATGAATGGCAAGATTCCATCTTTTTTAGAGCTGAATAGTATTCTATTATACACTGTTTTGTTTACTTTTTAATATCAAATTTATTATTTATTTGCTTTTTTTGTAAATAAGAAATAAAGACCATGGCAGGTTGAGATATGGGTAAGGATTTCTATTTAGATGACAATTGTAGACATGGAAATGTATAATTTTATACCATATTGGGAACATAGCATGCCTAATAATTCATGGGGCATTATAGGGTTGGAAAAAGTGAAAATTGTAAATGAATCATTAAGTGTGTAGCATAACTATGGTTATTTCATCAGTATTGGTTCACTTATGCCACTATCGAATGATCTCCTTTCTCAAAAAAAAATGAATATGCAATACGGATTATTTAAAAAAATACTGGAAAGAAGTGGGAAATGAATCTTTCAGATTCTTATTGCTCTAAAACAATATTTTCCTTTAAATATAAGGTTATTGAGCTAGGAACATATGAAATAGATACATTTGTGTTTTATCTTT
Organism: Galemys pyrenaicus; assembly: GCA_019455555.1. Lineage (NCBI taxonomy): Eukaryota > Metazoa > Chordata > Mammalia > Eulipotyphla > Talpidae > Galemys > Galemys pyrenaicus. The sequence continues at coordinate 3,972,433 of JAGFMF010011435.1, forward strand.
TAAAAATTTGTTCTATAAACTATGTTCTTATCTCAATGTTGAGGAGAAATGGTGGTGACTTGAAGTTGCTAGCCAAATTTGAGTCCCTTAAAGTTTGTCTGGTTCTTTTTTGGTTGTTGATATTTAATTAGAATTCACTGCCAATGAAATGGTAAATCAGTAGACAGTTTTTTCTTCAAGGAATTAAAGTTTTCCCAGTTTAAGAATACCTATCAAATGCTAGCCAGGTTTTTTACTAACTGATATAAAAATCTTCCTTGTTTAAATATTAATTATCTTTTCTTTTTTTCTGGAATAAATTGACATTATTAAGAAATATAATTTTTGGTAGTCACATAGAACTTCAGTAGTCAGTTTTCTAAATTAAGGGATAAAGACTTTTATGGTTGATAAAATTTTCAATTGTAAAGCTATATTTCTTACCTTTTAGAATATCTAATATTTGCCAACTGGTTAATGGATTACCCCATTTCTTATTTTACAAGGGATGCCCAAGTAAGGCATATTTAATGAAACCAGGTTCAGTGCCACAAATCTATGCTATTTTTTGGAAATGTTCAGAGGGAATGTAGACTGTGGCTTAACTTTATTACAAAGCCTAACTCAGGAGCTTCCTGGGGTCTAGGGGGAAAGTAAACAGATCTTCAATCTCTTTGGTCAAACATGTACTTTCTGTTTGAATTGTAGGTGGTTAAATAAGCTTGGATTAGCTATAATCCATCAGGAATCCACTACAAAGGAAGAAGGTAGGTTCTATTTTAAATTTCTGAAACATTAGCAAGAATTAGAATAGGATGAAATAGGGTGAAAAAGCAATGCCACATTTCATGTATAGTTTTGTCCTAGTGAAACATGCTTCGGCACTTAAAATTATCAGCAAATATGTAGAGAAAGATGTTTAGACTGTCTCACCAACATGGAATGAACTTCCCACTTGGCTATGATCGCTTTTCACACTTCACCCACACGTTAGCAGCTGTAGGCGTCACTGACATCTCAAACAATTGTCAATGCAAATTTTATATTGCCCCACTTACTGAATTCTTACTCATAGACATGATCTTTTCATAATCTAGACAGATAAACTCCATCCCACTCTTTCCTTTTGATAGCTTAATATTTCCACCAAGTGTGTGCTGAGACTACCTAAATTTTTACTGGGAACCTGAAGGTCAGACTGGGACACAGGCTTATGATTTTAGCTCAGTTTGTAGTTCTCAGGGATGAAAGCTATGAGTCTAATTCTTAATGATGTAATTACTCCTTCACATCGAGGAGACTGGTGGTGCTAGGGTCATAGAACTGATATTTCAGAAATTCTCAGACTGCATACAACTTGGGAATTAGAAGTCAAGGCAATTTCTGCATAACCAAACTATAACTCTTACATTTAGAAATGGAAAATTGACAACTTGATTTAATACAATAAAGAAGTAAAATATAATACTGTGAAAATAGTACCATGACCATCAACTTGATCCTCTTTCCCACACAACACCCAGTGTATATTTGAAGTACAATTCTAGATTGTGAAAAAAAAAATACTACACAAAAGTCACCTCCTTATTGGTATGTAAGTCTTTTGTGATATAACTTCAAGCAACCCCTTAGTTTTGTTTTTCACCAAATTGCACAGGATGGCCATATATTTGGCTCAGCTTTTACTCTTGGCCTGGAATTCTGATCAATCTGTGATACCACTGATGGTTTACTTATCCTGCCAGTTTTAGCTTACTATTGTCAAAATTATTGCTACTGATTTTGTGCTCCCTTAGTGTCAGACACACCTCTTTAAGGAATTATTTTATTTTCCCTCACCCGTGGTAGCCCTCTTCCTGCATGTTGGTATTTCCTTAAGGACAGAGACCCTACTATGGCCATTAGTTTTCTGCTCTTGTGTCATTTCCTGATACCAATTCCATTGGAATTGGATGAAATTGCAGTAGCCAGATGGAGGAAAACCTCTGCTTGTGCATATGGCATATGTGATGATGACACTGGAACATGAAGCATTTTCACTTTTGTTTAGAATGCTACAGTGAGAGTGAGCAGGAAGATCCTGAAATAGCTGCAGAGACACCACCTCCTCCTTATTCTTCGGAGACTCTGTCCTCTTCAGTAAGTACCAAAGTCTGGTTTGTTTGGTTTGGCGCGAATATGATGACATTCCTTCCAACTGGGTAGGCGCTATCTTAACCAATAAATTTGTATTATTATTATCTTATAATAGATTTTTCAAATTTTATTAAAGCTATTTTCTTAAATCATCAGTCATCTTTGTATAGTGTTTGATTTCTCCTTTTAGGTGTAGTCTCGTACTTCTCCTACTGCCAAAGCATGTGCAATCCATCACCCCATCCTTTGTGCTCCTCCCTCCCGCTTTTACCCCTCTTGTCCCCCTCCCCTGCTGTGTGCCTCCCTCTTTGTTGACCAATAAATACATTTTTAAAACAAGCTAAATGAAGACACTGCCAGAGAGCTAGTAATACTGAGTGTAGCACTCAGGGTGCTGATGTTGAGTCTTATCCATGGCAGCCAACTGGAATGACAAACTCAGAGTATTTGTGTGTGACCCACAGATATCTTATTCTCTGTACTTGTGGCTAAGGACTTCAGGGGAGAGACCAGGGTTTCCAACACTTGTTTATGTTTATTTATACTCTATTTGTTCTCAGAAAGAACCGAAAGTTCTTTGCCTGGACACATACAGTATAGCAAAGGAAACTGAGTATAAAAGGGATGAAGACAATAGCATGAAGAGAAAATTATAGGCAAAAAGATAGCAAGAAACCAGATAGAATGCAGCTTTCAAATCTGCGAAGGCAGCTATTCTGTTTTCCCCTGAGTCTAGATTTTGCAAGTGTCCAGTGTAAGTTCAGGTTATTAATGGATGTTACAACTAGAGAAAGTTACTTTATAGTTGGGTGTACATTGACCTTCAGTGATGTTTCCAAAAAGAGGTCAAACGTGGACATTTGGAAAGGTCAACTATGGTTTCAATAGCTACCATGGACCAGAACTGCTGTGTTTTTAATATGTAACCATTTTGTTCTCCAAAGAATCATAAAAGTAGTAGTATTTAATCTGAAATTTGCTGATTACTAATAAAATTCAACATTTTTAAAAGTTTATTAGCCATTTCTGTTTTTCTTTCTGTTACATCTTTCATACATTTTTAGCTGCCTAATTATTATTATTTTGGATTTATAGGATTTCTTTATTATTCTACACATGGATCCTTAGTCAGTTATAAGTAAGGCAAATTTCTTCCCACTTTGTGACTTTTTGATTAAAATCTCTTTCTTGTCTCTTTGTAAACAGACATAATTGATTTCAGTGTGTCAGATTAATCTATCACAGCCATTGTGGTTAAAATCTTTTTTCTCCCGGATTGAAAGATTATTTCCTTTTGCCAGGTCATGAGGAAGTAGCTATTAGAGTCTTCATTTCATGGAAGGGGAAACTGAATTCAGAGAGAGGCAGGGTCTGGCTACATGCCCAGCCCATGAGTGCCTGCGCTGGGGACCTCAGTCTGTCTGATGTGAGAGGACATGCTCTTTCCACTTGCCTGTCTGAGGTCTCAAATAGCTATCAATTCTGCTGGGTCAGCAGCTCCTTCCCTCAGCAAACCTCTTGTGCCTGCACTTTCCATTTTGTATGATAAAGTCTTGCCATTTCCTGCATTGACAGTGTTACATATTATGTAAATAATGGCCTATTTTGCACATTGTCATCGTAGAGACTTATGGCCACTTTTCTATCTCGTTTGACTGGCAGCCAAGACCAGAAATAAATAGTTGTTGGATGAATGTTTATTAAATCTCTATTTGGTAGAATTAGCTGAAATTTAGCAAAGTATAAAAAAGTAAACTTTAAATATGGTAAAATGTACACTAATTTTTGAACTTAACAGTGTATCCTTTCAGAATATATTCATGTTTTCCTGACTGAACTTTTTCTCCTTTTAAAGTCAGTTTCTGAATCTAGAAAGAGCATTTATTCTCTCTATTGCACTCAAACTTAGTGTTATCTCCAAATCTTAAAATGATCCCCAGTCAGCTTTTAACAGCTTTCTTGTTGGATTACTTACCCTTTATTGCTTCTAAGAGGCCATCAACTTTGCACTGAGTAGGTCTGCAATAGATGTTGCTTGTTCTTTTAATAGAGAAGTATGTATTTTGTTCAGTTTCTCCCTGTCTCTTTCTCTTCCTCTCCTATTTTCACTAGTAATACTTAGGATTTAGTTGATTCTCCTTCCCTTCCTGAAATTCCCACTTCTCTCCATGGCTTCCAATATGACTTAATGTGATTTTCAGTTTTATCATCACAAACTGGTGTCACAGATTACTAAGACACTAGTAATTGACATTACTAGTTAGGCATTTAGAGCTGTCCTTTATGAAAGTAAAAGCAACCCAACTGTGTCCTTACGGGAGGATCATGGTTTTCATTCATTGTGCAGCGACAGTCTTTACCTGTTGTTACAGCTGGAGCTCAGACCGTGTTTGTTCAAAACACATCGGAGAAGGGGTACTTGAGATCAGAAAATCAGGTCAGTGAGTGGGAGGATTCTTTAGCATTTTCTGAGTCATCAATCAAATGTTATTCTTAAAAGTTCTAAGTTGACCAGTTTTTTGAAAACCACCAGAGCTGGTATTTCTTATGAATACATTGGAAATAGATAAATGTTGAACAATTTAATTTTATTTTCCACAGAAACAAAATATGTTCTTCTTGCTTGCATATTTCCCAGTCATATTTTGTTTTTATTTCCTCTGGTTTCAAAAAAATAGACTTGCAAGACATTGGATTAAAATAGCATTTAAGCCTTTTACTTAAGTAGATGAAAATTGTAAAAATCATGGTAGCTTTTATCCATAATCAGATTATTTTGGCTTAATCTGGCCTATGCTAGTCATAACTGAGCTATCCAAAAAAAAAAAAATTCTTTGCAAGTTCTTATTTTTTAAAAAATATTTTGGGTAATGAAATTTCACTTAGGAACGATGACCCAAAAGTATAAAATAATGCTATTCTGGAAAATTATCTCAGACAATTTTAAATCTGGAATTAAATAGTTCATGGAATAACTCATCATCCTAATGACTATGGTGTAAAGATAAGCAGTAGAACTTCTGGAACCCCCAAGTAGGTTTTCAGGGAAAGAAGTTTCCAAGCCAAGGGAACAGTTTGGTCATGATCTCCTGAGCGCACAGGCAGAAATGCAAGGGGCAAGTGTGGCTGGAGAGGGTGGAATAAGATGAAAGCAGCAGAGCATGAGGGCCAGCATTAGTGGGGGCCATACCACGTAGGGCCTGAGGGCCAGTTAAGGACTTGGCTGTTCTCAGTTCAGAAGCCTTTGGAAGATCTGGGCAAGGGTGATGCAATCAGTTTCCAATTTGAGAGCCCCAACAGCATAGTGTATGGGAGAGGGGGGCCACTGGCATGCCGGCAGAATTGAGAAGTGGAATGGTCGGATTTTGAAGACAGTTGGGAGACCACCCAGTTAGGTGGATGAGAGCCGAGAGAGGCTGAGAAGATAAATATTTATAATCCCAGCTTCAAGCAGCAATTGCGGATTATTTTAACAAGACAGTCCTCACGGTTTGATGACTTTCAGAAGTGCAGTTCATTTATATCCAAATGAAAAAAATAACAAAACCCATCAACTCAAACAAACCAAAGAAATGATAAGTAAAAACAGACTCTGCAAACTGTGGCCCATAGGCCAGGGGCAGAGGAAGAAGTTGAAAATCAAACACAGAAAGGGGTAAAATCAACTTAAGAAACTCAGATTTCATCTTAGAGGACCAACTTCACATGGCTGTCCACTGACGGTTACTTGAGCTTTCAATATTTGTGCTATAGAAAACAATACTAAGTGCTTATAAGTGAGAGCATTGTGTAAAAATTATCAGTGGCTGTAAATACAAGGAAGAGGTAGAATAATCCCCCAATGCAAAATACTATCTAAAGCTCTGTGGCTGAACATTTAACTGATTTGAAGACTTTTCTAAAAGTAGTTTTTAGACCTGTGCTCCCTGCTTAACCATCCCTCTGTCAGCCCTGTGGGCTCAGTCACAAGGCAGGAAGCATGGCATAGTGGGGGTCCAGCATTAGCTCCTGCCTAGGTTGTTGAAATATGAGACTGCTTTTCCACTGTCTCTAATCTCTCTCCTTTGAAACCACCTCCTAGTCTCTCTAAGTGGAGTACTGATGATAACTGATTCAACTGCTCCAGGACCTTGTAGTGAATTTTGATTGCTTATTGAATTCATTCTCAACCTGGCTTGTTATGTAAGACACTTGGGTCCTTCAAAGTGTTACTGTGGTATAGTTGCTAATTCCTCTTTTACATCATCTCAGTAAACTGCTGATGATTTCCCCAAAGCTTTCCAGACCTGCCTGCTCGTGCACCTCTGAAGTGTTTCCACTTGTAGGAGAAACCACTCAACTCCCCACAACCAAACTGCACTGTCTAAATGTCTTTCAAGGCCAGTTCAAATGCCATTTCCTTCATAGTAGCTCCCCTGTTCTCTAAAGAGGTAGTCCTGTCTTGTTTCCTGCTCTCTGCATTCCTAGAATACGGTGTTCTTTGCTGCCTTTTCCATGTGGTTATCATTTGCCTTGACTACAGATTTTGTGCATCTGGTTTATTTCTCTAACTATTAAATCCTTAAAGTGAAAAGCAGTGTTGAATATCTCTTTCTTTTCCCACAATAGTTATGATTGTCTCTAGCTCATATTTGAAATAATTTATTTATACATTTACAACAATATATAATTTATACATAATATAACGTATCAATAATATTTATGTTATGGATGGACAGGGCGGTAACAGGTGACTATGGTGACTTCATCTTTGCCCTTCATAGATTTGTTGCTCTACAGGAATTTTTCCATGTGAGTTATAAAGTTCTTTCCTGCACTGGCCTGGTGCTTTAGTCACCTGTGATAAGGCAGATGGAGATGTTGCGGGAGGGTAGGTGGGTCCATATGGACCTTCTCAGCTGTGGCAGAGACTGTGGCTCCTTTTCTACTTGTGATGGGAAGACATAGAGGATTTTCAGCAAGGAACATTGTGATCTGTCTTGTGTTTTAAAATACTCTAGCTGTTGTTGGAGGGTGGACTATGATGGGGAAGAGGTAAACAGTGGAGGGAGGGGACAAGTAGTTGTAGTAAGGGAGGGGCCTCTCCAGTGATGAAAAGGGTTAAGCACCTCCTTATGGAGCATGTGCAGCCACTGCAGCATGAGTTTGATCCCTGGCCAGGGAGGTGACCCACATGGTGCAGCAGACCTCTCTTGTCTCGCCATGCTCCCCTCAGTGGTGTGTTTCATTCAGTCTGCCTGTTCTGTTCTCCCCTCTGTCTCTGGTGAATCCTATGATATCTGGCCTGTTCTTGTATGCAAAAATAAAGGAATCTTAAAAATAAAGGTTACTTGGATCCTGAGGATAGAGGTACAGAGCAGGTCTTCTGCCAGTTCATTGTACAGGGTCATGTTGAAGGTCAGTGGCAGAGCCGGGAGTGTACTACACAGCATCTTGGAGCTTTCAGAGTAATTCTTCCACTACCAATGGTAGAAAGACAAACAAATACTTCCTGGGACTTAATAACCATTGGCTAGTTTGTTCTTTAGGAATATGACCAAAAAAGGAGAGCAATGTTGTATATGTTCTTTTTTTCCTCATTTGGCTTTATTGATGTTTTATCTTAAGTTATTTCTGTGTTTTCTTGTTTTTCATATTCTTGGACTAATGTTGCTTAGGGTTTATGTGATGACTCACTTCTTAATTATAAGCGTGGGGTGGCCATTTTAAACTAATTTTCCTCATGTCAAAGTTGTGTTTTTAAAACAATTCAAAGAAAAGGGTTTTAGAGATAATTTGCATTTGAATTAAGCTTGGATGGATAAAAATATACAGAAAGTAGGAAAAACACTATTGATTTTAAAATTGAGTCATACACAGTCTCTTCATTAAAACTAAGATCCTTTAAACTGTTTTATTTTCTCATTAAAATATAAAAGATGTAAACTCCAAATTTCCTCAGATGCATGCTACCATATACAATCATTGATCTCTAATAAATAAAATAATTTTGTTGGAGATTATGAAACACATTGTGGGAGTATTTGCATTTCAGTCAGAACCAGTCACCTCTAGATCCTCTGACTGAGGTGAATTATTCATAGCTACTATACAAGAAATTTTAGGGTGCTCCTCAAAAAGGGACTAAACTACTCTGGGCTGTTTCACTTCATATAGCTGGTTCCTCTGACCACTTTTTTATTGGAATTATTTCATTAAACAATTATGTGTCAGACACAGATGCAATAAATGGAGATGCAAAAATAATTTAGAAACATCTATTTCCACTTGATTCACCAAAAAAGATGAACAAGTCAATCAGCAGTTACAGTGTCAGATGACACAATGGTGTTCCATACAGTGTGAATGAAGTTAGCCTCAGCTCCAGGCAAAGGCTCCGCCCTTGCTCTGAAATTCCTAGGGAGGGCTTTCTGCAGGAACTTGACCTTGGGCCACACTCAGAGATGGACTTTCATTAGCCACATAGTATGTGACTGTCCCTCCTTTCTACCTGCATATGATTTGCAATGAAGGGTTTTATGAGTTTCTTATGTGAATAAAAAGAGGTTGTGAGCTAAGAGTTCCCCGTTTTAGTTGTAGTTATGTAGTTATGAGCTGATTTTGGTCACATGTGAGGGACTATGTGAAAGATATTCAAGGGTTTAAATATATGTACTTTGCTCACATCACTGGTCTCCATTTAGTTAATATTATTTTCTTTCTTATCGGTTCCAACTTTTGCTTTCTTTTTTCGTCATCACCTTTCTCAAGTGCTTTTACTTAATGAGTAAGAATCCAGCCATAGACTGCAATCTAATTTTGCTGAAGGTGTCTTTCAGTATTTCAGAGAATTCCCCAGAGGGGCCTTTTAAGTTCATGGAGATGAATGAAAAAAATAGGGTAAATTGTGATATAGAGAGTTTTCAGATCCAAAGTTCATAAATTCAAAGTTACATTAATCAATTGTTGGAGAAATGCCCTCATCATCTCTGTCCTACAGATATAAATATCATCAGCTTTGATTTTGGCTTTGCTATTGTTGGACTGTTTTTGAAACATTGAGGACCTCCTTTGAAAAATGAAAGGTAGAGAATGCTGATTTTCTTTTTGGTTTTATTTTTGAAAAATAGGCTGCACAGCAGGCATCTTCATCCTCACCCAACCTGAGTGAAGCTTCATGTTCTTGTTCTTCCCTGGAAAATGCAACAAAGACACCTGGCAATTCGTCTTCGTCCTACCGGAGGGAAAGACAGTCCTGGATTGACATAGTTAACAGCGCATCAGCTGTCGAGGACAGGGGCCAGTCGGTAACATTCGCTCTGCAGATACATTCCCCTGCACCCTCAGAGGCAAACAGTCACAAGGACCTGGAAAACAGCTTTGCCACATCAGAAAGTGGATTTTTGAATTCTTTATCTAGTGATGACACTTCTTCTTTGAGTAGCAACCTAGACCATCTTACTGTCCCAGACAAGCCTATTGGATCAAAGATGATGGACAAAGGTAAAGCAAGAAATTATTTACCCTTTGTTCCACAGTGGTTATTTATCTTTATGAGGAGCTCTTAAGTTAATTTGTCGAATGAGTGTTTAAAGTCATGAATGAAGATTCAGTAATTAAGTAGTCAAGTGGACTGAGCCCCAGGGCTGCTCTTTGAGTTTGCATGTGAAAACATCAGCTTCCAGGCCATTCATTCCCTGGTGTGTCATTAACCAAATGCCTTAAGAGCTATGAGACTTGTGATTATAAAATAATGATACTCTCCCACCAGTCTGAAAAAAGCTGTCCCTTTTTTGTTCTGTACCCTATACTGAACTTGTGATTAGAACAGGGTTTTTCAGTCTGACAGCTATAACTTCTTTTCAGTGTTGCCGTGTAAACTCAGAGCAACCAACTCCCCTGGGCCAGAACCACTGACAGGTCTGGCATCTTCTGTCCCTGAAGGCACCTCTGTGGTTAATAGGAAGAAAGACAATTTACCTGCACTTTGGAGGACAGTAATAGAAGTTTTGAACTCAAAGGAGAATTTAGGCTTTTGAAAAACATTTCAGGTCTTTAGCCAAGGAAAGAGTTAATGGAGTATAGTTATTGATACTGTTAACTTTCTAAATACTGTTACTGAATGCCAGTCTTAGTTTTCCAGAGTTTGAGGATGAGGACAGTAGTTTAATTTGTTGACAGATTGAGGAGGGCAGCAGAGTCATTTTTGAAAGACCAACATCCTGCTCTTTGGCAGAGGGCAGGGTATTTATCTACAGTTAGAAGGGAGCAGAAGGGGTGTGGGCAAGGGTCAGCATTTTGTCCTTTTGATAGGTTGATGCCACTTTACTTTTGCCATCACCTCACCTGGTGGTCAGCACTTCAGAAGGTTATCTTCCTAATAATTCTCTTTTCCCTTGGAATGCACAAAAACAGTTTGTTAAGATTAGAGAGTAAATTAGAAAAATGGGAGAGCTTATCTGTGGGGCAGAAAGAAAAACAAGTCCTTCATTCTTGTTTCAATACTGTGTGTCATTGGCCCTTATTAATATTTTTTGTAGACTAATTCTTTTTATTTCAAATTAGTTTTTAGTTATGATGAGTCATTTTTGATGGTCTATACTTTATTTATTCTGATGTAAAACTGAACAAGCAGAGAAAGAGGGAGTTGGCTGCTATCTCCTGTGTATTGTTGATGGAAAATTGACAAGCTGAATTACTATGATACCCAGCTAGAATAGCCTGATGTCAGCAAGAAGGTTCTCTTCCCCTAGTCTAATCAGGGGAATTTTCTAAAAGTTCTAACTTTTTCAGATCTATCTTATTAACAATATTTCCAATCAGAGTAATGTGGGCCAAGGGTTTAAGCTGCAGACCCAGATACATGTGTGCACGTATAGTACTTTATTTATTTTTAACTGAAATAATATACTATAACTTTAAATAAGTTTCAGGTGTGCATCTAGGATCAATATGTGTATTGATTAAGATCACTGCTAAATTTTATCCTTCACCATGCAATTGTCACCTTGTCCCAATTTACCCACACCATTCCTCCTTCCCTTTTGATAACCACTAATTTGGTTCTGTAGTCTTAAGGTTTATTTTTGCTTAATTTAGTTCACCTGTTTGTTTTCCCTATAGACTGTATATGAGTGGAATCATGTAGGGTGCTTATCTTCATCTGGTTTATATGAACTTTCTCCATCTGGGTCATAGGAACTTTCTATTTTTAATTTTTTAAAGAATCTCCATACTACTTTCCATGTTGGCTGCAATGTACAAGGGTTCCTTTCTCTACATCTTCTCTAACACTTGTTTCTTGTGTTTTGGGTAATTCTCACAGATGTGAGGGAATATTTCTTTGTGGTTTCTATTTACATTTTCCTAATAATAGGTGATGAACATCTTTTCACCTGCCTATTGGCCTCCTGTATGCCTTCTTTGGAGAAGGGACTAACGCAGATCCATTGTCCATTTTTTAATCTAGTATTTTAAAATGCATGAATTTGAAGCTCAGCCTGAAAACTCATTGTCCATATCACCACAGTTGTTACCACTTCCTGGGCCTTACCTGAAGATGCTTTACACAGATGAGTTCCATGATATTTTAATTTAAGGCTCCTTACTAATGCCAGAAATGTGCTTTACAACAGAAAAAGTGAAGTGAATGAAGTCATTGGCAAAATAACCTGCTCTTGAGGTGAATGAAGCAGATAGAAAAGGGAAAGAGTAAGTAGACTCAAGCTACCCAGTTCATGAGGTGCTACCATATAGAAGAATTATTGCGACTAATCTGTATCTTCCTGGATGTCAAAACTGATGCAGATTGGTGCAAATAAAAAGGAAGTCGTTTTGAAGCAAGGATGTGGAGAAAAAGGAACCTTCTTACATTGTTGTTGGGAATGAAGGCTGGCTTGTGGAAAACAGTATAGAGAGGTTCCTCAAAAGATTAAAAATGGGCCTGCCGTATGACCCAGCAATTCTACTCCTAGATATTGACCTAAAGGACACAAAAACACTAATTTGAAGGGAAATATGCACTCCTCTGTTCATAGCAGCACTGTTCACAATAGTCAAGATACTGAAACAACCTAAGTGCTCCAAAACAGATGAGTAGATCAAGAAGATGTGGTATATATACACAATGGGATATTACTAAGTGATCAAAAAAACATAAACTCAAGGTATTTGCAGCAATATGGATGGAGCTGAAAGAGATTATGCTAAATGAAATAAATTAAAAGGAGAAATTAAAATACTGAGTGGTGTCACTTATAGGTGGAATTTAGAGCAACCAAACACATGACCAAATAAAGCCAGATTTAAAACTAATCCTTGAAAGCTTACTATAGAACTGAAACAACCTGAGAGGTGGGAGGTGTGAGAACAAAGTAGGGAGTGAGCACATGGATTATGGTGGTGAACTGTGGTGCTTTGGTGGTGGAGCATTATGGTAATGTAACAGGGTGGTCCCCAGGCAAGGGGGAAATTCCTGAATCCTGGTTTTGCCCTAAGTGGGTGGAGCTGAGCAGAGATTAAGAAGATGTTGGAGAGAGGAGATAGGAGGACAGAAGGAAGGGAGGAAGAAAGAAGCAGGATGGAGAGCAGCAAGGAGATGTGGAGGAGGCACATGGAGCAGAGGGACAAGTGAAGAAACTGCACTTGCTTTTTGGTCTTTGACTGGTTAGAACAGAGGTGGGTGAGAGACCCGTGGGGAGCTTAATGGCAGTTTTCATCTTGATTTTGATTTTGCTCTTTTCCTCCTGGATTTGTCTGACTCTTTCTGACCCTTTTCTATGGGTCTCTACTGAAAGGCCCTTTGGACTTGTGGCAGCTTTTGGGCCTTGCTTTGGGTCAATCCTACTTGGCTGGACTTTTACCTTCAAGGAAATGGGTAACTTTGGATGCTTGACTTAGTAACTATATTCTTTGTCTTTTCTATATTGCTCCCTAATTGTATTAAAGTTCCTTTCCATTAAAGGCCTTATATGTTTATCTAGATGCAGCGGATGGCAAAACCCATTTAGAGAGAGTGGGTTTGGGGGTTTTGGGATGCCCCTCTCCCTGCCCTATAACAGTAACAATTCCTAAAGGGGAGTATCCTATATTCCCAAAATACAAACAACAACATAAAAACAGTGTTACCTCAGTTTACAAAAAGGAAGCTTCTTTTTGTAACTTTTTGTAAGAAGCTTCTTCTTGTTGATAACTATTCTAGATAGAAGTGGATTCTTAGAAAGTAATAACATTCCTGATCAGTGGAGATATTTACTCATTTTGAGGTAACCATTTCCTTGGGATAGTAATTGCTATTACATATTGATGAAAGATCTTGCTTTTACAAAAAAATACCGGAGAGAATTTAAGTGTCTTGAACCAGATGGACTCTAACTTAATACTTCAAAGATCCTTGCAGATAGAACTCATGAAACTAAAATGATATTCTTTCCCTGCTAAGAATTCTTACTTTAATCATTGAGCCATAAATAGACTAAGTTTCATGCATACACACTAGTACACAGAACACCCCATGACGAGTGAGGATGGCTTCAAAAGCAAAATAGAGTAAAAATGCCATTTGTATTCTTTCCCAAGGGATAACCCCACAAATTGAGATTCCCTTTAGGATGAATAACCTCATTGCCTTGGGAAGATGCAGTTCTTGCCCATGACTAAATGTCATTCGGGGATGGGGATGCACGTGCTCAGGCCTTGGCAGGATACCAATAGCTCTTTAAATCTGAGAAGGAAGAAACCTGGTGTTTTAACATTTTGAGTTAAGTGCAGAATGAGCAGCAAACCTTTATGCTTTGTCAAGCAGCTTGACATGAAGGTGTTCCTATTGGTAGAAAGAAAAAAAAAAAACTACGAGTATTTTTCCCTCACTGATTTGTTGGCAGTTGCCATATGTTGCAAAATTTTTGCTGATGATTTTGTCCTGCTGCTGGGGATTTGGTTAAATTCCCAGAACTTAAACTACACAAAGTTATTGCTATGGAAACCCCAAGCTGGTCTCCACTGTCTATGTCTGCAATAACTTGCTGTTTTGTAATCAAATTGCATATTGTGTATGGCTGTTTTTTTCTATGTGTTTGTGTGTTGGAGAAAAAAGTGGTATTTCATGTCTGTGAATTCTAAAAGTTATTATTTTTAAGCTACCAATTAAGAAGATAAAGCCCTGGCTTCCTATGTCTGAAATACTATTCAGAATGTTTTAAGAGACAGGGAATTGAAGTCTTAACATAGTCTAAGACAGGAGTTAGAATTTTAGATTAAATCTCAGTCTCAAGATGTATTAGCTGGAAAAGGAAGTTTTTATCCTAGAAAATATTCTTAAAGGTTAATAACTGAGTCCTGAAACAAGCAGACAGCATATATTATAACCTTCTTCTCATTTAGACAAGAAAAAAATATATTTTTTAGGTGGTATGCAATTAAAATTGTGGCTGCTAGAATTCTATGCTGAATTTAAATTTTCTTTCAGACATTTCTCCCCTGCAGTGCATACTATTAAAAAAAAATTGCAGGGTGTTAATTGCTTCCTATTGCCTTTCTCCATTGGGGGTTCTAGAATTCCAAAGCTCTCTAGATTCTTCACTGAGTCTTTTTAGAAAGCATATTGGGAAAAGGGGTAAAGGGGCAGTTGCAATGTTTTCAGCTGAGCTCAGTTTTGCTCTATGCTATACCTTTCTTTTTGTGGAAACTTATCTAGCCCTTGCTTATGCCTGCATTGTGATAACTCATATTGTGTGTCTCTCCTTACATTATGCTGATGTTATGGAAGTGATTTTGTTATAGGACAACCCCAGTGTAAAATGGATTGGCCTGTGGGTCCTCAACCTTGTGCTTAAAGAGACTTACAATGAGACTCAACTGCAGGCACACACAAAAAGGTTAATAAAGGGTTTATTTCCAAAAAGGGGAAATGAAGAAAGGAATAAGCCAGGGAGAAAGAGAGAGAGAGAGAGAAAGAAATTGGTGAATTCGTACTACATGTTCCACTGAGCTGGGAACTCTGAAAGCCAACCAAACCCTGAAATAGCACGCTGAAAGCCAGCCCAAAACCAAACACCCCCAAGGCCTGTATGTCTGGGTTTATACCTAGGCTGTCTGCTTAGCTCCATCCTTAATTTCCACGAACCCTCCCTTCAGGTGGTGATGACAATGTAGGATTTGTAGTCCTTGGTGCCTTGAATCTCTTTGGTGTGGGGTACCTAAAACCTGTGTTGTGGGGTTTGTTCAGGACATCCTTTCTCCCCAGCAATTCCACTGATACTTGCTCCATAAATGGGGTGACATACCCTAGATGCCAAAAAGCTGAGTAACCAGTAATCAGACTAATAACCCAATCGCTGCAATTAAATCGTCAAGTTCAGTACAGCCAGAATTGATCTGGGAATCATGTCAAAAAAGAAGCATTTTTAATGAAGAAACAGACATACTAGAGTGTGCCTGGCCTCTCAGGAAAGTGACACAAATTTCAGAGCCAGATTTTAGAATTTAGCAAATATTACCAAAAAATTATATAATCCAAGTGTGAATGGCACAGATGCTACTTCAGATGTTGCTATAGGAATATTGTGGTGTATTTCTTCATAAAGCAAGAAGATAAGGAAAGACATGAGTATGGTATCATACTTCATCCAGTTTAGCATTGCTTTTATTACTTTTTAATACCTAATACCAATCCCACACATGCACTGTGTGCTAATAGTAATACAATGATGAACAAAATGAAGTTTCTGGGCTAAAAGATTTAAAATCTAATAGGGAGAAAAAGAGGAATAAACACATTTAACAAAAGAAAGCAGAGTAAAATAAGTTCCACAAGAGAGAATCAAACTACTCAAGAGATTTATAAAGGAAGGTACTCAAAATAAGTTAGCATAAGTGATGGAAGATGTGATCTAAATGGACATATTGTTAGTAGAGAGAGGTCATGGGGAAGAGGAAATTTGGATGATGCTGAATATGGGGCTAGTAATTAGTTTACTTCAATACATAATAGAAGACTGTCTCTAGTAGCATGATGATACAATTGGAACTATACTTAAGTAAAATTATGTTGGTTTTAGAACATAACATACAAGGGAAGAAGGGAAGACAGGAAATAAGAGGTTGGAAGCATTCATAAGTGCTTGGGTGGCTGTGGAAATTGATTCTATAGATTTCTAGCAGGGTGAAGACTGATAATGATCTCTGTGTCCCATGTACTTAATTTATGTCTAGAAAAATCTCCTAGTGATGTTATTTTTTGAAATATAATTTCAGAAGTGACATGAAAATGAGAATAAATATTTTCTATAGGGAAAATCTTGCATCTATGATTGTTAACTTCTGTGAAATTGAGCTGAGGCATGGGTAGCCCACCACCTGCTGTCTCAGCTCCCAAGCCAAGAGCCTGAGAGCCCCATATGTCATGGAATAATGTTGATTAGGTTATCTGCAAATTTGTGTATTGTAACTAAGTCATATGTAGTAGTCCTTTATCTCATCTTCTTCTTTTCTTCCTAAAACCGCCTAAAACTTTTCCTGAGGTCATCATTACAGTATCATATTGCTTAAAAATTTCCTGTGTTTTGTCAGTTCACCTCTTCTACTCCTGCCCTTGACAACCACAGATCTTATTATGGAATTACAGAGATTGTGGCCTTTTCAAATTCACTTCTTTCTCTTAGTAACATGAATTTAAATTTCCTTCAGGCTTTTTCCTGGCTTGATAATCTATAACTTTTTATGGCTGAATAATATTCCATTGTACAGATGTACCACAGTTCTTGTACATTTACCTATTATAGGGCATTCTGGTTGCTTTTAGGTTTTTGAAATAATAAAGTTTCTATAAACACATAGGCATACATTTTTGTGTGCATGTAATTTTTTCAACTCATTTTGATATAATTTAAGAGTGAAAGTTCTGGTTTTATAGAGAAATGATCCTAAAGTAATGACCATACTTAAAGTAATGGTCACTTTAGTTTGTCTTTTCTGATATGTATGCCTCATATTTTTTTTCTTACTTGTGTGATCAGAATGTGCCTTACATTTGTTTTATAGTTCTCTTAAAAAAGCTCTTATTGGTTGCATAATATTTTTCATATCCAGTTAACAAAATCCTGCTTTATCTTTACATTTATTGAGACAATTATTTGCTTGTAAAGTGCCTAATCAATGCACTATTAATTTTTTTCCTAGTAAATATATTGCACAGTTTTGGGGTACTTTTTGCAGTTAGTGTCTTGCAGTGCTGTTATTGAATTCATTTGTAAACAGCAAAATGTAAGAGAAATGTAACAGTTAAAATTTCTTCTTTAACTAAACATATTTTTAGAAAAGTCTTTTTAAATTTTACAGTGAGTAGATATTTATTGGCTATCTGAATGGAGACCACAAGTCAACAACATGAGTTAAGGAATCATTGTCATCACAGAAAAAGAATGTAGGTTTCTGACTGTCAGTGGTTATTATAGTCTCTCTTAGAAGATGGTTACAAAGTCCTGTGTTCCCCAGGTCTGTGATTTCCAATGTAAAGTCTTGAGAACAAATGTCTACATTTTAACTACTTGCTCTTGGAAATGCTCCTGACCTATGGTCTCAGGTTATTTGTTTTTTTAGTGATGATCTCAACTTTCTGGTTATTCAGGAGACTTCCTGAATAAATGCCTCCCTGCTTAGCAAGAGGATGGCACTGCACTGGGGTTATGCCAACTCAGATCTGAATTTGCAGTTAAAGGAGCAAACCCTACGGTTATTTTCCCAAAAGGCACTTCTCATTAGAGTAATATCTTAAACATTTGAAGTCTGTTCCTCCCTTATCCTTTTGTTGTTATTTCTAACTTCTCTTCCTGCAATTTTATACTTTACTAATTAAAGCCAAAAGCCGTGAGATACTCTTTGCCACAAACTATACATAGCATAAAATTGACAAATATTTTAATATGCTTTATTTTTAGATCAACTTTAGGATCATAGCAAAATTGAGCAATAGGAACAGAGATTTCTCATCTTCACCCATCCCACACATGCATAGACTCTTATCATCAATATTCTGTCCACCAAAGTAGAATTAGTGATAAAACTGCTACATACATTAATGCATCATTATAATTTTATCATTATTACTATAATGACTGCATATAGGATTCACTCTTGGTATTATATGTTCTGTGAGTATGCACAAAGGTATAGGTTCATGTATTCACCATATAGTATCATACAGAATATTTTCATTACCCTAAAAAATCCTCTGTGCTCCACTTATTCATTCTTCCTTTCTGTCAATCCCAAGCAGTCACTGATTTTTGTTTCACTATCTTCAGTTTTTCTTTTTCCAAAATGTTATTATCTTGTCATTTGCAAACAAAGGCAACTTTTTTCTCTCTTCTCAATTTGTGTGTCTTTTTATTTCTTTTTCTTGTCTTATTGTATTAGCAAGGACTTTTGAAACAAAGGTGAAAGGGATATCCTTGTTACTCTTCTTAGTGATACAACTTCAAATTTGTCTCAGTTAAGTCTGAAGTTAACTATAGGGTTTTTTTTTTGTAGACCTATTGTATATAGCTGAGGAAGTTTCATTATCTGCCTAGTAAAACTGAGAGTTACTGTCATAAAAGGGCAGTGGATTTTGTCAAAATCTTTTCTGCATCTATTGATATTATATGTGATCTTTTCTTCTTTCACCTACTCATGTGATAGATTACACTGATTGATTTTCAAAGCAATCTTATGTACCTGGGATAAATCCTGTTTGGTTGTGGTGTGTAGTCATGCTTCAATTTGCTATTATTTTATTGAGGATTTGTATGTCTAGGTTCATGAGAGATATTGGTCTATATTGGTAAAATTATACTTTTGTTTGACTTTGCTATTTGGGGTAATAGTGGTTGCAAAGAATGAGTTTGAAAGTTTTCTCTGCTTCTGTCTTTGTAATGAGCTTATAGAGAATTGGTATAATTATTCCTTAAATGTTTAGGGAATTCATCAATGAATTTCATCATCAGTTCATCTGGGCATGATGCTTTCTGTTTTGGAAAAATTTCTTTCAATTTCCTTAATATAGAGATCTGTTCAGATAGTGTATTTCTTATGTGAGTTTTGTCAGATTGTGTCTTTCAAGGGATTGTCCATTTCTTCTGGGTTTCAACTTGTGGGCACAGAGTCCTCCACAGGTATCCTCTATAATGCTCTTAATATTTCATGGCATCTGTTATGATGACCTCTTTCTCTTCTGATACTAGAAATATGTGTTTTCACTTTTTATTTTTTTAGGTTGACAGAAAGGTATTTTAAAACTTTTGATCTATCTACTTTAGACTTTAATAAGTATATTTTTGGAGGCCTTTGAAAAACCTAGTCAATAATTCCAATATTAGTTCTGTGTACTTATTTGATATATGCATAAATGAAGGGGTGAGGATGATAATCAAGAATAAAATTGAGCAAACAATAATAGTTTAACAAACATTTATCGAGGAACCACCATGTTGAAATAATGTGAATATTTGGAGATTCTGTTGCACATAATAACAAAGGCAACAGCATTCTTGCTTAGAACTTAGTCTGGTGTATATGCCTATTTTGGCAGGAAAACAGCAGTTAAGTGCAAGAAAAGTGTAACTTTTGATAGTGAATACAAGAGAACTTGTGTAAGTGCATACAATAATGAGGGTTGGAGAAAGGCCCTTGATTTAGATCACTGGTTGGGGAGGACTTCCTTGAGGAGATGACAGATTGTCTGGGAACTAAATGGGACAAAGGGACCTATAAATATGAATAACAGCTGGCAAAGTGCCACAGGCAGAGAAAAACAAAGTGGAGAGGCTCTAGAACTGGTACCATTTTTGCAGTTCAGGGAACAGAAAGAAATCCATTTTGGCTGGAGAAGAGAAAAGGCATTGGAAGCAGGGGAAGGGAATGGAGAGCTTGAGAGCATCTGGCTTATGTGGCAACTAGCAGGTCCCATAAGGTGTTTGGATTTTGCCCTAGGTACAGTGGGGTATTTTTGGAGAAATTGAAGCTGGGTTGTTCACATTTTGAAAAGATCAATATATGGAAAGTGAATTTTAGATCAGTTATGAAGGTATTGAAATAGCCAACAGTGAAATGATGGTGGCTTGGACTAAGTTGACAGCAAGATGGGCTTGTGGAAAAAACACACATATTTGACAGTACTGTAAATATAAATATACAATGTATGAACATAAAATTAAGGTTTCCTGCCTGTTTTAGGATATCCCTAATCTCTACCAAATATGGCCCTAGCACATGGTAAACTTTTAAAGAATACTTGCTGGAAGTGCTGAATAAGTGAATGGATCAAATGTATAAAGGAAAGAGAGGCATCAAGGATCAATCATAGATTTTCTAGAACATTCAGTTCCCTAAACATTAAATATAGTTACAACTCTATAGGATGGTTGTCATTTCTTGGGGAAAGATTTGCTATTAGGGATTTGATGTCTATATTTAAATACATAGTTATAATATATAAGCTGAAGATTTTGTATAATGTAAATTAATTAATGTGCAAGTAATTATAGATCACTGTAGACTGTGATCATGGAGATAAGGAAAATGGGAAAATCTTATAAATGGAAAAAAGAAACCTTCATTTTCTGCCTATTGAAATAGAGACAGGTGAACTTCTGCCTTCTTCTTGCCTCACGGCTCTTGTTCCAAAGTGTGCTTGGAGCTCCCAGCCCTCCTCTGAATCTTCCATTTCTGTCTGTTGGGTTCCCTTGCTTACATCATGGAGACCCATGGCTGATGGATCCAAGGCATTCCGGGGCCACAGCTGGCATATTTTCTTTCAGAGGATTGGATTTGTATCCTTAATTTTAGGCAAAGTTGCAGCTTTTTCTGAATTTAGTTCCCATTTAACTTGCACCTCACCAATGCATTAATAAGAAAAATCTGACTAAATGTCTTTTTTTGGTGCCTTCCCATGATTTTTGTTTTCTAAGGATGTGATCAAACATACACATTTTATGTTTACATTAAGTTTTACACATAACCCTAGGTGCACATATGATTTTAAAAACAAATGGATTTTTGTTTTAAGAATTTTGAAGTTTCTGTCAGTTGCTTGGGCATGAGATGCAATCATATTAAAACAAAAAAAACAGCATTAAAGAGCACCCGATAGAGTAGGTTTGTTCTTATCGACAAAAGCAATAATACAGTGAGTTGTCTTACTAATAGAAGCATCAGAAACCTAAGAGAAAATAAGTTGATGACTCTGGCAGGCAAAGTAAAGCAAATATCAAAAAACAAGGGAAGTCAAAGCAGAACTACTCTTCTGCAGATTATAAGGCACAAGTGAAACTCTAGCTTTATATTTCAGTGTTCTCTCTCTCTGTCTTCCTTCTCAAGATTTATCTCATACAGGATTTCTTTTCCTTGCCATCTTTAAAAAAAATCCCTCTTTCCCAACCATAGGTCACTCTTGTGTCCTACAGATGCTGTGTTCTCTCTACACGCTTACACCTCCGCTCTGCACAGGGCTGCAGCTGGGCCTGGCCCAACCCGACCCGATCCTCCTCCTACTCCTGGTTCCACTGGTTCACAATCTGCAGGGGCCAGTCCCCACACTCCTGCAGAGTCTTATCATCTTGTCTTGCCTGTGGCCCAGGTTGCTGAGCACCTTATGAAACTCCCACCCTCAGCTCTGGTGTCCTGTGCCTCTGAGAACAGAGTTTGAGGCACATATCCTGGCACCCCAAAAATGGAAGCTCTGGATGGAATCTTCTCCAGGAAGACAGAGGGACACAGATCTGAGCCGTGGCCTCAGCCTTGTCCAGTCTTGTCAACTACATTTTCATCGACAATATTTTACCTGATTTGAAATCTTCATTCAGATTGTGTTTTATTCAAAAAGAAAGTGCATCAAGCATATTTATAGCCTAGCATAGTTTCTGAGACAATGACTTCTGGGTCAGAACCGAGATTTATGTTCAAGTTTTCAGTCTTTCTACATCTTGATGATCTCTCTTTTCCACTGGGGTTAATAACGTGTTCCTCAGAGGGCTGTTACAAAGACCATGAGAGGGTAGTGCTTCCACAGTTAACAGAGCCTGTCCCCTACTAATAATCAGTATATCATCTGTCTCCATCAGCAGCAAGATCTCCCTCTCCACATTATACTGTGCTGGTGCTCTTGGTCCATGGAGTCCTTGCTGTTAAAATGAGTTGTCCAGATTTATCTTAGCTATAGAATCGAAATTTGTCTGTCACTGTGATTCTCGCTGTCTTGCTATGTAGTCAATGTGTGAGATGCTTTATTAGGACAAGCCCATGACGTGCTGCTGATCTGTTGGCACCACATGCTGCATTCCTGCCATTGCAAAGAATGCCAGATGATGGCTTCTATTTCTTCTTTCTGCAGCAAGCACAGCCTTTCTTCCTCAGACACTTAGAATCTGGCCCACGAAACGGGAGATACTGTTTTCTCCCCAGACCTTTCCAAGTGCTTTATGTTTGGCAACTGACACTATCTCCTTTGGGGTATCATGTAGATTTTCCCATCTCAAAGAGGTTTATGTTCAAATCCTGATACAAAATATGGCATCTGAATGCCCCTCCTGTCTTCTGCTGCCAGCTGTATGTTCTAAAGCAAAAAGAGAAACCTCATTCTAGAAAGCACAAGGATACACCAAAAATAAGATACTGGGGGAGGCAGTGGCATTTTAAGAGATCATCTGAGTAGAGTGTTCTCGACAGCCAAATTCTGGCCTGCAGGAGCTTACGGTCCTGTCAGATGCAAACAATAGGCGTGTGTGTGGGAGGACTGGGAGGGTGTGGTGCATCACCGGGCATCAGTGGGGAAGGAGTGAACCCCTAGCCCGGTGTGAACGTGAGACAGTTTGCTTTGTCTTGTTTACTAATGTCAAAAGCACTGTTCCTGACTTGAGTGTTGTTCTGCAGTGCTGGCCTCCGTGTGGAGGATGCTTGGAAGTCCCACCCCTTGAGATAGATGCTCTAACAGATGTGAGTGTAGCCTCAGTTTCTACCCCCACACCCCACGAGGCGCCAGCGAGAGGGGGATCTGGACTGTCAGTCTCCTTTCAGCAAAGCCACATTGTTTTCTTTAAAATTAGGACATACCACAAAGGAAACAGCGACTGCTTTCTGGAGGATTCACAACTCTGTAAGTCCAGCCTCTTCCTCTCCCAATGAGGGAGGCAGCGCGGCATGTCAGACTGTAGGCGGACGGGTTCGTCCTTCACTCAACACGTGGTCCCTGGATGAGCCGGGCTAGCATCACCAAGGAACTTGTTAAAATTTACAGTCTTGGCAGCTTCCTGGAAAGACTTAACCAGAATCTACACTTTAACAAGATCCCGAGGTGGCTGTTTGCTTGCTACAGTTTCTGAAGACTGCTCTAGACCACACAGGCCGCCACAAGTGTAGACCTGAGTTTTCATTCTTTACTCCATCACTGAAAGTATCTTCTCTTTTTTATTTCTTATCCATCTATAAAATAAAAATAGGCCATCTCCCTTAGCAAAGCATTTGTGAGGTAGATGGGATGGATCATAAAGTGCCTCATGTGGTGAAGGAATTAAAGTTCTACTATGGTCCCTTCTGGATCCTGGGTAGAATTGCTTCACTGGAAGCATTTGGGTTAGGTTGGTAAGGAGTGATTTAGAAGAAGACTTGATGTGTGGGGCATCAGGAGAAATGATCATTCTTTGCTTAACACTACAGACCAGAGGCCTTTCTTTCAAAGGGAAGTTCTAAGAATGACATCTAGGGAAATTTAGAGTGTACATTAGTTTAATAGGGTTTGCCCACCCCATTGTTGTGTTTTGAAACAAATAGCTGTTTGGTTTCAGAGGTTCACAGACTGGAGGGGAATTTTGCCTCAAGAATCTCATGAACACCTGACTTAAATGATATGTGGATAAGATTTTGAACTTAGAGCTGATGTTAGACTGGGCTAATACTTTTGGAGATGGTGGAATGGGGGTAAATGTATTGTTTTATAAGAAGAACATGAATTTGGGGGAACTGTTATAAATTCTGTTGTGTCCCTCCAAAATTCCCATGATAAAGTCTTAATCCTCATTACTGTGATCTTAATAGGAAATGGTTTTGTTGCGGATGTAACTAGTTATGATGAGGCTAGTAGGGTGAGCCCCTAATCCAGTGTGACTGGTTTTCTTATTAGAGGGAAATTTGGAAGCAGAGATGGTGACACAGGGGAAACACCCTGTGAAGAGCAGAGTTGTGTTGTCACGACCAGAAACTGGCGGACATGCCTGAAACACAGCCTCTCCTATTGCCTTTGAAGGGAACACGGCCCTGTTATAACAAAGTACCACCAACTGGGTAGCTGAGACAACAAACATGTATTGTCTCATCCTTTTGGAGGCTAAAAAATCTGAGACGAAGGTGTCAGGAGGGCCTTGTTTAAGGCCCATAGTGTCTACTGTTCTCACCTTGATTTTTTAAAAAGACCTATTTATTTTAATTTATTTATGCAAACAAGAACTGGGTATAGGCCAGAGGTGTAAGGGGATTCACCAGAGACAGAGTTGGGAACAGAACAGGCATATTTACTAAAATACACTGCTGAGGGGAGCAGTATGCAAGACAGGAGAGGTCTGCTGCACCATGTGGATCATCTCCTGGTCTGGGACCAAACTCAGGCCACAGTGGATGGCAATAACTTGATAGTGCTGAGACTTTTTAACCCCTATGCCACCAGTGTTCTCTCCTTGATTTTAACTGAGTTTATTGTTATCGCTATTTTTATTTTCATAGAAGAAGCAAAAGTTTCTGAAGATGATGAAATGGAAAAGCTCTACAAATCATTAGAACAAGCTAGTCTATCTCCTCTTGGGGACCGAAGACCTTCAACCAAAAAGGAGTTGAGAAAATCCTTTGTTAAGCGGTGCAAAAATCCATCCATAAATGAGAAACTCCACAAAATCCGAACTCTGAATAGCACATTAAAGGTAAAACATTTCAGATTGATGATAAAGTCTGTGGATGTGGGAAGAGGAATGACTGGTTCTGCAAAAGATTCATGCTGACCAAGAGTGTGTGTATGTGTGTGTGGGGGTGGGTGGAGGGAGGAGCAGAAGATGCAAGTATGATCTCTGCAGTTTCAGGTGACTCTGGTCAGCATAGAGCATGGGACTTTCCCAGAGTAACACCCAGCAGACTTTTCTACAAGAGACTTTGATTTTTACATTCATTCTGTAGAACATGCCAAATATTAAGCTCCTGGTAGGCAAGGCCCACTTATAATTTGTTCTTTTACCCCAATGCTGATGAGCATAAACAGTTATATTAGTGAGATCTTGGATTTTACCTGATTTGTTAGAGGGTTATTCTTCTGTACTACTTTTCAGAAGATTTCTAGTGTCCCTTATAGCAACCACTAAGTGACTCTCAGCAGTAGATTCTAGAGCCAAGAAACACCAGGAAAGCCGGGAAATAGACACTTAAAGATAATAGGCCAGCAGATGTTTCCACAATAGGAATGAGACAGTGTATAGGATGTACTGAAGTTATTTTCAGGGCCTTCTGTAACAAAAATGATCCTTTATGTCAAAAGTATTCTGCTTTAACATTGAGACTATGGCATAATTAGGAGGAGACTAAGATATTTTATAAAATAGTCATGGATTAGGAGGAGATTTATAGATTTTGAAAAGCCTTCATAGAAAAGCCTTCTGCACTTTAATTCTGCTTTTTGAGTGTCCTTTTGTATTAAGAATTTGTATCTTTTGGCAAAAAGAAATATCAACGATTAAAAAGACAAGGCTACAAAGATGACTGTGAGATCTTCAGTCAAATGTCCCAGTTAGTCAATAGAAGTTTAAGCCTCCAAAAAGGCTGAAAAAATGAGCTTGAAAAATAAAAGGCAGGGGTAAAGTTAAATTATACAAAGGAAAATTCCCAAAGCAGAGAAACTCCCCAATATTCAGTGATGAAGGAAATCACTGGCACTGGCAAATATGTTAAATCCCACAGTTTGTATGGAGTTGATGTCAGTCTTACATGATAATATGTCATAGTATGTTGGGGTTTTACTGTTTTGTTTATGATAACTGAGAGTGAACACATTTTTTATGAAGAAATACTTCTTGACACACCATGAATTATTCTTGGCCAAAGGAGCCATTGAACGGACTCTACTGGACAATGGAAACAAGAGGAAAAGAGTTAGAATACAAAGTGATAAGCACTATAGTTGCTACAAGCTTGGGGTGCTTTAGTAGTCCAGAGACTCTAGTCAGGTACACACTCTTGGAGATCCTGACAGCTGGCTCATGAGCAGGAGATGAGGGATACCAAGAAGAGAAGGAAGGGAATTCCAGGTGGAGGAACTGGCCTAGGTAAACTCATATATCAGGGTGACATGTTGCATCACATTGGAAGAAGAGGCTAAGAAGTGCAAGGATAGTTGAGGCTATTTCTAGATGGAGAAAGACCAGGTCTCAGCTTCCCATAGGGCAGCAATCTCGGGAATAGAGATTTTCACAGGACCATGCCTGTCCTGGACACAGGGAACCTGGGTTACCCCTGACTCTTCAAGCCCATGGGATGAATGGACTCTCTGGTTTTTCCTTTGTTCCCTGTATACCAGTTATCTATGGAAAGGTAACAAAAGCACTTGCAAAGGCATTGACTACACACAGTTCTTTTTTCAGTTTCTGTGGGCTGGGAATTTGGATGTGGTTAGGTGGTTCCCTGGCAGCTCCATCACAGGAGTCCTGGCTCAGCGGGACCTGCACCCCCTCTCCATCAGGCAGGGTGTGCTTCCAGTTTTCATCTGGGCTCTTAGCAGGATTTGGTTCCTTGCAGGTCATTGGGTGGAGGGTCTTAATTGTCCATTGTCTCCTGGCTGGAGGCTGTTCCCTGTTTCTCTTCATAGGGCAGTGCCCCAAATGGAAACTGACTTTTTTTTCAGAGTAAGTAAGAGAGGGAGAGTGAGAAGGGTCCTAATTCACCTTGGTGGTAACATAACATTGAATCTTGTTTAATCATGTTGAGTATCCAGTAGAAGCAGATCTCTGGTCAGCCTCCATTCAAAGAGGGGGATGACACTCAGGTACAGGGAAGGATGGAGAAGTACTCTGTCTCCTG
Source organism: Galemys pyrenaicus (assembly GCA_019455555.1). Lineage (NCBI taxonomy): Eukaryota > Metazoa > Chordata > Mammalia > Eulipotyphla > Talpidae > Galemys > Galemys pyrenaicus. The sequence goes on from JAGFMF010011435.1 coordinate 3,999,607, forward strand.
TACATTCCTTTGGGCAGATCTCTAAGGTTTCCCAAGTGGGAAGGAGAATTTTGAGGTCCATGGACTATAACTCATGTTATGTGGACCTACCTCATCAGGAGGTAGGAGACCAGGATGATATGGAACTTGGCCTGGTCGGGATCGGTTAAGTCTATCAGCCCATTACTGGAGAGAGATAACTTGATCTGTGTATGTTTGCTCATGTCAAAGGCTATGAAAATTATTTTATGTATTGAATGTCTTTAACTTATTGAATGTCTCTTTGAAATTCAAAATCATCAGGACAGTTGTTGCCTTTGGTGGGGAGGATGAGGCTTGAGAGGAACAAAGCTTTTGGTGTGCTGGGTGAAGGTTGTTTTTGACCTTGGTGGGGGCAACATAGATGTGTTCATTTTGTGAAACTTCATCAAACACAAACTTTATTATTTGTGCACTTTTTCATATGTATGTGACTATGTGACATTGTAATATACATATTCAATTGATTGAAAAACTTCAAAGCCAGAGTATGGATAAATATAGAAAACAGTTTCATGCAGAAACAAGGAACCATTCTAAGAATAATGTTGATATTAGTGATAGGCACATTCTGTAAGTAAAGAAAAATCTCTCTATTGGGAGTGTCTTAATGTTACTGCAGAATTCCTTCAGAAAACCAGGCAGTACTCAGAGAAGGAGGGAAGTTTTTCTTAAAACTGATCTCAGAGGAGGGCCTCCCCTGGTGGCGCAGTGGGTTAAGCAACGCACTACGAAGCAAACCGCAGCCACTGCAGCACGAGTTCGATCCCTGTGGCCGGCCAGGGGGGGGACCCACATGGCGCATCAGACCTCTCCTGCTGTGCCCGCTGCTCCCCTCAGCAGTGTGCTTCTGTTGATCTGCCTGTTCTGCTCCCCGCTCTCTGTGGTGAATCCTCTCACCCCCCTACACCTCTGGCCTGTACCCCAGTGCTTGTATGCATAAATAAATAAATCTTTAAAAAAAAAAAAACTGATCTCAGAGGAGATCCTTTTCCAAAGTGTGAACTCCAAGCAATTAGGCAACAACATATTTATTGCCTAAAGTAGGGGTACATTATCACTTTAAAGCCAGCTGGGATACAGAAGCAGGAGACTTCTAAGCAGTTATCTGGGGTTCATGAGTCAGATGTGCAGCCTTGAGAGCGGTTATAAGTTATTCGCTGAGACTTTCCATCTGCAGTGAGGCTTTGTTTCAATGTAAGTTAAGTCGTATTCCACTTCATTAGAACAAATGCTCTAAGGGAATTCTAGGAAGTTGAGTGATTTATGAAGGCATGCACTCTACACGTGGATTGTAGGGAATTTTGGGTGTTCAACATCCACTGGATTTTGGCTAAGCTTATCCTGATTTTATAATGAATGAGTAATGGGTCTCATTGATTTTTTTTCTCTTGGGGTCACACTGACCTATGACAGAGGATCCTCTTTGTCCACTGACTACTCTTTAGGATACATTTCCAAGGCTTAGTCATACCATGTTCGTGAGTCTTACCGTGTTCTGAATATTTGGAGTGAAAAATTAAAGTACAGCATCTTGCTTTGATAGTATATTTTGGGATAGCCACCAACCTTGATGGCTCATGCCAGAAAGCCAGGAGGATGGCTTAAAGGCCATTTTCAAAGCCTTAGGAGCCTCCTGCATTGCAGGGGAAATGCTGAGTCCAGTGGCCTGAAGCTGCTGACCCTGTGGGGGCCTCTCCTTTAGGAGGAAGCTCAGCAGGTTTTGTTGTTTCATTAGGTTCTTTCTCCTCTGTTCTTAGCAAGTTTTATTTTATTTTATTTTTTTTTACTCCATGAAAGATCTAACAGACTTGTACTTAAATATAAAATTTTGAAATGTTTAGAGCTAAAAACCATAGCTCAAAGTTAGAGACTCTCCTTTCAAACCTTTTATCAAGTTTAAAGGTGATTATTTTTGCCTTTAAAAATCACTTTTCCAAATTACAATCATCTGAAAAGATCTTAGGAGTTTTTTTCAATAAATTATTACACTCGCCCTCTGAAGCAGATGTGCGAATGTCTTAAGGACAAAGTCAAACTCTTTAAATGATCTCATGTGAATAGCAACACGGTGATGTCAGTGGAGGAAGAATTGCTATTTTGTTAGAAAAGATTTTTTGTGAAACTTCGATGTTTCCAAGTCAGAGAAGAGACAGCAGGCTCTCCTGACCCTGCCAGCCTCCCCTCTACTCACCTACTCTTACCTACTGCTTCTGTTTCTGGTTTCTGGTCAACCTGCTGTTTACCCCTCTTTGGTTAGATTAGCACAGAATATGAATTAGTGTGCACAAGAAGGGAGAGAGGAGGCTATTCCTAAAAAAAAGTTTTTCAATGAAGCGCCCAAGGAGCAGTCAACATTTTAAATGCTGTTCAAAATAAGTTGCATAACTGATCACTGGATTGAACAGCACTGATGGCCTTAACAAGAGGATATGAAGTGGGGTGCCAGGGGAACCTGAGGGACGAGGCCCACACAGAGTGGGCATAAGTTCATGGGAGATAAGAGAGGAGGGGAGGACTAGCTGGAACAACAATGTGGGGTCAAGACGGGACTTTAGTGGTAGGAGAAATAAAAATGTTCACAGAGCCTGTGAGGATGATCAGGTGGAGATGGAAGTTGGGATAGAGAGAGCTGCTGGAGTGAATTCTCCAGTAGGACAGAGGAGGTGGTGATCACCAGCAGAGAGAAAGCAGATATTTCACCTCAGTGAGCAGGAAGGGCGATGCCACATGTTCATGCTGATGCAGGCAGTGTGCAGTAGGAGAAGTGCTCTTCTGATTGTTTCCATTTCTGCAGAAAAAGAGAGCGCAAGCTCACCAGCTGCAAGTGATGATGGGGAAGAAGTGTGAGAAGAGATGAGGTGTTTTGAGATAGTCATTTGAGGAAAAATGGGTGAAAACTATGACGGAGAGGAGTGGGGATCCACTATTGCAGTGGTCAGGAGTTTGAACTGCAGACAGTGGGCACGGAGGTCAACTTAGCTACACACATGCCCTGATGGAGGTGGGCAGAGAGATCTGGCTCAACAACCAACATACACTGAGCATCTCCTTGGCCAAGGGACTGTGCCAGGTGCATGGGACGTGGGTGAATGAAATAGGCGTCCTGTCACCTGACTTGGGCAGCTTTATCACAGCTGTGGTGGCAGATAAGGTCATCTCAGTATGATACTAGTTCTCAGTGTGCCCTGAACATTGGAAAGCATGAGAATCTTGATGGACCTCCTCAGCCTAATCTGGGAGTTCAGAGAATATTTTTTGAGAACATGATGCCTGAAATGAGAATAGATTTACAGTTTACAGTAAAGATTGGGATATGTTCTGACAACTGGATACTTTAAGTATCAGAATTGATCAAGTGAGAGAGGCAAGGAAGGCCCTCCATGTGGTGTGTGGGAAAATGGGGACTTGTGTGTGTGTGTGAATATTCAAACTCATAATCTTACAGCGGAAAGTAATAAGGAAGTGGAGGATCCACAAATGGACCTCATGTCCATGGAAGCATGACATAAAGGGGGCCCTTAGGAAGATTGAGTGTTCTAGGTGGTTTTCCTGGCTGGCACACAGAGGGTGGGTATAAAGTGAGCATTAGAGGCAGGGACCTCACTTTGGAGGCTGTAGCAGCAGAGCAAGGATAATATAGTAAATTTTGTATCTGAATTGGACTCATAGCCATAAGGATGAAAGAGATAGTGATATATTTGGGATAAATTTGTGATCTTTTTCAGATGTGGTGGTTGATGCGTCTTATTTTACTTCATTACTCGACTATAGAAAGCTCCCCTAATCCAACTCAGATATTTCAGAAATGTTTGTCACTGATTTCCTGGAGGCAGGTGACAGCATATGAAAAGATGGTTTATTCTGTTAGCACCATTGAAGACTGTTCTGATGGAATGTTGTAGTCTTTCCTTGAGTAAAAGATAGCCTATATGCTTATTCTGTATAAATATGTGTGATTATTTAAACATTAACATAATTTAATAAAATATAGGGAGAATTTTTTTAAAATCTATGTCTTAGGTAAAGCACTGTATCCCAGTTTATTTAGTGAAGAGTGAAAGGTCAGTGAAATGATCACACATGGTTATGAGTTTTAGGAAGACTGATACTCACACTGAGGCAGACCTGCTGCTATGCAATAAGTGGTCCACCAAGGAAGAGCAAGGGGGACAATTTAGGCTCTCTCTCTGCTTCTCCCACTGCCACCTGGGTGGGAACTTGGCTTGTTTTTTGTTGTTGTTGTTGTTGAAGAACTGGGCCATAGGTGTGGGGGTAGGTGAGAGAATTCACCAGAGACAGAGCTGGGCGCAGAACAGGCAGATCTTTGGAAATACACTGCGGAGGGGAGCAGCTGGGAGACAGGAGAGATCTGCTGCACCATGTGGGTCAGCTCCCTGGCAGGGGATTGAACTCAGGCTGTAGTGGTGATAGCGCTGAGACTTAACCCCTAGGCCATGAGTGAGCTCCTGGAACTTGGCTTGTTTTGGGTGTACATAGGTAAAGATGTCTCTCCACACCTCTTTGGAATGGTGTAGGGATTAGAATATGAATGTTTAAAAAAAACTTTTATAATTTCCATTCCCTATATATGCATGCATTTGTAAAAGGACTGAGCTGGTTAGTTAAAGTGAAGTGACAACATCCAACCCTCCCTTCTGTTTTTTCTACTTGAACAGTGTAAAGAGCACGACCTGGCCATGATTAACCAGTTGCTGGATGACCCAAAGCTGACGGCAAGAAAGTACAGGGAGTGGAAGGTCATGAACACCCTGCTGATCCAGGACATCTATCAGCAGCACCGGGCCGCTACATCTGCCCTGGAAAGCATGCCCCAGTGACTCAGAACCATCTTCTCCTCCTCTCTGGAAAATTCTATTTGAGGACAAGCCAGGATTTTGTCCCCATTTAACTTGCCCCAAGCAATTATTCAACATGTTGTGAGAGCTTACATTTTCCCCTTAAAAAGGAAAACTGGAACACAACCCTCTTCAAGCATCACCTCCCCCCAGTAAAGTTGGGCTTAGGGGAGCCCAGCATCACCGGAGAGCAGCTGCACCCCATTGTGGCTGTGCAGCTTCCATGGGACTGGAGCAATGGAATCAAGTTGAACAGCTTTTGTGTTCCTTTTGGGAGCTCACAGTTATGTGGGGCTTGGGGGAGAAATGAATCTTCTGTTCCCTGGGCTCAAGAGAAAAGCAGCAGTCTCAACAAAAGATCCCTTCTTAGCCTTGGTAATTATTCATAAAATGATACTGTCTCTCCCAAGAAGGATGGACATATTCCACCTGGTTGGGTAAATTACTCCTCTGAAGCACGCTGAGTGGGGGAGATGGTTTCTAAGCAGCCACCAGAGCGGGACCAGCGTGGGGGCACAGCCCACATCCCTAGTCTGTGGTCCAGAACACGGTGCCTTTTCCGTGTCGACAAACATTGATAAGTGGTGTGTGTGGGGAGGCGCTTCTCACTCCCCTCCCCATAGGACAGCTTGGTAGTACCCAGGTGATGGAAGGACACTGGGTCCTGTTTCCTTTTCACAGAATGGGAAATTGAGAAGCCATTGCTCTGGGGGTCTCTACTCCATTGGAGCAGTTCTAACCCCCACAGGAGACAGGAAGGAATCTACTAGGAGAGTGGTGATGGTGTGCCTGTGTGGTGTGGCACCTCTCCATTTACATTCCGTGTCCCTGGGAGCAATATGATAGACAAGGTGATTCTGATGCCCAAATTGTTTTAATATCTTTACTCAAACAAACAAAAAAACCAACAAAAACAACAGAAGAGAGAAACATGATTGCTTTATTTTTGTATGTTTGTGTATAACTTTATGTGTTGTGTGTATAGGTACATATAATGTTTGTTATTTAAGTATATTTATAGAAGTTCAAATTACTGTGTTTTAAAAGATGATATACTGGAATATGTTTTGCTCAGTACATATTCTCCAAGTGCGTACATTTTGCTTGAGAAAAATAGCAGTACTTTTGATTCCTTGGAGTTATTTTGTTGCACTATGATGTATGAGGAATGCTCAGGAAATCTTGTGGGGTAAATGTGGGAGCATGCGTTACTAATTTTTTGTTTTCCATCTCCCTTTGCTTCCCTTCTTCCCTGTCTCCCCAAGGAATTATTCAGACTCCCCAGAAAGTTTAGATTTCTCTATAGAATGTAAGTCACTCCCTAACCCAGAGACTTTTAGTTTATCCATTCTAGTAAATAAGCTTTATGTCATTTATGCCCACAGACCCTAAACCAAGTGAGAGACAACTCATGTAGTCTTTCATCTAAAGACTAACAGAAGACATAGAAATTTGGGGGTATGTTGTGAAAGAAAAATCATTTTATTAGAGAAACGTGAAGAAAAGTTTTCACTTCACCATGAATATTCTCACTGTAAGAATAACCACAACCCACCCAACCCCGCCTCTGGCGTGACCCCTACACATTATCAACATGACTTGGGTTACTTTACAGAGTCAACATGTGGCTTGACATTCAAGTGGAAATAACCCCCTGAGTTTTATCTGCAAACTGAATGGAAACAGTTATTGAATATTTTCAGGTTGTACTAAAAGACACCAACAGTTTTTACATTAAGAAACAAGAGCAGGAACCAAGTTGTTGTCCTTGGAGCTCCTGTAAGATAAGAGGCTGGTCTGTTAGGCTCAGCAGGCATTCAGGAGTGGAATTGGGTCAATGGAGAAGGGGGCTGACTCACAGGTACCTGCTGGCCCCTGGAAAAAGTCACTGTTCAGACTGGCTTGAGGGGCCAGTGTTTTAATTTCTTTCTCAGGAAATTATTGACTCTGTGTGTAGTTAGCTATTTAAATGTTGATTAGGATTCACAAAGCAATGTTTTTTAAAAAATTTTTTTATTAATATAAAATATTTTAAAATTTACATATACTTGCCATAAATTGTAATCCCCATGTATTCCCCATCACCATCTCACCAGTGCACCATCACCTCAGTCCCTCGTGCTCCCATCTTCCCTCAACCCTCCCCCACCCCTCCCCACCAGGTGTCCCCAGTTTGTCCTTGACTCCTCATTTTTGGTTTCTCTGTCTTTATTGCTGTTATTGTTATTATTATTGTTCTTATTCCTTTCCTTGATCCTCCTTTGGTTCCCTTATGTTCCTCCTAAGGGAGGAACCATCTGGTATTTTTCTTTTGCCTACTGACTTACTTCGCTGCTCAACAAAGCAACGTTTTGAAGGAAGAGGAAATAACAATGGAACAGTGTTCTTCCTCCATCATTCCTTTGGTTGCTTTGGTTTGCAATACCAACCAATAAACTTTAAAAAAAGTTTTCTAAAAGCTCCAAAAGCTTTTTAACAGGTCTTGCAAATACCTTCAAGTGTTTGGCTTGTCATCCATTTAACTGATCCTATAGCATGGAATCCTCAGTACTGCTCCATCATACAGGCCAGTGGGGTCCCTGTGATGATTTGACCAGGCCTTTTAGTTATTTTGAAAGTCAGAGTAGTCTGGATATGTTTTTGCCTTGTTGGTTACATCAGTTACTTTGCAGAACTGCCCAAATACAAGTTAAAATGAGTGGCGCACTTTTATACCCTGCTTTCTTACCGCCCCCCATTAGCCTTAACCCCTTTATAACACTTTCACTCAGTGTTGTGTAGTGTTAGGAAGTGGGGACTGCTGCAAACGCAGCCCCCTAGAGGAGATGGGGCAGTAGTTGGATGTGTAAAAGAGTGGGTGTACATTTCACAATGGGGTAACACTGGCCCCTCTGACTGAAGCCATTTTTTTGTTCCAAAACATATTGGATTATTTCCACTTTATTCTTGGGGAGTGCCCATCCATGAAGTGGTTTTGGGTAGTTTAACCGGGTCCCAGGTGAGGCTCCTCTACCCCATCCTGTAGCCAAAGGGTCTGAGGACTTTGGAATAACACAGACATCAGGAGCTCAGAAAGAAAGTGGAAGATCTAAGCACAAGGAACCCCAAATCTATGGCACCGCCTCTGGATTAGGATCCTGGTGGGACTCCTCTTTGGGGCTGAGAGGAGGAAAGGAGTCTAGTCCCAAACTTGTGCCTGTTATGAGACCCTCACTGGTGAGAACCTTGCAGTACAGAATGAGCAGATGGTTTTGGACTGCAGGGACATCTGTGACTTTTAATAATTCTAGTTCTGCCACAAACTCAGCACATCAGAGGAAAGAATCATCCAGCACACTGTCAAAAACTCCAAGAAGCCTAAAGAAAAGACTGTTTGGAGTCAGATTTCCACAGAAAACCAATGCCTAATATTCATAGAACACTTTTTAGTTTGCAGAATGGTGTGTGGGCTCCCCTCCACTGTTCAGGTGGTCTTTGTGGGATGACTGTGGATTATCAGTGCTCCTTTAGACCAATGAGGACAAACTCTGAGAACTGAGGCATCTGGGGGAGCTGCAGGTGGTGGGACAGGACTTGGACTTGGGTCTGGCTCCTTTGCTCCTCAGGATGCCCAGGCACTCCATTGCCTTGATCTTGCTCAAGTGCAATCACTGCTGGGACTCAGCCTTTGACAGGCAGGATGCTTTCCCCTGGGGAAGTAGCTTTGCCAAGCCATCATTGATTCCTCAGGAGCCTCTTTTCCTTGAATAAAATGTCTTCAAGTTGACAAAGGTCAGTGTTCCTCCTGCTGCTGGGCTGTCTGCTCACCATGATGCTTCTTTCTCTCTGAATGATACTGTTTTAGATCTGTGAGGTTCTTGGGTGTAAGAGATCGAAAGAGATGGAATGTCTTTGTTTTTTTTTTCCTTTTCAAGTATGACAGGAGATGTTAGAGTTCAGCTGAGTGATAGGGATTTGGCCCTTGAACTTTCCCTTATGTAATTATAATGACCTCTTATAATATTATAATAGCCTTTAAGTCACAAATAATATAGAGATGCAGCATGAAAGGAAAATACACTGTGAAGTCTTCTGAAGGGAGGTGACACTGACGGTAATATTTTGCTGTAACAACACAGATTGAGTAATTTTGGTACCCAGGGTGTCTGTTCAGAAGTCATTATGGGCTGAAAAGTTCCCTGGCCACCTGAAGACAGAGCTGCCTCTCCAATCTTACTGAAAACAATGTTTGGTTGCAATTTTCCAATTTATTTCCTTCCAATTTTTTTGTATACTTATAAAAGAAGGAGACTACATGAAATCTGAGGTGAATGCCCTCCCCAAGATGCTGTTAAAAATGAAAGCTGCTGAAAGCCACTATGAAATGGACTGGGGAGAGGGTCCCCTGCCCTTCACAGAAGGTCTCTGACTCAGTCAACATGATATTGAACAGCTACATGTGTCTCTCTGTTGTGAGACAGGAAGCAATTTCCTGGCCTCTGCACATCTTTACTCTTCCCCTCTGCAACCACAGACCACAGAGAACATTAAAAATGGATTATACGTTAAAAACTTAGTTCATTTCTCTTGTCGTGAGGAGACTTAATTGCTCTTACTGGTATTTACCTTTAGTCTAAAGGGGAAGCATGCCCCACGGAGACATTTAACGTCCCATAATAAAACCCAGGATTATAAGTCACCATCCATTTTAACGTCGTAGCATGATGGGGCTGTGACTTTTAGCATTGCATGGTGTTTGGGGGCAAGATGTCGATGTGGAAATGATACCTTAAATATCCTTGTGTTTTCATTGTCACCTGTCCTTGGACTAAATTGAAAAACACAGGCATGGCTCATCTCTCCTGCTTTATGTTTTTGAGGTTGACTTGTAAGAAAACAATAAAAGTGAGAAATCATATCTAGTAAAATGATAATGGAAACAACTTTGAAATATACGACTGTTCATTTTCTCCCGGCAATGGCTTCCTCACAGAACAAACTCCCTGGCAGGGCCAAATGGCGGCGCTTTTATCGGCTACAAGGGTTAGAGCACCCTCTGGTGGCCTTCACAAAAATAATTGCTTCTAGGGGATATGCTGTTAAAGATGTGATTATGTTGTGAAATCTATTTAAACAGTAACTGCCAATGGTGCTCAGTTCTCGGGTTAATTGGTATGAAGACATTTACGTTTTCATAAATTACTGTTGATCCACAACCTTTGACTTGCACATTTTATGACCTCTTACCAGTCACCCACATTTTTATTTAGAGAATTAAATATCTAAATTGATAGAAGGAATCCTTTGACAATGAGTATATATACAAAATCATCAAAATGTACACTGCAAATATATTACAATTTTATTTGGTAATTGTGCCTCAATCACATTGAAAAAAATTTTGCGTTACAAAAATGACACCCTGTAGCACATATGTTCCTTAAAATATGGAATATTTCTGTGTAAACTGAGCAAAGAAAATAGTGAAATACTGTAATACAGTGTTTTTATTTTGATCTTGATCCTTGGAGGAAAGTGGCTTGCATCTGAATTTGATTCACACTTCCTTTGCTGTCCACATGCACAGAACTTTTCATTTCCTCGTTGCTCTCACCATTCTCACCTTCGTGCTGAGCTTCACCCTTTTTTTCTTCATCCTGCCATCACCAAACATATTGAAGTTCCTCCATAAAAACAGGAAAGAATATTCTAGACCAAAGGACTTGAGAGCAAAAGGCCCAGGTATGGTGTCTTATTTCTAAATAATCTTGTATTTGTGACCTTTGCTTCTGTAAACAATTCCCAAAATTTATCCCCTAAAAAGTGTGTTGTCTTACAGTTTTGGAGTTCAAAAGTCTGAACTTGTGTCTCCTTGGACTAAAATGAGGGGCACATGTACAGTTTGTTTAGAGAATTAAAATTAAAATCTTTTGGAGGCTCCGGGTCACCCACTTCTATTGCCCCTGCCCTTCATCCATCCTCAAAGCTGTCACCACCATGTCTCATGTCTTCTCTAGTCACCTCGTCCTCCTACAGACTCTCAAAGACCCTGGTGACCCCATTGGGCCCACCTTGAAAGTCCCGGTGATTGTTTGAAGGTAACTCAGCAGCCTGGAATTAGTCCACAGCCTACATTCTACTTTATTCTAATTCTCTTTTTAACATACACACAAGTTCCAGAGATCAGAACGTGGACGTTTTACCAACCACCACTTTCAGCATCCTACTTAACCTCTGAGAACCACCTATTTTTCCGGAAATCACAAGATTCTCAGATTTTAATAACAAGCCTGAAAGTGCTTCATCATTCTATGTTGCTTTAATTTCACCAAGATATGTTCGCCATAGGAAAAGTGATTTTGTCTCAAGCCCCCAGCGAATCTTCACTCTCTCTGGGCTCTCCTGCTGCTGCTGCTACTTCTGTCAAGCTTTTGCTGCTGCTTCTGCTGCTGGTGCCCCCGTGACACTGCCCTTTTATGCCCCGTGTCTCAGTCCAGCTGTGCCCATCTATGGGTGTCCACACCCTACTCCAGGTGCCTGCTATGAGGTATGCGTGCAGGACTGGAGGGGTCTATCATTAATGCTAATGGTGGGAGGGCAGAAAAAACTGGTAATTTATATTTACCCTATAGTCAGGAAATCAGTCTCTCCGTCCCCAACCAGGGTAGCTGCAATCAATGCCTGACTGGGCATTGATGCCACATGGGGTGTGACAGGCTGGTCCCCTAGTTTTGGGGGAACCCATTCTGTGCTGCTATCATGCACCAGAGCTTCCCAGAGTCATCAAGATGAAATCATGGGCACCTGGAAGTCAGCCCTGATTACCGTTCTCTGCCTCCAACCTGTTTCCTCATGCCCTTCTGAAAACAGTTCCCCAGCAAATCCCTTCACACGGCATCCTGCCTCAGCTTCACTTCTGACCAGAAGGTACTTTCAATGGGAATCTGTGGTCCTGAGAGACAGACTCTGAGCATGGGTGGTCACAGAGGTGCATCCTCCTTGACTGCAGGGACGGACTCAGTTGAACACAGGCATGAGTATAAATTGTGAGAGGACAGAACTTTCGGAAAAACATTTTCAGCTTCAGCAGTTCTCCAATACCAGATGGGCTTCCTTAAATATTTAGTGGAATGCTTTAGTAAAACCATCTGAGCTTGAGGATATCTTTAAAAGAAATTCTTAAAAAGCAAATTCTGTCTCCTTAATACTTATTTATAGGGATTCAGATTATTTATTTCTTATTCAGCGAATTGTGGTTGTTTGTAATTTTTGAGGAATTTCTGAATTTCACTTCAGTTGCCAGATTGACTTTTGTTGAGTGTCTTTATCATATTATCTTAATTGCTGTCTGTAAGGTTTGTACTGAAAGGCTGTTTTTTATTATTGGTATTCATAATTTATGTCTTCTCTCTTTTTTCTTTGCCAGCCTTGCTAGCGTTTCATTAACTTTATTATTTGTCAGAGAACCTTTCTATTTTATTATTTCTCTATTGTTTCTTCAATTTTCAATTTTTATTTGCATTTTGTAGAAGACAGAAAAAATAAATCCATTCCATTTTCCTGGAAGTAGAAATGGCTGACAAGAGTCAGTCCTGAGGCCTCCCAAACCCAAGAAGAGGTTATTTCTTCGAAAGAAGTTGCCAGTGTTTTGTTTTGTTTTCAAACTGTATTTCCTGTGGTGTAGACAAGAAGGGGAAGTTTATACTCAAATATAATCCTGTGTTCTTGTAAACTTTACTTTCAGTGCTGGAGAAGAACAACTTCATTGTCAAGTGTGTATCAGATAATAATTGTAATAAATAGATGGTGAAGAGAGGACTGTGGTCAAGGGCTTCAAGGAGAGACTAGGCAGGCAATTTGAGATACAAAAGGATCATGTAAAGCACAAATATTAATGAAGAAAATAGTTTGACTTCCTGTAGAAAACTAATTAAAGTGGTGTTAACTCATTGAGCATGTTAATACCTGTGCATTTATGTGCACGTGTGTGTATATATTAGTGACTAGATTTTTTGTTAGGCTAGAGAGGAGACTTTGGAAGTTTGCCTGCAGGCCCCTGTTCTAGGTGGACAGTGCTCAGGGAGTTTAAAGCCAACCATAGCTGGTATAGAACTGTAGTACCAGCAAGGCACAGAGCAAGTTCTCGATGATTCCGAGCAGATGGGTTAAAGAGGAGTCCTGGAGCCCTCAGTGGCTTTTTATGCTTTTATTGCATCATTATATCAGAGGCAACCAAGTACATGGCAGGCAGGGGTGCCCTGGCGCATCTTCACTCTCTGGGCTCTCTAGCCTCTTGTGTCTCTTTCTGCTCTCTTCTTTGTCTCTTCTGTTGACGTCCTTGTGATGCTTCCCTTATATGCCCTGTGTCTCAGCCCAGGTGTGCCCACTTGCTCATGCCCACTTAGGCATGCATACAGGACTGCAGGTATCCATAGTTGACACCAACGATGGGAGGATAGAAAAGCCTGATAACGTTTCTGTTTACCCTACATAAATCTAGGAGCCTGGTAAAGAAGGACTGGTTTACAACAGGGATAAGAGGTAAGCCACGTCTATTGGCTGGATGGGGCACATCAGATGAGGTTGGCCTGGAGAGGGAGAGAACAGGGTCACTGATTTAAACCTAGAAGCCTGGCAGACAGGGCCAGAGGGTGGAGGGACAGATCCTGGGTTCTGATGCGTGGCCTCATTAGCGTCTTCTCTGCCATCTGGTGTCACGGATGGAGAAGAGAAATTCCCAGTGTAACAGGTGTTATAGTTCTACATCCCATACTCTCATAGAACACTTGGCCATGAGAGATACAAAGCAATGATGCCACAGCGCTCCATGGCCACTTGCAGCAACATGGGCTGGGCTTGAAAGGACAATGAGAAGCGAAATGTGTCAGAAGGAGAAAGGTAAACACCAGATGGTGTCACAGTATGTGGAATTTATTTGTTTTTTTATGATTTGTTTATTTTTGCATAAAAGTATTGGGATGCAGGCCATGGGTACAGGAGGAGGGTAAGAAAATTCACCTGAGACAGAGTGGGGAGCAGAACAGGTGGATAAACTGAAATCCACTGCTGAGGGGAGCAGTGGGAAGACAGCAGAGGTCTGCTGCACCATATGGGTCAGCTCCCTGGCTGGGGACCGAACTGGTGCTGCAGTGGCTGCCAGTAGCTTCATAGTGCTGCGCCATACCCTCTTGCACCATCAGGGAGGCCCTAATATGTGGAATTTAATGGAATTAAATTAATAGATAAAGACAAGCTGTAAAACTAACCCTTGATAACTGACTATAGAAGACAGAACAAAGACCACTCTCCCAGGGGAAAAGGGGGAGGGGGAATAGGGAGGGAAACACAGTGGTCTCTGGTGCTGGAGTGTGGGTGACTTGGTGGTGGGTGCACGATGGTTGGTGGTGATACCTGATGGGGATACCTCAATGTCACCTCAGTTAAAAATTAATTAATTAAAAAAATACATACACGTATGCACACACTATATCTACACTAGGGAAGTTTTATGGAGCTGTTTCCCTTGTACATGGATGGCAGACAACCAAGTTGCCAGAATCCCACCATCTCACCTCCATCAAGCCTCTGAGAAGGAATAAAGAGGGACTTAGTGGGGGAATGGGTAGGACTGGACTTCCAGACATCTGGACCTGGGGTGCTCATCAGCTGGTAAAGATTGGGCAAACTGCTGACCTGTGATATTAACACATATTGTGCATGTAATATGTGTAAGGCAGTGTGCTTTATAGATATTCTCTTTATTATGTGAATTAAGTTTTATCCTTTTGGTAAATGAAAAAAAAAACAAACTACAGCTGAGAGTGGTTAAATGCTTTGCTTAAACTGTGCATCTAGGGGGAAACTGGAGGTGAACTAGATGAATTGTGGTTTGACTTTGGTGCCAATACTTAAACTCTGACTGGACTGTAAGTCGAGGACTCAAGAGCTGGGACCATACATGGATCATTTGTTCGTTTTTCCCTCTACAATGTCTAGTATTGGCCTATAGTTGGAATGTGGCAAATAATAATTTTCTCACATGACAACCGCAGCTGAGGAGCTAGGGTATACCAGCGGGCAAGCAGTATGTGGAGGTTTGCAAAGGGTGCCCTCCTCATAGGCCTTCAGCAGGGTGGTGAGTGTGGAGGTGGTGCCCCCTGTGGGCTGAACATCTCCGTTCAATAGTCTCAGAGCTTTCTAGGGCTGGGGATTGCGCCTCCTGGTGTCCCATCTGTAAGCAGTTATTGTAAGTCAGTGGATGAGCTTTATGTTATTTTTAAGGTTGGTGATGAAATAAATCAAAGGTCTGGGAAGAGCGTGAGTTTGAAAGTTGGAGTTCCTAAAATCTTACTTTCTTTGGGAGGATAAAAACTGTGTTTCTTTTGTTGTGCTAAAGATGGACTGTCAGTGTGTGTCTGCGTGAATCCTGCTCATGGAATAAATGCTGGTAATTGCTAATTGCTTGGAGAAGAAAACTGACTCATAGCCAGGGCTGACTTGCATACCAATGTTTCAGGCCCTCTCTGCTACTTTCTGCTGAGGGTGGGAATGTATTGCTGTGGTCCTCACCCTGGATGCTCTTCCTGCGGGTTAGACTGATTCAAGTGTGACTGTACCAAGAGATTTCATGTGGAAATTTAAAATGTGGTTTGTGGAGTCATGCTCCTGGTTTCTGGCCATCTTGGCCTGGAATTCATGTCTTTCATTTCACACCCAGTGGAGAAGTTGAAAAGAACTTGACTCAACTTCCAGCAAGGTAGAATTTGGAGAGTGATTTTAGGGGCTACCCACACTTGCCAGAGATCTTAAGTGTCTTTTACTTCAATTGCTTCTCTGAAAATGCGCTCATCAACTCCCAGGTTATGGTTGTGTTAGCCCCAACTGCACTCACCGTGACTCCCTTTCTCTCCTTAAGGACCATTCTAGACTAAAAGTGCATCCTGGTCCTACTTGTCAAGGGCCCTTTGTGATATGCTGGTGATGAGGTCAGAATGGGATTTGAAAGCAGACCTGGAACTTCTTAAAAGACTTGTTTGGGAGCAAAAGAAAATAATCCTATGGCCCTCTGTTTCCTTCTCTAGCACCATGAGTAACCAAAACAGCACCAGATAGGTTATCAAAGGAAAAGCGATTCATTTAATAACATACACATGGAAAATTTACCTGGTGTACATTTTAAAGAACAATAAAGTGAATCAGGAATGTTTATACTACCTCTTGGGACATGAACTTCAAGGACAGAGATGGGGAGATGGCCCATGACAAGGAGGGGGTGACCTCATCTTCACTCATAGATGAGGATGTGTGAACAGGTCCTACATTAAATTAGAGAAGGAGAAAGACTTAGGTTAGAACCAAAGCTTCTCCTACCTCCAGGGTTCTCACTGCTCTCTGCCCCAAACAATCTGTATTCTTTAAGTAATGATAATAGAACTTATCGAACTCACAGGGTCCATCAGCCTTTCGTCCCCATGCCTGTTGACAAGAGGTCTATTCTGTTGGGAAATGTCCCTCATCCTTTTGGAGAGATTGACCCCACAAAACATGGCTGTTGATTGCTCTGTCCTTTTTCATTGCAACTTCTCAACTTTCCATTTATTTTCTGGTTTGTAGTTTTCTCCAGGTTGAAAGAAAATTTAAAGCAAGAGATTGTAAGAGGAGAACTCCATGAGTTTGAGAAGCTCACAAAGGAGAACCATTGTAACTCCCCAAAGGAAGAACTAGAAACCGGGGCCTCCCTGGTGGCGCAGTGGGTTAAGCAACGCACTATGAAGCAAACCGCAGCCACTGCAGCATGAGTTTGATCCCTGCTGCCGGCCAGGGAGGGGA
>JAGFMF010011435.1:4016820-4152307 GCA_019455555.1 Galemys pyrenaicus
ACCTCTCCTGCCTCGCCCGCTGCTCCCCTCAGCAGTATGTTTCAGTCAGTCTGCCTGTTCTGTTCCCCACTCTGTCTCTGGTGAATCCTCTCACCTCCCGTGACTCTGGCCCGTGCCCCAGCTCTTGTATGCATAAATAAATAAATCTTTAAAAAAAAATGTCCTGATCAACAGGTCCCATATCCAGGCACTTAATTGACACATTTTATCTGGAACAAGGCTCAGACAGTGGTGCTTTTTGTTTTAAATTATAAGATAATTTTAATAAGTAATTGGGATGAGAGACTCAAATCTGAATGAAGTCATTCTAAAACACTGACATCATTAACGTGACGGAACTGTCACTTTCTTACTGGAAGCTTTCTGGGTGTTGTCTAATGTCTGAGCCTCATGTCAGTTATCAGTGACCTGGATAGAGAGGTGAAGAATATGCTGGTGAATGAAGAGGTGAGAGCTTGAACCAGCTCAGCCCCGTTACCCCAAATCTCAGAATGCTGATGACTCTGCTTACCTTACAGATGCTGCTTTACTTTTTCTTAC
The DNA here is from genome assembly GCA_019455555.1 of Galemys pyrenaicus. Taxonomy (NCBI): domain Eukaryota; kingdom Metazoa; phylum Chordata; class Mammalia; order Eulipotyphla; family Talpidae; genus Galemys; species Galemys pyrenaicus. Next base: position 4,017,361 of record JAGFMF010011435.1, read on the forward strand.
TTTACCCTGGGCTCTGAGGTCCTTAAAGGAGAAGGTGAAGTCTTTGTCTCTCCTTTTGGTGCTGAGCACTGGGCCTGATGCTGGCTGGAAGAACACGGATGCTGCTCACAAAGAAACACCAGTGCCAGTGTCCTGCAGCAGAGAGGAGGGTCTGGTACTGAGCCCTGGATTCTCAATGCCATAAAGCAACTCAGCTGAGTTTGTCTTACAGCTCTCATTGCCTTTATTCAGTGATTAATAGATTGGGCAGGGTCAACTCTAGCAGGTAGAAAGGTGTACTGATGAACCTTGTGAGGCAAGGATTTTTAACCATTAAAGGGAGTGGGGACCAAGGGCATTGGACAAGGCAAAGAAGCAGATAGTTATTGCCAAGTTACTTTCCTTAGAGAGCACGGCAGGGGTCTCTCAGGTAGAATATCATCTAATCAGCCTTAATCAGGGGATTTGTGATTGGTTTAAGGTTCCATTTCTGGGAGAGCAGAAACTATAGTGAGGGCTTGGGTGGCATGGGCTCAGCATATGTGGCCAGTTGTCTCATTTTCCAAGAGTCATATTTTCTCCGGAAGCTTCTCTGGAGAGTTCATGTGCCCTCAGTGTCCTTCATTATTCTTCCCGCCCATCTCTTTTTCACATTGATTTTCTTTCTTGTCCCACTTTTCTAGGCTAATTTAGTTTTTCTTTCCTGAAGTCTCACAGCATATAAAATATGTATTATGCTATTTGATTTACCACTGAAGTTGTACCATTCTTTGGTTTTATTTATAAAGATGACCCATCCTTCCATTTGGATCTGTAAAATAATTGGAGCAAGATTTAAGTAGACCAGAACCTTCTATTTGGAATTTCTAATAACTCCCAATACTGCAGGTAGATGTCACTAATTACTTTTTTGTTTAACTTATTATGAAAAAGTATTATAAAAAAGTATTTTAACAGAAAATAGATATATTGACACAAAGAACTGAGTATATAAAAGTTTATCCATTTATTTTACCATAAAACAATGTGTTAATCTTGTATAGAATCTGCCATAGAAAAAAACATTCATGGATTACAAGAACATGTGTAAATAGCAAAGGATCCTCTCAGACCCTTTATTTTTCACTGTACGTAGCTATGATCTTCTCTTCACTATTATCTTCCCCTTTGCACAAACTTGAGTTTTCCAATCTTATATAGCAGGGGAATAATTTTTGAAAGGACTAGTTTAATGTTGGGATTAAGTGCATAGTTTTGCATTAACTTATTTATTCCATGGGTCACTATGGAGAAGGTAATGCCTCAGTTATGATTTCCTCATCTATAAAACAGGATTCTAAAAGAACTGCCTGAAACCTATTTGTGAAGATTGAATGAGATAGCAATTGTAAAGGACTTCCTAGAAAACTTTAAACAGCTTGTACTTATGAATGTTCAAGTGTCATTATTCAACATCTTTATCAGCTTTAAAAGGTGTGCGTCCTTCAAAAAACACTGTACTTCCAACTAGTTGTGGGGTCTTTCTCTGGGCAGGTAAGCGTGGGCAGCTCTCTGTTACTCAGGTTTCCTTTCTTTTTACCTTCCCATGAAAGGAGACAGGTTGGAATCACTTCAAAGGCAGTTCCATACACATTATCCATCATAGAAAGCAGTTTGCTGGTTTTCATTGTAATTCCCACGTCTCTGCATTTAAGGGGCTGTAACTATTTGCAGTGCCTGCATTGCAGTGTGGCTTAGCCACTGCTTATGGAGATGCTGGAGAAATGGGGAAGAGGGATCAGGAAGAGGGGTGAGGAGGTAAAGATTTAGGTGGGAGAGAAATGGATCCAGCATCAGTTTCTGCACTATGAAGCTGAAACCACTGTTTTCCTGGAAGAGTCCAGGGGAAACTGTCATTAATTTCCATAGAGTTTCACTTATTCCTACTTCTCTTCTCCTGCCAGAGCAGAGTATTCTTCATATTAAATATTTAGGCTTAGAATGGAGCTCTGACCTGTCAGGAATGGGGTGAGGGCAACAGAGAGAACCCAGCCCTGGTGACTGGTGTGACACCAGCAATGATTATGCACGTGACCCCTTGGGAGTGGCTTCTCACTCTTTTATGATAGCCAACACCTGCCACATTCGCTCCCCCATTTCCATGGGCCAGCTGACTCTCTCCCAGACATGACTCTCAGGTTTCTTGAGAGGCAGCCTCACATTATGTCTTCGTTGCCTCCAAGCTCTCCAAAGATAACAGCTTCCCTGCCCTCCTGGTGTGAATCAAAATAGTGGAAATACTGAACACTAAAGACATCCAGTGAGGTTTTGAGTTTTCAGTTATGAAAACTGGTGCTTCTTTAGGAAACATCAAATATCTAATTATTTCACTTCTCTTGGTGTTTTTAGTGTGCCCGCCTCGCTCTCACCGTGGGGAAGTGCAGGTCTAGTTTCAGCGGGAAAGCTGAGATTTACTGCCAGTGTCAGCTGCTAGGATGAAAGGAGACACACTGTGCCATCACCCCCTGGGAACCTCTGTGTTCTTGCTGCCCAAGCAGAGAGTTCGAGAGGCCTGGACAGGAGCCCAGGTATGCTGGCACTGCCGCTGGCCCACATCTTGGGTCGCTGGCCATAGAGCCTGTCACCAGGGAGAAGACAGAAATACAAAAGATAAGATTCCCCTGGGATCTGGCCAGAGATGACGCCTCCCCATGGTCTTCAGGTTGGACACATACACTTCCAGAGGAAGAAATCTGCTCTCGAAGAGTTCTAGCTATGCTGGTGTGTTTTGCCTTGGCAAAAAAATTAAGTATGTCTTCAGGTAATACATGATACACAGAGTGAACAAGCTTTATCAGGAAGTTGTTTACACGCTTGACCTATTGAAATGTCCAAGCTACTTTTGACTACCAGGCAGCCCGGAAGTTCCAGGATGCGGCAGAACGTGGGCGGAGGAAGCAGATCTCTCGGACCGTCAGGTCTTAACAAGTCGAATTTATATGAGTAGTTCCTGTCATCTCTTTTTGTTAAGTGGGGTTAACTGCTATTCTTATTTCCTTCTCTCAGAGCATTTTCCTTGAACTCTAGTCCTAAAAACGCATATGAATTTTTAAACGAGCTGCTCGTCCACTCAGTTTCTGGGAGAACTGCCTGTCCTTTCCGGGCAGCTGATGGCCCTACTATCTGGGTCACAGATGAGGGGAAGGAGCCTGAGTCATGGCCGAGTATCTCTTAAGGAGGTGCTGTTTGGGGTGTGCTTTCTGTCACGAGTGTGGCTTTCAGATGTATAATGGTTCCAGCGCTCTCAGTGAGTATGTTCCTGGCCTCAGCCTGGGATTGAGAGGAAGACGGAGGGATGATGGAGGGTAGCGAGTGAGTAATTCAGGTACAACTCCAGGACCAGAGCTGTTGTACTTGCTCTCATCCTCTTGACCTTTCAGAGAACTCTGTGTTTCCCCTGCAGACATGCTGGTGTAGGAGGGGAGCACTCTCCTGCCTGGCAATGAGGCTTGGACTGATGTGGGTGCATCAGAAAAAACATGTTGCTGGATGTGTTTGCTCTGACACGTAGGAGGTCATCCTCTCCCCCAACTCCCCATGGTATGGAATAACTTCTAACACCTCATTTTCCAGCACCAGGGCATGAACATAATCCTACTTTTAAATCCTGCTGGAAATTTTGTTGGATGGAGTTGGGTATGGATGCTGCATCCAAAAAGCAGAATTTGAGTCACTGACTTTCCTGCTTAGAGATCTCTGATACCCCTCTGCACCCCACCTCCCATACACTGAATGAAGTGTATATTTCTTACACTAACATTTAAGTTTCTTTATAATTTGGCTTTGCTCAGACTTTGTTTCTTTGATCATTCAGCCCTCAAATTCTATGCTTTAGCCATAGGGCGCTCCCACCAGGTAACACTTAACATAAATCAAAATCCCTTCTGATTTTTCTGTGGAAATAAAAAAGCTGATTCTAAAATTTTTATGGAAATCTAAGGGCCAAAGAGACCAAAGTCAATCTTGAAGGCAAAGAAGAAAGCTGGTGGTCTTATGCTGTTAGAAAATTAAGACTCGTTGTAGACTAATAGTACTTAAAACAGTGTTATGGACCAATAGAACAGATCAAACAGAAGAAGATGCACATGTATAGGGTCTCCTGAATCCTAGTTGATGCATACTGAAATGCAGGAGGGAGACTCCATTAAATGGTGCTGAGTTTATGGAATGTGCATGTGGAAACAACAATGAATATTGTACCTATCTCATATCACATAGATTATAGACTGTGAAAGTTACAAGCTTCTAGGAGAAAATACAGGTGATAATTGTCTTCATTTTGTAGTAGGCAAAAATGTCTACATAGGTCAGAAGAATCACTATCTTTGATAGGCTCTTTTAAAAACTAGAACTTTCATACAATTATGCCTATAAAATGATAAAAAGTCAAACCATAGAATGGTAAAAGATACTTTCAATACAAAGGAATTGCAGGCCTCAGGCCATGAAGAACTAAAGTCAAGAGAAAAGGACATAGTCTGATGAACACCAGGCAAAATGTATACTACATAGGCATCTCCCAAAAGAAAATTTCCATGTACCAATAAGGATATGACAAGATACTCACAATGATTACTATCAAAGAAATGCAAATTAAATTTACAATAAGATGCCACTATATACTACCAATAAAGCTACAGTCATTACAAGGGGACAGTGGCAAATGTTGGCAAGGATGCAGAGCCTTGGAGCACTCTCAGCACTGCTGGAGGAACCACATTAGGAAACCTTTCCCTATTCACTTCCCAAGCCATTCCATTCCTAGGTATGGCTAAGAGACATGCATATGTGCAACAGAAGACACATACACACTTGCATTGTTTATGATTGCCTAAGACTGAAAACAACCCAAGTGTCCATAAATAACAGAATGACTTAATACACTGTGGGTGTCCACGCAAGGTGTGCAGCGGCTGCTGGTTGGGGCACACCACTCAGGGGTTGTGAGCAGCTGAAGAGCCCAGCTCTGTTTCAGGATATGCATCTGGAAGTGCTGTGCTTTGGATAAATGCATTGGGTTTTGGATAGCTTTTCCTTTTCAGAAAGTTCATTTGTAGCTTTTTACTATGTAATCTGGAGTTATTCAATGTTATTTTGAAATATTTTTCTTTTTTGCCATAAGATGTTGAGAGTGCTTCTATATTCAAACACTCACCCCAAAAACTTAAAAACATGCTCTAAATTTCACCCTGTTGAACTTCTTGTTTCTTGCAAAGAATTTCACTACTTAACATACAGATTCATTTTGAAGAAGTAGATGAGAAGTGAATAGCTATGTTTGTTTTCAACTATGGACTTTACAGCTGAGCAGTTTTTTCTCTACCTTGGTTCTAAAACAGAATATTTTACCATAAATAAAAACCCACTCCTGTCATTCATTTTGAAGTGCTTATTCATTATCAAAGTCATCTTTAGTCTGATTACTAGGCTGCTTACCTACTGTGCAACATTAACCTGGACGGAATTCTTTTGAAAACAGGTCACTTATCATTTGTAAATAAGAAAAACAAGAGGAAAATATAGATTTGAATCACTATCAGGTTTTCTTTATTAATCATAGATGTCATCATACATTACATGCAAGAAAATCACAATACAGCCCAAAAGGTTTAAGTTCTGGATTGACAGGAATAACACAAGGCAAATATTAACATTTATATACAGCTATCTTAAACTGTTAAGTAGGATTAATGCAAAAATAATTTAGTGAGTTATTCACTGTTTGATGTAGAAGTCAACATTTCTGTCTGCTGTGAGACTACTGTGATTTGACAGGTCATCCTTTTGGAAGCTACAGCTGGTCTCCTGTTCCTCCTATCTGGAAATGTGGGTAATTGTGAGATGATAGCATACTGTTTACTGCAAGTGAAATATTTACTTTTCAACAATGAAAAAAACATTATGATGGATCCAACAAACTAATTAAAAAAAAAAAAAAGAAAAAAGAAGGAAAGCTACCAGATCATCAAAATGAACAGAATCTTAAGTATTTTCAGAGTTCCTCTTTGCATATTGCCACAACCAATAATATATTCCTTTGTCTATTTTTTCCTGGCAGGAGGACATAGGTGAAATAAAGATACCCAGGCACATATTTTTGTGGTAAAGGAAGATCTTAAAAATAAATACAAGAAGTATGCTGCACTCATTGTTAAATCTGTAGATTTCATACGATGTTTCAAAATAAATGATTGTTTTCATTTTATTGGATACAATAAAACATAACTAGTCTTTCTTTTTTATGTTACCAATTGGCATGTCCACATGCTCTTCAGTTATTTGACTTAGGAGTTTAATTCACATGCAGAGTTGCAGATCTGTGTTTTCTTTCACTCCCATACAGAACTAACAATTCCGCTCTTCTTTCAGACTCCTGAATAGGAGACTCTAGAGTGAGCTCAATGAGCAGACAGCTGATTGCTTATGTTAACTTTCACTTCAAGCTATAGAAAAGGGAAGTAACAATTCTGCTGCCTTTTCTGTTGCTGAGGGGGAAAATAGCTTGCAGACAAAATTTAATAAAAAATGTTAAAACAGTGATCACGTTTAACATTAAAATATTCTTGATAACACTTGATTTTCACACAGAAAAATTAATGGGTACCTTTTCAAAGTAAGTGTTTTTAGTTACCTAGATTTCATATTTTTAAATGTCATTTAAAAGTGCTTTTAAATGTCATTTAAAAATATGCAGCACATTTCTTTTCTAATGGAAATTGTCACTGGAAAGCAAAACTGCATCAGCAATGTTATAAAAAAAAATTATGACAAGTGACAGGACAGATCATCTAATGTTTATAGTCATGCTTTGAAAAAAACAAAACAACAAACCTTGTCTATTTGCTGTATTTGAAAGAGCAGAATTTTGAATTTCTTTTTTAAAAGTTCCATTTGCAAAATGGTTTCTTTCATTTCATTTAACATAACAAAAGGAAAGCAACAAGATACTTCTCATTTTAAGTTTCCAGAGTTATATTTTAGTGATGGAAAGTTCAGAGAAGATATTGCTAAGGATGAATTAGTAAGAACTGAGATTTCTTCTTTAATCCTAATTAAGTTAATGGGAATTTATTTGCCTATATGAATATGTAAGTAAGTTTATGTTGCCACATATATTTCATTACATATTCCACTTATGTTGTATATGCCAGTATTTCTATTTTAATCTCCTTTGAATTTATGGGCATTTATATTTTGATATTCAGAGAGCAAAAGATTTTATGGTGAGAATATGGAATTATAAAATTATAGCATTGAATTTTATGGATTCAGGAATTATGATCACTCAAACTTTTCAGTGAAACTGATGATTTGGGTGGAGACAGTAGCACAATTTAAAGTTCAAATGAAGATTTAAATAGAAAATTTACAGTTGAAAGAATTATTTAATTTCCATTTTAAGTTTCTTTCTAGAGTGTAAGTTTAAATAAGTTTGCATGTAATTATTGATTCTAAATTTTTAAATGGAGGTAAAGCCTAATAAATTTTATTTTATCAATTGCTTTCTATTTTGATCATAATTACCTATGATTTCCCAGGCTCTCTTTCACTATGCACTATTGTGTCTCTATCTGCATTGCATTAGGGGTAGTTCTTCAGTGGTTATGGTGGAGGACTGTAGGTGTCTTGGTGGTGCGTGTGCTGTGGTAATAAGCATCTGAGGAAGTGTGATCCTAGGTCTCTGAATCACATACAGTCTGTAAGCCAGTGTTTCCTCAAAAAATGTACGCTCTACAATGCAAACCACTTGACTAGTAAAGAAACTTCAACCGAATCTGCATTTAAAAAAATTCCAGCAGTCCTATGACCCTCAAGAAGCTGCAGAGCTATTCCCAAGAGTCTGGGACATCAGATATTTATCAGGTCATGATCTAAATAAATACATTTGAGACTATTTTTTTCAAATGATTGTTGGTGTCATTATGAGAAAGCAAGCAAATACTCTGGAAGAAAACTTAAAATGAAAATGAGAGAATGCTTTCAACTATACCTCTAAAATTATGATTGTGTTTTAGTTTTTCTATTATGATTTTCTCAAATAGTAGGCACTCAAACTTGTTTTATTTATCTTGTGTATCTGTGTCTAATATCATATAATATTCACATGAACTCTATATGCTTATGGATCCAATCTGGCATTAATTTCTGCAAAGATACCTGTGTGTGCTAGGCACAAACTGAGGAAACACTTGCAGGCTTTAAATGTATGTCCGAGATAGCATGGCTACTCCTGGGTAGGGAGCCTTCACCAATTCCCCTCTCCTCTCCCTCATCCCTGCACAAGTGACAGTCTTTTTCTCATGTGTCTTTAATTACTCAGATTTCAGATGTCTCTAAGCAACACCAGCCAGGTAGTTAACCAGCGTGATTGTCTCACAGTCTTCAGGATCAATAAAAAAAAAAAAAAAAACAACAAAAAAAACCCAACTAACTAAATTGATCTCTCAAGTTCTTACTTCTGGAAGCATCAGCCTTATCATTAGAAGATGGTACTTTAAAAGCGATACTCATGTTTTCATGTGCATGAGACAAGGTCAATACAGGGGCAACTCACTTTAGTGGCTTAGTTCCATCCTTAGATTTCACTGGTTTTTTTTTTTTTTTTTTGCAGTGAATATTAAAATAATGGATCATCAACCATTATTGGGAATTATACAATTTGGCTTATGAATTTGATTATGTAGGATTAATTTCATTCTTAGGTAAGGAGGATTGTATAGTAAAAGTGAAAAGAAGTCACCTCGTCAGGATTAACTACATCCCTTCCCTCCATAAATCAGTGGAGTTCATTTAAACTAACCCAAATCAAGACAGTTGTTCATGTAAACCTAAGTTTTTCTCTTATTTTTCTTGATCTGTGTAGAAGTTATGTGATTGATTCATAGTAGCAGAAGGACCTTAAGAACACTTGCCAGATTCTATCAATTTCAATACTGGGTTTGTAAATCCTGCAAATAACCTGATGTTATTTAAACCTGGCTTATATAGATCTGAAAGCTTGCATGGAAAGTCCCCAGCTGGGTAGAAGGCCTATTGGTTTTCTCCATTCCCTTGAGAAATAGGGGCCATGAATTTTCATAAAGCAAATGACGTTTGAGTTAATACAGCAATGATCAGTAGCAGCTTCCTACTGAGTCAGAGCATTGGGTGAGCCTGGGGGTAGGCGAGAACAAATTGTCTCACAGTCAAATAGAATAACAGGAAGGTCTTATTATTTTTCTGTTTTCTGAAAGACTCCTGCAGAGGCAGGAGCAGGCAGAGGGAATCAAGTTTACCACCTGCAGAGATGCAGGAGACTAAGAGTCAGTGTTGAGTTTCTTGTGAGAGACAGGATATTGGAGATTGAATTCTGATTGGTTTTAAAGTCAAAAGGATGTAGTGAATGGGGCTGTTATTAGGTAAAATGGGGAGGGTAAGAGACCCACGGTATTATTAAGTCATAAGTAATGATAAATCTCAGTTTTACACTTTCTTCTGGTGGTGATGACAACAGCCTCCTAAACAGGTTATTGGAATGAGAAATTCATTATGTAAAGAAAATAGAGGCACATATATGTACCTGATTACATATATCCAAGGGAGAAGTGAAAAATCTTGAACAGGACCCCTGACCAACCAACCAAAAACAAAATATAGGGCCTCCCTAGTGGTGTAAAGGGTTGAGCGCCACATTTCAGGACTTCCACAGCCACTGCATCACAAGTTCGATCCCCAGCCAGGGAGGGGGCCCATACACACATGGTGCAGCAGATCTCTACTGTCTCACCCGCTGCTCCCCTCAGCAGTGTATCTCAGTCTATCTGCCTGTTCTGCTCCCCACCCTGTCTCTGGTGAATACTCTCACCACTCTCCTGCCCCCCACCATACCTCTGGCCTGTAACCCAGCTCTTGTATATATAAATAAATAAATAAAATCTTTTAAAAACCCAAAAAACAGATAATAAGCATGTAAAGAATAGATGTTCTTCTAAGAAAGGTATCACTACACCAGGAAAATTATAGAATTTAATACTGTATCTCAAGTTTATGCTGTATAATAGAAAGTTCATGTAATTAATTTCCAATTTCTTATTTTGGGAAAGGAGGAACTCTATTAATAAATGAACAAAAAACCAGTGGCTTCCACAGGTCAACCTCTGAGTGGAGATCCTTCCAGGGCTTAAATGACAACTTGGGACTGTAACTGGTTCTTAACTCAGAACTGGAAATACATGTTGAAGTCAAATCTACTCAGAAGTTTGCAGATTAGAAGAACTTATCTCTTTTTTTGTTTGTCTTGGTGTCATGATATTGGGGTGGTGGTATGATGGCCATACTGGATAAGGAATTTGAGAAGTATCTCTGCAATTCCAAAACCCATCTCCTGAAAAGGGAGCTTATGAGAAAGGCAAATTGTTTACATATCATATAGTGTGGGGACACTTCTGCCCTACTCAACATGCAGAGCAAACAATCGCTGTTCTTTTGTAGGTCACCTGCTTTGTCTTCCCCTGTGAATGGTGAAATCACAATCATCAAGACACCCCAGTGTAATCTCCTTTTTCTTTACTCTCGATATGTTAGTTAAAATAGTTTCACTGTACTTAAGTACAGTGAGACTCACTGGTGATCAGTGAAAGTGACTACATTCAGCTTTCCCCAGTCACTCAGGAGTCTTTAATTTCCTGCCTTTCTCTTCTATCTTCCTCAGTTTGTATCACTTCTCTCCTTACCATGTGATATTTTATAACCCTGTGTATTCCCTGAAATTTTTCTAATATTAGTGGGTAATGCTAATTAAGTAAACATTTTGCATTTGTAAAACAATAGAAATTTCTTCTAAGAAACTTGAAAGTGAATGATAGCTTTGTTCTCAAGATTCCAGTGGTTTCAAAAACTGATTTGCAAGGTAAGAAGAAGGATGTTGTAGGCAATGTTGAGTGTCACCTTTTCCTGAAAGATTGTTAAGCATTATGATGATTGTGCTTGTGTCAATATGAAGATGTATTTTCCTCATTGTCTAGTCATTTCCATATGTTTTAAATGAAACATTTTGTCTACTCATTATTGAATTATTGGATCTTGGTTCAGTCTTTGAACATATAAATATAGTTGCTTTAAGTAAGGGCTTTGAATGCTTTGGGGATTTTGCAGTAAGTGTGATCAGAGATTCTTTTCTTTGTACCTTTATATCTGTGTTGTTGAATTTCAACTTCTACCAAAATCTTGAGATAATGCTGGAAACAATTTAGTTCACATGTGTCCTAGGTAATATTAGACAAGCTAAGTGTATCTTTTCCATAAGAAATTTGCAAATGAATGGCTATCAGTGAGTGGGAGCAATATTGGCATTTCACTTTGTCATTGTCATTATCTAAAGAAATGAACATCCTTTACCAATGCTAAGCTGTTTTACAGAGAGTTTGTTTTAAAACTGCCAACTATCTAGTTGAAGTTGAGATGTGTTTCAAATGGCCCAATGAAGGATCCCACCCTGTTGATGGCGCCATTGGCATACCATGTCTTCAAATGAGATGCCTACTAGGTTTCTGGGCCAAGGGTGAGCAGAGGGAACTTACCAAGTTTTTCTGTCTTTGTGATATTGGTAGTTTTCCTTTATAATATTCGCTGCAAGTAGGGAGTCTTTTCTACATGGCAGGCCCAGCTTCTTATATCCACCATCTCCTTTGGTTCTGACCACTGCCTGAGAAGGTGGCCATTTTCCTTCTACTTCTAAGAGAAGACTGAAGCAAAGAGCTGACTTAGACTGCTCAAAGTCACAAACCAGAAAAATGCCACAATCTGTATTCAGACATGGATCCAGATGACCTGCAAGTTCAAATTTTTAGCCTCTTCACAAGACTCCCTTACTTGACATGATCAAATTGTTAAAGTGGATCATCCAGCAAAAGACTTAAAACAAAAGTGGATTAAAATCATCTCTGAGGAGCTCCCCCTGGGGCTTTGACAGTAGATTCCCCAAGGCTTTTGTCCCAGTTCTGGCATCTATATTCTTTCCTTCCTGCTTATTGGCAGGGAAAAAAGGATGCAGGAATGAAATAGCAGGGTCTGCAGAGACTAAAGGAAAAAGGCCACTACCGCTTTGGGTTCTACTAAGTACGTTTTCACAGCAAATGATCAGATGAGAAAACAAAACTGCCACTTCTCATCTATAGCCTGTACTCCTGGGAGGTGAGGCAGGAAGGAATCCCATCCATAAGGCGAGTGTGAAATAAGAAGGAAAAAGAAAGCACAACACTTGTCTTTTTTCTCTTTAGATTTCATAAGAAGACTGCCATCTGAGTCAGGGCTGTTTCTTTCCCTGTTTGTCATGGAATTGCAGGGACTCTAGCAATGTCATGATAAAGATGGTTTTGAATGGCATATGTGGAAGAGATTTATTTATCCTTTGCTTTGGAATGTCTTGACCAAGAACTGGTCAGTAGGCAAAATAATGGTAGTTGAGAAAATGCCTGATGAGCAGAATGCAGTGCAGTGTTGTCTCTTGAGATAACTCTTGTTATTATAGTCCATTAAAAATAAGAATCTTCCTCCCCAGTGAATTATATAAAATATTTCTTTCTTCCTTTGTTGTGTTACATCTGAATGATCCATTTCATGTGTGGAAGCTCAAATAGTATATATATGTATATATGTAAATATATATATACAAAAATACATTTATTTAACATTCTAATCTTGTTAAGGCCCTGGTTTTATTTACTTTGACCAGAAAATATTAAATATTAAAGCAATGTATATCTATCCTGGGACCTATTCTTTGAGAAATTGAGATTATTAGAGGCAATTCTAAGACTTCAACATAAAGTAACACCAAAACCATAATCTTGGGGGCCTCCCTGGTGGTGCAAGGGGTAAAGTCTCAGCACTATGAAGCTATCCACAGTCATTGCAGCATGTGTTCCATCCCCAGCCAAGGAGGGGACCCACATGGTGCAGCAGACTTCTCCTGTCCCCCTGCTCCTCCTCTCATTAGTGTATTTCAGTCAATCTGCCTGTTCTGATTGCCTGCTCCCCACTCTATCTCTGGTGAGTCCTCTCACCCCCAGCAACTCTGACCTACACTCCAGTCTTTCATGCATAAATAAATAAATAAATAAATACCCCTAATTTTGGCTTTTGTTGTTTTCTCATTCAATGGGTACATGGGTTGGAGCCATGTAACTATAGCCCACATGATCTGAGATAGAACCTTCAGTTATTTTGATCCACAGCATCTTCTTTTTACAATGTCAACTTTGGATGCTTGGGAAGAAGATGGGAGTAGGAACCAGGAATAGAGGGGATCCTGGGGACTGTGGTCAAGGGGCATCAGTACTTTTGAAGAAATGTGAAACTCTATTCCTAAAACATACACAGTGTTTCAATCCAAAGTTATGCCAATTAAATAAAAAAGAAAACATTTAAATTGCAGTTATTCTTGAATGGACCATTTTACTTGACTGTCTACACAGATCAAATAAAATGGGTGATGCTAAATGTATATTGTATTTTATACCAGTTCTAAAGGGCAATTCTTAGAGTAAGAGGTATTTTATACGAAGAAAGCCAGTCTAAGATGAGAATTCTCTTAGAAAAACTACTTAGATCACTGACATTTCGCAAAGGAAATCTTGACATTTAGTGAAGATCAAAAAGAGTAGCCTTTTGATGACGACATTAGATAAACACAATCTTCAGGAAAATACCTTTTGGGTCATCATTAATACTTCTTATCTAAATAACTATACAAGATTGAAAAGTGAGTAGATCATTCAGTTTTCTCTGTAGTTACTTCTTTCTGTTTTGAGATGAAGCTTATTGGGTCCATATTTTTTCAAAAGATTAAACTGTTCTGACAACCAACAAAACAGGTGTCATTTTATCATGCTGATTCAAAAGGCAAAAGTGTTCTGAACAGATTTTAAAAAAGATAATAATATATAAGGGTGCATGCAGTATGGAGAAACTACTAAGAAATGAAGAGCACATTTTAATGCTTGACTTCCTGTGTGGATAAGTGATAAGCTTGGTGACCCATGATTGTTCATGAATACTTCCATGGGTACTAGGGAATTGCACAGTTAAAACTGGGGAGCAAACCACTAAAAGTTTAAGAATGACAATTCTAATCTACCACAGTGAATCTTAGGAAGTACTTGTAATACAGAGGATCAAATTCTGCATCTGACACATGACTATTTCAGAGTATTGTTCATGTTAATCTCGTCCCTCACCCTCACAGAGCTAGGTAAGAGAGGTTATTCTTTAAAATAAAAAATGGTTATAAAACCAAGAAATGAAGGAGGATATCACATCTTAGTAGAAGATAATTTTAACATGAAAGGTAAAAAATAGAACGAAGTATCCCTTATAGAAGACTAGACAGTCTTGGGCTTTCCACACAGGTGCTGGATCAGAGGTAGCAGTTACTTTACATGTTACTTACGTGAATTTAACAACTGATAGTTTTGCTTTGATCAAGTCATACATATTTTCATGAAAACAAAATATTATAGACAGAGGGATCATCACCACAATGACTGCAATCCACATACCATGGTCCTTGGTCCCGTTGATTCTCTTCCTTGTGGCTATGTACACAAGCTGAACTCCTTAGCCTTGGCACACTTCACACCTTCCCAGAGAGTGACTCGCTTTGGCTGTCCCCCTACTGTGCAGAGTGGAGTGGCCAGAGAAGAAAGAGTTTTGATGACTCCCAAGCAGGCACTTTCCTAAGACACTAGAGCCTCTTACACATTCTCGCAGTGACCTGCTTCCATACCAGGGTGGCTTCTAAGGTCAGTAAGTGTTTGAAGGACATGAGACCAGTTAGGGCAATGGAGCAGTTTCTGCTTCCAGATTTTCTAGCTGAAAGAAGAGAAAGAACAAAGACAGTGAGCACTTCATGTTTGGTTGCAACATACATTCATTGGGCTTCTCTGGATCAGAACTGTATTGAGGGCCATCATGTACACCTTCACTGCCACTGTCAGAGCTGTTCTTAATGCCAAGACACTAATTCATCTCTTGAGTCCTTGTGAATCATTGTGAACATGCTGTTGCATGTGTATACACTAACTAATAGTAATGATATACTAGTCATCAAGAAGATGCCATTAATGGTTTCCTTGACAAAAATGGATTTTATCCTGAACTCTTTATCTTTCTCTGTCCTTCACCCTCTTCCCTCCTCCTTACCCTTAAATTATTCATGACTTGACCAAAATTCTTTAAAAAAAGCCTTCATGTTCTTGATTTTGATAAAGAGGCTTCTGGTTGTCACCTAGTTCTTAACACTAATGGATATTTTTCTGCAACAACTGACTTGATGCTCCGGGATTTGCTGACTATCTTCACTGCAGAGACAACATGTATGTTGAGCAATAACATGACACATGTTCACACACACATGAACACATAGCTTGGTATTTTCAAATAAAGAAAGGATTGTAGAAATGATACATTCTGTAATTGACAAGTAGTTGTGTCATTATTATAATTTTTGGTGGGTAGAAATATGTTTGCATAGTGTAGGATAAATGACTTAATAGTCTTTTTTAAAGCAACCAGCCTGTGTGGCTATCACCTGTGGTCTTGATCGTGTTAATATAGAAGGCCTGGGAGTGTGGATGCAGGGCATGCGGCCTGGAATGGGTGTGCACGCATGTGTGAGGGTGCACACCTGAGCCAGAGGCAGGGATAAATGTGGTGGCACAGGCAGCAGTGAGAGGACCAGCAGCATGATGACAGAAGACACAACACCATGAGATGACATGAAACTGAGAGAGAGAATGCCAGAAAGAGCCTAGAGAAAGAGCATAAAGATTCACAGGGGTCTGGGATCCTCAGCTTCTGCCTACCTCCCAGCACCCCTGCTCCTTGCAGGCCCCCCTCCCTGCCTGGTGTGCCTGGTGTACCTGATTTTCTGAGGGAGTATTAAAACCTGAAAAGTCTCCTGAGGGGCTCCTGGGCTCTACCCCACTGCCCGAATTGACAGTGAACCTGCCCTGTGTGTGACACTGGAACAGTAAGCGTTAATAAAGCGGTGAGTTTTTTTCCCTTTAACTTTACAGATTTCAAGCTTGGAAAAATACAAAAAGGAGGAAGATACAAAGAACACTTGTGTTCCCTTTCCCCAGATTGGTCACTGTCAACATTTTGCTCCATTTGCTGTGCCATTTGCCTCTCCTGTGTTCTCTCCTCTTCTACACACACACACACACACACACACACCATATTGGATCACTGGATACTAAGTTGACCTTTCTTTGCTAAACTTTTCAGTATACGTTTCTGAAGAATAAGCAATTGAAAGATCATAATCACCCTTGGGAGAGGTGGTCTGTTTGTCCCCATCTGTCCCTGCTGACTGGGCCAAAATGCCAGGCGTCACTGTCCTCTGACCAGAATAGTTTCTGCAGAAAGTCACACCAGCAATGAACAGGGTTTCCAGTTATGGTCACTGTTCAGCCACTGGCTCCGGGGGGAGGTTTGCTTATTGCTTATCCAGAAAGGAGAGAGATTTGAATTCCTCAAGCAGGCACAGTCCGCTGTGTGTGAACACTGCCTGGCCTACTGCAGGGTTCTGGGATTTGGGGACAGGAGAGGCACCCCTAGGTTCTGCTCTCTGTGCTGTGAGTAATGAACTGGCCAAGTTTTTGTCTAAATTTGGTGCCTATAGATTTGTGATGAGACAGTGGCTGGCTGGCTCAGTTACCTCCTTTGGAGTCTCGTGACTTCTTGCCCTTCTTTACGAGGTTGAAATTCTTACAAAGTGACACAGCAAGAAGGTGCCATGACTTTTTGGAAGGAGAAAAGGCATAGGCTCATGGGCGAAGTGTGACATAAAGAAAGTCCTAGGGATCAGCAAATATTCTGTTTTACGTGATACAGGTGAGGGGGTGAGTGGTCTGTCTTGTGCCATCTGATGCTGAATGTGACATTGATGCAGGTGGCCGAGTGATGAGGGATGAAAGCTACAAGCTGCCGAATGGTGCCATGGATACTGTTCGCAGCCATGGATGGGCTGGGGACAAGGCGAGCACACTGGGCCCTCCAGAAAGGAAAGTACCATGGCAGTGTTTTAATCCAGGACTTGAACCACCCATGGGGTCACGTGCCCTCATCATGGGGACCAAGATGCAATCCTCAGCGAGAGGAAAAGGAAGGAAGTCCAGGGCCCATGGAGCAAAAAACTGAAGAGCTAATCAGGAAAGTTTTGCTCCCAGAAGGCGACTGAAGATAAGAGCCCCGTACATTCAGTGTCTGTGGGATGATTTAACTAGTACAAAATCAGGCCCCACAAGGAGTTTTGCTGCTGCTGACTTCTGTTCTAGTGTCTGTAGTATGGCCAAGCCACAGGGACATTCAATGAGCCCCTCTGAAGTCCTTTGTTGGAAAGCCTGGGGACTAAGCTGCTCTAGACTAGGGACATGATAGGAGAGTATGAGCAGAGAATCACTGGGGAGTTCTTCAGTTTTCTCCCCACCCCCATCAAGGTGGAGCACTCTGCTCCCTTCCTCCTGGAAGACCCTGTGCTAGAGGCTTTACTGGTTGAGGGCTGCCAGCTGCTCAGAACAAAGACAGGAAGTCCAGGAGGGGAAAATCCATCTCTCCAAACCATAAAGCAATGTAGATGTACCTATTAAAGTAGGGGACCCCCCAAGGAAGCAGATATTTGTTCACCATATAAAACTATGTCCAGCTTACGTAGGATCAGATTCTTCCATGATCAGTTTCTCGCTAATGGGGGAACCAGGAAGTCATGTGACAGCCCTAGAGGAAATTGCTCCTCAGAACCTCCTGGCCTCCCCCTGTACTTTGGTCTCTTGTCTTGAAAGCCTTGAAGGACCAGGGACACTGGGTGGGGTGGGGCATGAAGATAACTTCACTGCCAAGTGGGCCCAGTGGGATTGGAAGAGAAAGGTAAGGTTGTACCTAGATTTAAATTTTTACGTCTTTTTTGATATCTGCACTCAAATGATGAGCATTGGGTTCTTGAGGGATGAGGACCACATATTCAAGTAGGCAGGTTTGAATCAATAAAACAAAAAGAGAAGGGGCTGTTTGGAGCCCTCTTACCACTTCTGGGCTCCCAAGGCAGAAACTGTAATTGGTATATTGACCATTAACATGCTTGCTCTGTGCACGCTGATGATACGCCAGGAGATGCTGCCAGCTGGAAGAGCCACGTGCACAGAGATGAGAAGGGGGCACGTGTCTCCAAGAGCACATCCAGTTTCCTTCCATAAAAACAGTTCAGAGTTCCAGGAAGACAAAAGGAAACCACGGTATTGACTAAGTACTTAAATGCAATGGAACTTAGAAACATGCAGCATCCCCATATAACAGCCTTGGGCAGCCTGTGAAAAAAGCTAATGGGATCTGGAGCTAACAGAGGTAACTGCCAACTGAACCCAATTGTTGCACCTGCAGTTCTCATTTTTCCAAATGCTGTGACTGTAACTGTATTGGCAGTCCATGATGGCACATGACAGACCCTCCTGGACTCTGGCCCTGTCTCTTTCTCAATACGGCATCACACAGAGATCAAGATCCTTCATCTGGTTGAGCATCAAAAACATGGCCACGCACTGCTGCAGTCAACCCTGAATCAAGCTGCGTTTACCACCAATGGGTGAGTCAAAACACAGAACAAATCTCTTTTTGTAAGTGAGCTGGTCCTGGAGCACTAATTCACATGAAGGCCCAGGATGTTTGTTCATTCTGATAAGATACAGGGATGAGTCACTCAAGTTAAAACTCTTGGAAGCAATGTGGTTATGACCCAGCAGTGGATTCTAGAGGCAGTAAAGAAATTATTCTTCGTACTATGGTTACCGGAAATGATACTTGGTAGTTAACCACACTTTTAATTTATTGGAATCAGTATGTGCCTTTATGGAGTCCAATATAAGGTTAATCAGAAATTCTACCAAATTGGCAGGAGGCATAGGGGGCGGAACCTCAGTGTGTCAGCAGCCCAACCCGTGGGTCCTTTTGGACAGCAGATTTCTGCAAGAGGAGCCAGAGTCTATTACAGTTGCCCCCTGGCGTCTCTCCAGATCTACTCATTCATTTGGGGAAGAAGTACCTTTGACCTTGGAGGTTCTAGGTGAAGGGAATGATTAGTACTCTGGTCTCTGAATTCCAGCTCTGCACTCTGGCCAGACAATCAAGAGGAGTCTTAATGGACAAGAAGCATCTCTAAGTGCCAACCTGACCTACTTCTGAGTTTATCACCCAGTTTATGTGGTGTGAGATCAGAAAAAACTCATGCAGCCTGCTGGCTCTGAGTTATTTTGTGTGCCTGATGTTACCTGAGGCACATCCTAAATGTGAAGTCCCCTTTCTATGTAGAAACATAGAAATGGATGCAATTTTGTTTCAGTTAAGTTCATACAATTCATAGGCTTCTCCTGCCACCTTGGGTTATGGCACGTCTACCATGTACAATTACTTGGTGACCCTGGCATGTAGATTATTCAAATAAATGTAATGGTGATTGTAATCAGATTTATCAGTGGATTCAGAATTGGAGTAATGGATCTGCTCTTGCCTTCAGTTACATGTCTGATGTAGGAGAGAGGGCCCACTACCTCCTCCCAGGCATGGGAGCTGCTGTTGTGCTCATCTCTGGTGCCATACAGCTATTGGCAATTACATCTGACCTTGGAATCCATTCTACTTATTGGTCCCCCAGGTAAAAAGGGTTACATGGATTCCTGTTTCCATACAGCCTGGCATCAGAATCCACATTCTAAACATAGGTCAGGGACCTATCCTGAACTGTAGCTACCACAGCCAATGAGATGGAATTAGTCACAGGAAATCAACAGGTCAAGCTAATCTCTCTGGTTATAAATAGATCTTCAGTTGACCTTAGACTATATTCTTGTTCTTTGGAATGAACAGATCTGTTGTGTTTGAAAAAATGTCAATATTATGGAGGTGTAATCCATTCATACTCTTAGAAAGTAGCTGAATGGTTGTCTGAGTGAGGTCTATCATCCTCTCTGGACTCATTCAGCTGAGTCTGGGGCATTATGGAGCCTGACTGAGGTCACTCCTGCAGACTGGCATGATTTGGGGGATGATGAGTCAGTGCATCATAATCCCAGCAATAGTTGACTGAAATAAACTCAACCCTAGTTCTTGAAAAGCTTTTGGATTTGAACTGTAGTTTTTCTTTTAAAAGGCAATTTTAATCTTTCTCCATACAATGTTTAGAGTTGTTTCTGACTACTGGAGGGAATTTAAGTCAGAGGATTTTCCAAATTCATCATTCTATGGAAGGAAATAGTTTTTCAAGGTTATGGGACAGGCCCAAGGGCATCAGTTGAGGAAACTGGTTTAATATTTTTTTATTTTGCTCTTAGCCACTCTCTTCCACTTTTACATCCTCCATCCTATTTGTGATGCCATCTGAAGTGGCAATGAAGCCAGCAACAGGCTTGGGTACTTTTGAAGTCAATCAGAGTTTCAGTCAGTAAAAGGCTTTGAAATCTCATTCATCACAGAAGCCATAGAAATAGCCACAAAAGAAGAATTTTGGAGTTGATGACTCAGAGGCAAAGATCTCCATTTTCCTAAATAATAGAGAACTCATTCCTTCTTCCTGGCTCCACTGCCTGCATCAGACAGATATATTGGGATCCAGAGCACCTCAAGAGGTCAAGCTCCAGGAAAGGAGAATCAAGGATGGGTAGAATATTCTGGCACTACAAAGGGCCCAGGGTCAATACACCACATGTTTCCTCCTGCTTTTAATAAGGGTTTATGTAGTTCCATATATCTCTTCCCTCATAAAGCAAAGCTTTAGGGTACTCTTGTTGTTCACTAAGAGATGCTAACCTCAGAGTCTGAATGAAACCCAGGAATGAGCTCTAATTGTTCAGCAGTGAGGAGACTGGGGAAGACCTGCCTGTGAAGAGACCCCTGAGCAACCAGGGACAGGCTGCCATGCTCACACAGTTGGCCATCAGCAGCCTGGCACTGGGCTCCAGGTCCCTGGTTTCCAGCCTCATGTTCCTTCCAGAGAAATATTGTGATTGTTCAATCTTTCACATGCTTCTCCCTATTGAGAATAGATGACTTTTAAAAGAAAGCTATTTTTCTCAAAGATGTTTCATTCAAAACCAAAGACCATGCCAATTATAAGGTTTATTTTTAGCAATATAAAGTTTCAATCAGTGAAAACATACCCAAAGTGACACAGACTTTCTCTCCACTTAGCATCATCACTGGAAACTGACAAACTTCAAAACAAAGCAAAACATAATTGGAAACCCAAACAAAACACAACGTATTTGATTCAGAATCTGGAAGTCTCTGTATCTTGTTTATGTCTAAATCATATATTTTAAATGAGCGAGAAAAAGAAATCAACAATTAATTTTAGAATACTGACCAATGCCTGGAGTTATGTAATATTGTCACTTACCCTAATAAAATATTGAATTTTGAATAGAATTGTGTCTAACTGGACCTGGCAGTTTAGAGGGGTTATTAGACTTTTAAGTACTTGGATTTAAACTGTGGTTTATTTAAGATACTTTCAATGTCTACACAAACAATGCTTTGGACACCTAACATTCTATAAGGTATTCCTTAAAAACAAAAACAAAAACAAAAACAAAAAAAACCACAAAAAAAAACCCCAAAACCAGCCCTGGGCTTAGATCAGTCTGAGAACTGTGACTTGAAAAACTAAACGTAAATATGTATGTGAAACTGAACACAGTATATATACACACACAAAGAGAGAGTCACACACATAGACACAGAAACACATACAGTATGATTTTTTTAAAGTATCAAAATACTAATATACACTATCAACCCCTGTGATTCAAAGTCTTAAAACAGACATTTCCTAACATGATCTAAAGAACTACCTTCTCAGGGACCAAGTGTTAAATTTCGCTGCAGGAGCGTTCTCTAAAAATGGCTTAACACTTGTAAAAACTACAATGTTTTCAAGACTCCTTCTCTATGACTCCTCAATGACACAGTGTGACACAGGCATCTGTGTTCCACCCCTTCCATGAAGCAAAAGGTGATGCTTGAACATTCAAGGCCTCTGGCTTCAAATCCTCATATCTCAAAAGCGTAGAACATTCTTTGTGTGAACATTCTTTGTAGTTGTATGAAACCCCCTTCCCTGAAGCTTTCGCCCACTGGCACGAGTTAATGGAGTGGCTGCGGCTAAGTCAATTTTCTAGTCACATCTCTTTAAATCCACATAAGCAACCATCTTGCTCTGTTTGTCTTCTATTACCCGATGATCAGTTATTTCAACCATTTGTCATAGGGAGAACTTTTAATTCCTTTCACCTGCCTGGCTGTTCATCTCTGAACACAATCAAATTTAGTTAGTTCCTGAAGTGCCTGTCAGACAGAGTGGGGCTATCATTTCTTTGTACCTAGACTTCCGGTAATGGGGTTGAGCTATGAGAGCAACAGTTGAGATGGCCTAATCATATTACTAATCCATGAAATAAAAACCTATGACATCATTTATTATGACATCATTTTATCCCTGTTATCACTCCCATTCTGTTTTTATTGATATTCAACCTAAAGGTTTTCTCCAGCAACTATTCTCATTTCAGCTTTTGCTGTTCTTTTGTATGTTTGATTCTTTTTAAACTAATACATTTTTGTTAAGGTACATGGGTTTATGATGCTGTATGATTCAGGAACACAGGCTCTCACCTCTTCTGATGTGTTACCACAACACAACCACCACCAACGCACCATAGTCCTCCATGCAGTCCATGGTGCCCCCTCCAGATTGCTGCCTCACTCCTGCCTCCCTCTGTGATCTGGTAACCTCAGTTTTATTGTCAGATTTCTAGGGTTTGTTTTGTCGAATCTTTGTTTTGTTTCTCTGCATTCCACATACGAATGAAAGCATCTGGTGTTTGTCTTTCTACTGGCTTATGCTGATCAGCATAATTTCCATTACCATCATTTTGTTGCAATTGGAAAGGATTTATGTTTTTATTTATAGCTGAATAGTATTCCCTTATGGCTATATGCTGTATCTTTTTTTTTTTAAAGATTATTTATGCATACAAGAACTGTGGTGCAAGCCAGAGGTGTGAGGGCAGCGGGTGAGAGGATTCTCCAGAGATAGAGTGGGGAGCAGAACAGGCAGATCTACTGAGATACATTGCTGAGGGGAATAGTGGGTAAGACAGGAGAGGTCTGCAGAACTATGTGGGTCTCCCTGGCTGGGGATCAGACTCCTCCTTGGCTGGGGATCGAACTCGGCTGAGGATAGCAGTGACTTAACTCCTTGTGCCATCAGGGAGGCCCCCATATATGATATATCATAATCCCCTTATCTGTCCTTGGGCACTTAGGTGGCACCCCTAAATTGGCTATTGTAAATATGCTACAGTGAATTTTTGCCTGCATATATGCCTTTAAATTAGTGTTTTCTCATTCTTTGAGATGAGGAATTTCTGGATCACATGGTAGATCTATTTTAATATTTCAGAAACCTGCATACTTTTTCATGGGGGCTGATACTTTGACTCATTCAGTTTTCCTCTATGGACCAGGACTCCTAACTGAAAGCAGTTGAAGTTTTGAATCTATCATTGTATCATTATAACGAGATCATAATTCAACAGAGTATTATAGAAATTTCTAAGAGATTCTCAAACCTTTTGCTGAAAAGCTCCATTGATACTGGGTTTACCTGATTTTCTTGTTCAGCAATCGTCTAAGAAAACAAAATTTGTTTTGACATAACTAATTCTCAGAGAATTTATCTCTTGCTTCTGAGAAGTTACTGCTTCTTTTTAAACCGCTCTCAAAATACACTTTATCTGATCATGGTTTTGAAACAAATCAGTTACAAAGCTAAATTCTCTGTGAGACTTCCAGTTGCTACAAAGTTCTCATTAAAATTGGGAATCATTTTCTTTCCCTTCATTTTTCAGGACTTCTCCCAATCTTCTTTGCTTCTGAGGTTATGATCTGTGTTCCAGCTACAAGTTCTCTTAATGTTTTAAGATCACCAGTGGACTTGACCTTAGTCAGAGTCTCACATCTTCACCTTAGCTGGCCTTTAATTATTGTTAATAATATTTCAACTGAAGATCATTTCCTCTGACACAAAAGCTTGAATGAAAATAAAGGTTGTAGAGTTGTGCTTTCCTCTTATCTTGTTATTCTGTTACTCTTTGCAGCAGGCTAGCGGTGCAGAAGAAAGCTTTCTTGTATGAAGCCAGTGTGATGTTGCACAGAATGAAGTCAGGCTGCCTGGGTCAGGTCCCAACTTGCAGACACTCCTGTAAAGACACCACCCATTGGGACCTTGATGCTCCCTCACCTATTAAACTGGTTGGTTGGGTTAGCTCAGTGATTCTCAATCGATTTCCTCCCTGTGGTTTTCAACTGCTTTTGTTTGTTTGTTTTTTGCAATTTCTAGAGACACTGTGATGCTCATAACAGAGCATGGGTGGGTGCAGTTAGCACAGAGCAGACAGAGACCGACAATGCTGCTGAACATCCTACAACACACAGTCCCATCCCCTAAACTAAGAAACTTTTGACCAAATATGTCACTAATGCCAAGGCTGAGAAACCTTGGGTTAGGCTCCCAGATATTTTTGGTACTATCATTTCAATATTTTACAAATGTATTTAAATGTGCAGTAGTTCAGTTGGTTGGGGAGAAGGAATGGGAGGAGATGGAATGAGAATAAAATAGACAAGGGTCTATATATAAAAGAGACAAGGGTCTCTGTTGGTGGATTATGGATCTGCTGGTGGTGGGTGAGCTATGGCCAGTGTCTGGAGAGGACTCACATTTCTGTGAAGGAAACAATGATGTAAACCAAAATCAACACAATAAAAATAATTTAAAAAAATAGAAAAGATTGAAGCTTCACTGAGTCACTTAGATGAGTAATAGTCATCTGCTGGACATTGACTAAAGAGTGCACAAACTATCATGTATTATATTCACATCAGAACTGGGGGTTAGCAACTGTAGATATCATCATTCTTAGGGATAAGGAAGTTGAGACATGGCATTCTCAGAAACGTGCTGAGAGACATTGAACTGGTAGACTATGAGTCATCTGAATATTTAGGATTCTATTTTTTTAAATCTTACTTATAAACCTTTTAAATTGAATTTGCACATTATAAAATTTATATAAAATACAATGATCTATTTTTTTCCCTTTGGTCACAAAAATGTTCTCAAATTCTATTTGTAAACTAGATATTTGAAAAGGCTCACTAAATTTAAGTTTTTAATGTTTAATTTAAATTTAGAACAAAAGTATAAAATAGAAAAATACATTTTTTGGTGTGTAATTCCCCATTTGTAGGATGTAGAGGTTTGCACACATGATTTATAGTATTCTTTGTCAGTTCAAATAATAAGAGAGCTATAACTATTTTCCATGGATCCAATTGCCTTAGATGTAGGTGTTGGTGCTTATAGTGTAATCATTTAACAGCCAATTGTCTTATTGAATTTCTGATACTAACCATGCCATAAACATCCAACTGCGACATTGACATATTATAAGTGACATGTATCTATTACCAAAGACAAACTCAAATATAGCATTTAAAAAAATTGATATTTTGAATTTGAATGAATCCACATAGAACTATATTTAGGGGGTTTTATTATAGGGATATTTTAGCTGACATGACAGAGAAAGAACTGCAAAAGTGAGAAATTCGTGTTATTGGTAAGTATGGATTAAATAGCTAATTGTATTCTGAAATATATAGAGTTTATATCCCATTCCACACCATTAGTTACTCTACTCGCTACAGTTTCTTGTTGTCAGGGCTTTTTAGATTAATTACTAGACTTGCATTGAGTAGGGTTTTCTTATTTCCTAAGGTAATTTTCCATAGACTTGCTTTTTTTTGTTTTTCTATCAGATGTCTTAGAAGTACCTATTTCATTACAAGAAAAATATTATTCATTTTCTATGCTTTAAGGGCTTAGGTACATCAGTTGGTGAATCTGTGATAAATGTGTGTGTGTGTATGTGTGTGTGTCTAATAACTGGCAGGTGATAGGCAGTAGGCAAGACAACAATATATAATATGTAACATGTAAGATCTATTATCTAATGTTATTTATTTCATATGATATATATTACATATGACATATTTTCCTTAACCTATGAATATTTGATAGTGTGGGTAGTAAAAAAGTGAGAAACAATTAGGTAGGGATTGACAGAATGCTAGTATCCCTGGGATTTCTGGTGTCTGCATGGAAAACAGAGTATTGGGAAGAATGTGACTGACTTCAAAATATACAACCTAGGTCAACTGTTCTTCCCTTCTCCTCCCTCTCACTCCCTCTTTCCTTTTCTTTTTCCCTCCTTCCTGCCTTTTTTTCTTTCCATTCCCCTTTCCATCCTTCTTTTCTTCCACCCTCCTTTCTTCTTCCCTCCTCTTCCCTTCTGTTATTACTTTCTTTGTTCCTAATAAATATTCTATAGAGAAAAATTACGTGCATTATTTTTCTACATTTCCATTTTTGGGCTAAAAGGGTCATTACTTTTAAATGCAATGAAACTTTCAAATTCTATTTATTTGCTATTCAACAATTATATGGAGCAAATTTATGCCATATCCCTGGCTGTGCAGGTAAACAAACTCACATGGAGTTTTGAGAGCTGGCATTACGACCTTTTGGACACATACTAGGAAAACCATCATCTTTTGAAAAAGGTACTTTGAGAACAATTTAGCACTCTAAATGAATATTGTTTCTAGACCCCTCTTACCCAACACCATATATACGGTATTTTATGGCCACAAAGAGTAGAAGTCATAAACAATTTGATTCCAGTATTTCTTTTCATCATGAGAAGTGTCTTTTCATTTCTAAGCCAAGAATTTTGCTATATAAGAAAGATTCCTGAGTGTAAAGGGGAAGGCTGACAAAATTTGTTGCTTTAGATTCTTGATTTCCAGAGAAATAATAGGAAAGATTAGATTTTATTCTAGACATTTGTGGTTTTCACAAATAATTTGGTATTATTATAAAATTGTAAGCAATCTTTAAATATTTATTGTAACCTACCAAAAGATACAGAAACAAGAATGACATTGAAGATCTAATGACTGGTTATAAATTTAGAAGCAAGACTAGAAGTGTAGAAAGTTGAAAGAGAAAAATATCCACCTTTCACATTTGGCTCCCAAAGTTACATAAGATAGCAAATAAAGATTGACATGTTCTAAAACAATAAATCTCAGTATGAGAAGTTTTTCATGGTGAATTGTGATAAAATAGCAATTCACCACTTAAGGTCAGTCACATAATTGACATTTCATTCTTAGTTTTTTAAAAAAGAAAAATGTGTTACTAAGATTTATCAGTCATGTTAATTGGAACAACAAGCACGAGAACATGTTGAAGTAATTAGATTGGTTCACCCCATCTTTAGAACTTGCTCCTCTAAAAATTGGGAGTATTTAGCAGGGGAGAACTCTAGCTAATTCACGATTCTCTCAACATTCACTGTACTGTGCTTTATTCCAAATGATCTGTTCATCCCACTTACGTGAGAATTGAGAAAACTGAATTCATGCAAGTTGAAGGGGTTTGTTCCTGATAGGGACAGGTACAGTGAGACAAGGGGACACACCTGGCTCTCTGTCTTGGTGCTCTAGATCACCATCCATGGAGATGCTGCCTTCTCTAGTAGAAAAGCTCTGGCTGCACTCGTGGTCACAAAGGATATTTATAGAAGCATTCAGTAGACCTTTCTGACACGAGTGAAATTTTCATGTAGATAAGCAAAGACTATCATTCAGTAAAGCCGATGTGACTTTAATGATGACAAAGATTTTAGTTCAAATAATTTGAGCTTATATGATGATAACAAACATCCTGATAATTGAATTTCTAATTCCACATGCTAGTCACTAATCTGAATGTTTACATGCAAATACACAAATGCAATATGAATAATCTCCAATAACCTATATAAAAACCTTAAAGCTTTCAAACTGTTGGCATATAAATGCTAAAATTTCATCCTACAGGTCACCACTGTGAAGAACAGGACACATTTTTAAGAGGTTGTGTTGCAAGATCTCATTTCCTCAGCACTACCTTTTAATTATGATCTTGGAGGAATTAATTCCTTAAGTACTTGTTCTTTACTTCCTTTATCAAATAAGATATATTGGCCACAAGTTGGTCAAAACTTATTACTAGTATTCAAAGTCAAATATTTTCTGGGCATCAGTATAATTCCAATTAAACAATATTATCTCCTCCCAGAATATCACCGTTTCATAGAAATATACCAAGATCTTCTGCTATGTATTGAAATATATTCTTTATTTTAAGTAAATATGCAATAGTACCAAATATGCACAGAGGAATACCCATGTGAACACACAGGAGCACTTGTGTATGCACACACATCCTCACACTCACACTCATAACTGTAACCATCTTTTTAAACCACAGAATTGGAAGAATAGCCATTTGGTTTCATTCACAAAATATGTGTTAATGTGTTCAGCTCTGTGATTTGGTGAGCTATTCTCATTTGGGGCTTTTGTCATGAAATTGAAATGCTTTTCCTTTTCAAATTAGCTCTCCACAGATGTCTTCAAAAAAAAATTCTGATCCAGCTTTTGAGAGTAATGTGGTTGATTTTAAAAATTAGACTTCTGCTTTTAGTTTAGTAGGGGATCATATGGTTTTGTAGTTAAATAAATGTAAAGCATCTCCTAATTTTTTGTTTCCATTTGATTGAAATGCTTTAAAATTGGTAATGAAAGGTTTAATAATGGACTTGCTTCATTAATAAGGAGTTATCATGAGATTAAAATACAGATAGCTTTATCACTGTAAACATTACTTTGTCTTCTAAGTCTTACTGATATATTACAAAGTTAGACGTTTGTCCAGAGATAAATGCATTGCTTTGCTAAATACAAGATTTATTTGGTGAGAAAAATCCCATTAATCTGCTTGACTGAAATGGTCATTGAATTTAGACAAAACAGTAAATTTGATAGTGTGGATGAAATTACCGTTTAAATCAGAATTTTCAGTTGAATGTCTCATTTGAAATGCATATTCTTGGATCTCACCTTGACCATGTTGACCTTGACTCAAAGAACCAGAATGAATCAGAACTTATATTTTCTGCAGTCATAGGAAAGCTCGAGACTCTCTGGCTGAGACCATCCAATAACATTTGGGTGCAAAGTGGTGATGCATGGAAAAGCAAAGCAGAGCTTCACATCAATCTCAGAAACCTGGTGTTTGTCTGGGTTTTGACTCTTGTTTGATCTTGTATAATCATATAACCTTCCCGAGCATTTACTTTTCCATGTTTACCCATTAGATCTGTGATAGAAAGCTGACTTGACAATGTGAATGACAGTACTTTTAAATTGCACAGTCTTTTACCATTGTAATATAGCATTGTTAATAAGGCCATAGTTAATACAAATGCTTTAAATAATAATCCCACTGATTCAATTGAGTCTTCTCTTTTCCTATAGAATGCTAAATGTTTTCAAAAACCATGTAGGTGTCAAAACAGGATATTCAAGATAACATGCAACCAGGGTAGAAGGCATCCAATGAAGACAGGTTAAAGGGGGCTAGCATCTCATGTCCGCGTGGGACCTGGATTGATTTGAGTAAATGGTGGTGGTAGTGGTGGTGGTGGGGAGCTTCTGAAGCAAAGTGAACTTCAATAAGGACTCTTCATATACAGAGAAGTTAAATTGCACTGAGAGCAGATGGAAAATGAATGCTTCTGTCCAAGTTTATCTAATAAAGATCTAGAGCCATAAAGATCACAAGCAGAACATAAATCAGGCCTGGGGCATACAGCTGGAGCAGCAGGCTGAGCCCTGGAATGCAAAAAAGAACATGAGATTGTTCATTGTTTTTTCATATTTAGTTTGTGTCAGGGCTCTTTAGGGCACTGAGTCCACATCTTGGTTTTCACATCAATAGTGTTAAAAAAAATAGAGACAAACACACATGTCAATATTTGTGACAAAAGTGACATTTTTTTTGGAAAGCCATGACTCTTGAACAGAGGATAAAAGGCTGACGATGTGAAAATGAAGACCCTTGGGGGAATATTTCCCTGTTACTGAAGGATGAGCCTGAAATAATGTCAGGGTTACATAATTACGGAGGTTGCTAGTCGTTTACATATGAGAGGGTTCATTCTCACCACCCTCTGAATCTCCTTAAATGTCATGAGTCCACTGATCACTCATTCATTCAAAAGCTCTTCTGAGTTGTGGTGAATGAGTCAGACATAGTGCTGGGCAGATGCTGGAAGTATAAAAACAAGGCAGATGCGTTTCATGTCTCAGAAGGCTATGGCTCGCCTGCCCCATGCAGCCTGTGCCTGCTCTGTAGGTGGTCGACACAAGTGGCCACAATTACTACATCCCTAGACCCACACTCCCTCGCAATGTGACTGTAGCTCCTGACCCCAACAGGTGCAGTCTCTTCCCTCCTTAAATCTAGGATCTGGGTTAATATGATGCACATCGAGGGTCCATGTGGATATACCCCCTTCTTATTGGGGTCATCCTAGATCATCAACTGATGGCTGACTTAGCAGCTATGGCTGACCAGAGAGTGTGCCCAACCAAGACCAAATTGCCTGCCTAGTCCAGCCAGCCTAGTCCTTGTAAATTACTGATCTATTTACAAAACATTAAATCACAAACTATTAACTAAATTGATGATTTTGGTCTCCTAATTTTGGAATGATTTCTTTTGCAACACATGTCTGCTGAGTAGGCCTGAACCATGAAGACTCAAAGTTTATAATGGGCACAGCATTTCTCATATGGCTTAGCAAATTACCTTGAAAACTGCCAACTCTCCACTTCACTTTGCGCTGTGTGGACATGGTCTCAGTGTACAGCTGTCAGAATACAGACACCCTGGGAAGGTTTGATATTGGATCTCTGATCTGTAGAATATGAAGTTGACTAATGTGCTTGAGATGTGACACAAATAGTAGAATATATTTCTTGGAGAAAATATAAATACACAGGCAGGACATAAACATCTACAATAGTACAAAGTTCAAACAGTTAAAAAATCAATGTTAATCCAATTAGCTTTGTTTCTAACATCATGGCTCATGATGTAAAAAAATTAAAAGCTCTTTGCCAGATACTGAATTTGTACAGCTAATGAACAATGTCTATAGACATAGCCATGATGTCTCCTATTTTCTTTCAAATAATTTTATTATTCTGATATATGATTGAAAAGATCATCATAGGCTTAGGTATGATCCAGATGTCTCTGCAGTCTCCTTTCTCTTGGTAATGACACATCAGTGGAGATTAGTGAAAGGGATCTTTGATTTATCTTAATTTTCAAATATGTCAGAGTGTCTTTTCCTCTTTTCCTGGCAGCCACTCTTCTCTGTCCAGCTCCTCCAGCTGGGCATTTTGGGAAAGCAGCCAATTCCAAGGCTAATGTATTTCTGCTGTTATCTGACACTGATGTGGCTTCATAGAAGTAGCAAAGAAGAGAAGACCTAATTGGATGTATTTTTAAAGCAAACCTTTTAGTTACTTAGAACAGAGTTTCCCAGTTAGCTTCCTTTCTCCTCTCTCTGACTGTGCAAGAAACACACAATGTGAAAATGCTGGATTTGGAAGGGAGTCAAGGGCAGTGTCGAGGCAACTAAAGGACATTCATTCAACTGAACTAGGGAGAAGGGCCTCTCCAAATAGACTGGAGCTACCTCTGTAGGGAGCAAGGCAAGTGAAGGGCACTGAGACTCAGTGGCTCAGAAGGACCCAGGATTTGTTTCCAGCAGGCACAACCTAAGCTTTTAAAGAGAGGGAAGGTTTGGGGAGGCATTGAAAGAGAAAGAGCCCACACGTTATGATGACCATCATTTTGTTCCAATGGAAATATTTTGCTCCAATGAAAAATACCTTAACCTTAGTTGAGGGCTAAGAGTTTTTAATTTGTGTTCCTGAAATATTACCCTCAGGTTGGGGAAAAACCTATTTACATCACTAGCCTCTTAAAGTTACTCACAAGATTTTGATAGCTGCTGAGAAGGAGGCTGCTTAGTCAAAGGAGC
The DNA here is from genome assembly GCA_019455555.1 of Galemys pyrenaicus. Lineage (NCBI taxonomy): Eukaryota > Metazoa > Chordata > Mammalia > Eulipotyphla > Talpidae > Galemys > Galemys pyrenaicus. The sequence continues at coordinate 4,049,478 of JAGFMF010011435.1, forward strand.
TGAAAGGCAATATGGAAGATAATAGAGGGAAAAAAAGGAGAGTAAAAAAACATTTCTTTCTGGCTTTTATTTCTGAAAAGAATTAAACGATATGTAGTAAGTTAATCATTTCCCGTAGGCCAGAGAGGATCTTCCATCATCACCCATACTCTCTGGGGGTCCTGTGTTCATTTCAGCATTATCTCTTATCTCAGGTGTGAGAATGGACAATCCCTCTGGTCAATCCATCTGGTCCCGACTACATTAGTCTTATGGTCAACTAGAAAGGATGAGCCTGGACTGGCCTGGTGGCCATATCAGGGGGAAGAAAGGACAGAAAGGTAGACCAAAGGGATGAGGAAGCAGAGAGGAGGCAGCTGAATTCTGCTATAGTCAGGCCTTCCTCAGTTCCTGGCCTTCTTCAGGTTGTGGCATCTGTCCCCATAATCTTGTTCCCTGTCTGTAATTACTTGGTCTAGGGTTATAAGAATTTACTTCACAGGAAGTTTGAATTTGAGTTCTGTGTCATAAAATTATACAAGCTATTTTTTTTTTAGTTCCTAGTACTATCATTTGAAATTGAAACTTTACTTACTTAAATTAATGTTAATCATTTAGTGATAGGTCTCATTTACTTTATAAGGTAGGTTTCCAAATTTGCAAACTAGTGGCTTAATAAGGTCGTAATAACTTAGACACAGGTTTTTCTTTTTGTTTCTTCAAGATTTCTCATGTGATTACAATATTATGTGTAATACTCTTCCAGACAGGCCCCCATCTGCACTCTTTTGCACACAGAAAATATAACTTCCAATAATGTCATTCCTCATATTAATCCTGGGTGTGAGGACTATTACAAAACTGACTCAGTTCTGATAATTAATTAGAACTAAATTACTATATAATTGTGTTTGATCTTTGCTCTAGAATTCAAGTGTAAAAATTTACAAAGAAATAGCTTAACAAATCTAGAACTGGCCATGTTTTCTCCATTCTCTTTTGTTGTGACACTGATTTACTTGGAACATTTTATACCCATCACATTGGGCTAAGTGCTGACTTTTTCTCTTTAACAGATGCTGAGTTTTGAGGGTAACAGGGATATTGGAATGATATGCATGAAATATATATCATCACCTGGGAAAATGAGAAGAATCATCAACTCTTCCACAATATGCTAATTACCGATTTTGCATAGAAGACAACGCTATTGAAAATAGTGATTTCTAGCAACTTTATGCTTTCTCATTGGCATATCTGTATATCTAAATAAACACATGCAAATATATAGAGCTCAGTTTGTAAAATGAAGCTCCCCTCCAATATTAAGATTCATGAAGATTTTTCTTCATGCTGACTCTCAGTGCCCTCCTTACCCACCTCTTTTTAAGGGAGTAAAATCTTAGACTGTTATAAAACTCTGTTACTGTTACATTATTTCCAGTAGGGATACCTAATTCCAGAAGCTGCATACCTGATGGTTGGTCCTGTCCACTGTATTAGCCGTGGAGGGGTGGTCTCTCGTGTGCTGGCGAATTCGAGTGGAGTTTTGTTGCTCAATGGTGGATGAAGTTGGGATACAGAACTCTCTGAAGCATCGTTTGAAGTTTTCATCCAGAAAAGCATAAAGGACTGGGTTCAGACAGCTGTTTGTGTAACCCAGAGCGATGCAGAAGTGCCAGGAAACAGTCTGGAAAGTAGTTTCTGGTATGGTGATCAAGGCTTTAATGATGACGTAGATGTGAATGGGTGTCCAGCAGACGATGAACACTGCCACAACCACCAGCACCATCCGGGTGATTCTTCTCAGGTTCCTGTCTTTTTCTTTGGAGCCAGAGAGCATCCGGACACTCTTAAGACGTAAGATCATCAGTCCGTAACACACGGTAATAATGAGGACAGGCATGATGAAGGCAAAAATGAAAACACAGATCTTCAGTAGGTTTTCCCAGTACCAAGTGGGATGAGAGAATGTTAATGTACAATCTATGGAACCTAGAAGAAAAGGATTAAAAGGAAGAATTAGTAGCAACATTCCATTATATCACTATGTATTTTTATTATCATTGTTCTTACTAATTTGTAATCAAGAAAATGAAGATTTAAAGAAATTGTGGAAGAAACTCAATTCTCTGTTGATTTTCAGAGAGAACTATCTCTATTTTTTTTCTAAAATTTTAATTTTTTAATTACTTTGATCAAATTAAGATTTAATTAAGCCAGCAACTGTGAACCTCCCACCATGAGGTAAATCATCTGAAGGGTCTATGTAGATATAAAAAATGCAACCACTATCAAAGTTTATAGGTAATTATAGCTAATGGGTATTTGTACTTCACTTGCTGATGGGTGATTCATCATTGTGATATGAGGTCTAAAAAGATAAATTTGTAAAACTTAACATTTGATAAACTTAACTTTTTAAAACAAGTTTCCACCTAAAGCCTTTATGGGTTTACACTGTAATTACTTCTGAAAGAACTATGTTCTTATTGTATCTTATTTCCCCATCATTTTGATGAAGTAAGTGCAGAGAGTTCAGGAACCAATAGAATATATTCTCTTTAAAATATTTAGTGGTCTTAAATTTATAGAGAAATGTCCTATTTCAAAATATCCAAAACCATTTTTCTAGAAAGAATCACTAAAATTACAATTTGAGGAATCCATAGGGCTGCTCCATCAATTCTAGTTGGCTCATAACTTCATCAGCATACTCATCTATAACTCTTCATCCCTCTGGCCTGCAACATTACTCACCATTCCTGTACTTTGTTGTTGCCATGAACATTACAGGCAGACCAATGGCTGAAGACAGGATCCAGTTGCAGATATTGACAAGTTTGGCATTGCGGGGAGTACGGAAATCCAGGGCCTTGACGGGATGGCACACTGCAATGTAGCGATCAACACTCATGGTGCAGAGGGTGAATATGCTGGTGAACATATTGTAGTAATCAATGGAGATCACGATCTTGCAGAGGATGGTTCCAAAGGGCCATGTTCCCATCAGGTAATTGACACTCTGAAAGGGCAGTGTACTCGTTGCTAAGGCATCTGCCAGAGCAAGGTTGAAAATATAGATGTTGGTGGCAGTCTTCATTTTGGTGTATCTAGTTGATGAAAGGAAGGCAATGACAGATTCAGAAAAAGTTTCCAAAGTGAAACAAACATACATGTTCATTTAAAAAAAATAAGTGGAAAACATTTGTGATTAGATATGGTAGAAATCTATCACTAGATTGGCTTTTTTTTTTTTTTTATGTATAGGCTGGAAGTGCAGGGGTGGGGGTGGGTGAGAGGATTCGTCAGAGACAGAGTGGAGAACAGAACAGGTAGATCTACTGAAATACACTGCTGAGGGGAGCAGCAGCAAAGCAGGAGAGGTCTGCTGCATCATGTGGGTCAACTCCCTGGTCTGGTATCAATCTCAGGTCATAGTGGTGATAGTGCTGAGACTTAACCAGTAGGCCACCAGGGATACCCTAGATTGGCTATTTATAATCACATAGTTATGCCTTATATTGTCCTAATTTCTCTACCTATATGTTTTATCTATAAAATATTTATAATAATAGCTGCCATACTGATTTACTTTATTTTTTATGCACCAGGTATAATAATAGGTACAATAGACACAGGAAACTCTCAGCCAGTATCCAGATACTGAATGAGAATTTACAATAGTTCTAATCATATGAGAAATTATACATATAGATATATATACACTATATTTCATATGCATCTTATTACATTGATGTATGGATATATTATGTAACATATGTGTGTCTTATATAATATAAAATAGTATATATTTTTTGATAATGTTTATAGATAGAAGTTTCTTCCAAAAAACAGAAAAAAGAATACTTGCTTACTATACCACTGATTATAGATCCACCTGATCTGAAGGCACGCACAACCACATTAGTCACCTTGCTCTCCAGCTGACCTTGCATTTCACAGCTTATCTTAGAGTGTTTTCTGTTAAATAATCAGGTTCTTTACTGTCAGTTTTATGACTCATAATAATTCTAACCTTTTCTTCAGGCTCATCTTAGCAGTAGGTACTTATTGATGTATGCTTATTTCAGTTAAAAAATTTCATTTCCTCTTCTAGAATGAGATGTTTGTGGGACAAAATTAGGTTAGGGTCCTACATCATGAAAACAGAAGTGAATTTCTCTAAAAGCTATTTCAATTGGCATTTTACAGGAACAATGCTATAATTTAATTTTTCTCAATTTATCCAAAAAGACTTCTAAAGATAGCCAGTATTCTTATCCCAATTACTCACAGTTTGAATCACAGCAACATGTAAAAGGGGATTCAGCAATTTCCCAAATACATGAAAGAGCTTTGTACCAGACTGAAGGTTTGGGAATTCTAATTACCTCCAGTGCATCTCCAAAGGCTTTCTCTGAAGGGATGTTGTGATCTGCAGGAACAGTGAGCCAGCATGAGCTTTTTGTTCTGTTCTATTCTGATGTGGTCCTGTGGGGTTGGCCCGAAGCTAGGGGAACAGTCAGAGTCACACCATGCTTTAGGCAGAGCCCTGATCTGAAAACATGGCAAAGAGCAGGCTCTTTGCCATCCAGTTTGCCTGAATGGGTCTGGGTGGATGGCTTGGATGGCAGCACAAAGTCCTGTTCCCATCCTTCTGCCTGTTCTTACTGTGCCTCAAGTTTACTGGCGATGGGAATGCAGGGACAAATGGCCTGCCTCCAGAGTGTTTCCTCTGCACTGGCTCAGTCTTGCTGATACTGTCTGGTCCCACTGTGCCCAATACCTGGGTCTGGGTCTTTTTCTCTAGGCAGTGACCCACATTATTCCTTTTCTTTCTAACTATCTCATTGAAATTTTCCTAGTATGCATTTCTTTAAATTTGTTTTAGGTAAGGGGCCTCTATGGTGGCACAAGGGGTTAAGTCAAAGCACTATGAGACTATCTGCAGCTGCTGTAGCACCAGTTCGGTCCCCAGCCAGGGAGCTGACCCACATGGTGCAGCAGACATCTCCTGTCTCCCTACTGCTCCCCACAGTAGTGTATTTAAGTCAATCTGCCTGTTCTGTTCTCCACTGTCTCTGGTGAATTTTCTCACTCCACACCTCTGGCCTGCACCCCAGTTCTTGCATGCATGCATAAATAAATCTTTTTAAAAAGTTTTCTAGGTGATTGACTAACTTATGGCTTATACAAATCCAAATAGATTGCCGTGAAATTATTTATTTAAAAAACTGTATTCTTCTCAGGACTTTCAATACTTGACCCTAATAAGTGATTTTATGGAGTCTCCAGATACTGTGTTGGGGACATGGCATTGTGGAGCTCATCTCACTGGCCTCTTATGTAGCCTTCTATGTTCCAAACATAACTTTTGTTTCTAACGTCTTTCCCTTCTATGATTATAAAATAATTACTATTTATCTTAGATCCAGTCTTTATGCTATTTTTCCAACTATTACTAGTTACCAAAACATTATTGATTTTGATCAGTTTATGCTCAAAGCAACCACACAGAATGTGGAATACATATGTGTTCCCAGTGGGTTTTGCAATCTCTTGTTGCTGCTATTTTACTTTGGTTTTGAGTTAACACTTGAGTTGTGATAACCCTATCTTTGTCCAAAAATAAATTAACCAAAGAAGCTTGAAAAGGGGAAGAACATATCCTAGAACCAGCTTGTTGGTTTTGTCATACTTTTCACACTGCTTACTTCCTTTTTTAGGAGCTCATTGTGGAATCTATCGGTATGCACAGAAGACCTTTGCTTTTTTTTCTTGGGTTGATTTTCTGCCCTTTTGTATTTTTACCAAGTGGAGTTTTTCTTCCTTTTGCTACTACTAGTGAAAAAGAAAGATCTTTGATTGAGTAAGGATTCAATGAGTCTCTATTATATAGTCAGCATTGCACTAAGAAAATACATTTCTCATATCTGCCATGCTTTTTATGCCCACTTACCCTCACATAAAGAAAGTCACACTTTTAGTGGAGAAATAAGATCTCCAGGGTGTCATCTTTTAATTCCATGTTGAATAAATCTGCTGGAATTAAGGCATTTGTCCTACATTTTAGGTTATTGAGATGAAGAAAGTGATCACATGACTACCTCCTTGAATTTCTCCTTTATTATTCATCCCATTTTGACATCTCAGGCAGGAGAGAGAGAGAGAGAGAGAGAGAGAGAGAGAGAGAGAGAGAGAGAGAGAGAGAGAGAGAGAGAGAGATAGAGAGAGAGAGAGAGAGAGAGAGAGAGAGAGAGAGAGAGAGAGAGAGAGAGAGAGAGAGAGAGAGAGCTTGAGAGCGAGAGAGAGAGCTTGAGAGCGAGAGAGAGAGCTTGAGAGTGAGAGAGAGAGAGAGAGAGAGAGAGAGAGATCTAAAATAAGGAAAACCAAAACCAAAGCAGTGATATCACTCTTCACTAGGTATTTAGGTAGAAAGAGACCTTTGATTTTGAATTTGCTAGAAAATGTTCAAAACATTTCACATTGATTTCAAAATGTTTTTGTGTGGTCAGTGACCAAATTTCCAATGAGCTTATACTAGCAGAAGGAGGTTTGTAACCTCAGACCTTTGAAAATGGCAGGCAGGAAGTGATCATTGCTCACTAGTTTGCCCCAGGAAAGAAGACAGAGGGGCCTTATAGGAAATCAAACACAGAGGAACCTCATTCTGGAGGTACAGGGGTTGGTCCCTGCTCTCCCTGACAATCTCTTTGGTTGAATGCTTCTCTCTTTTTATCCTCTAAAATCAAATACATTCCTATGGTACTAACTCCTGTGAATCTCACCATTTCATTCTCTTTTGGTTTTCTATGAGCTTATTTTCTCTTTCATTTCTCTTATTTTACTTAATGATTTTTCACAAGGCTCCCTGAATCATCCTTTTGGAATTAGAAAAGAAGAGGAGGGGATGGCCACATCTCTATGGGTCCCTTTTCTGGGAAGAGTAAAGGAAACAAAAGGAGAGATTCTTTCACTGTGGCCAAGAACTGACATTTTTTGGATTAGTTATGCTTTTTAAGAAGTGCTTATTTCCTGCTTTATTTGATTTCTGAAAATCTTATTGCAGGACATGAATACTACTTATTTCACCAGTCATTTATGTAAAAATTATATTTTGTTTCCTTGATTTATGTACACTGTAAGAATGTTGTGTTATAGAAAAATATTGCTTTGCCATATCCTCTGATGTGTATGAACCATTGTAATAGGGTGTAATATTCTTATCTGTGTGTTCGGATTTTTATTTAAAAATATATAGATTATTCATTTCTTTAGAACAAATGATTTCAAAAACAACATCAGAACATCTACCTCAGAGCTAAAGATTTCTGGTTCATAGATAACAATGTTTTGCTTTTGTACTGAAGACTGGTCTTTAGAATTTAGAAATACCTTCTCTTTCAAATATGGGAGTTCTAAGACAAAAAGAAATTTCTACTCTTCTATTTTAGCATCTGAGAATTTTATACATAAAAAAATTCAAGTGTGCATTAGCTGTAGCTTCAAATAATAGCATGTCTCTATGTGTTTCTTTAATGTTGAACACACACAAAAACGAAAACAACTTCAGAATATGGCAAAACAATTCTACCAATATCAATAATAAAAATTCTTTATGAAGAATACTATAGATTATAAATTTTTAGAGGGAATAAATAGCAAAATGATTGCATTTAGTACAGGATTCATATATAATTTTGGTGATGATATTGCACATGTCATCACTCAGTATAATTAAAATATAGTAACAAAGCATGAACTAAAAAGTTAAAAGAAATAAAAACATAATTAAATTATCTATTCATCACAGAACTGAGAACAAGTTTGGGCATCAGAAAATGCTTTTGGAACAGAAATAAATATGGGAAGACTATGGGTTAGTTGTGTGTATGTATTCCTTCAACATTTTGTAAGGAAACTTAAGCTTTTGGAATAAAACTGAAGAGGAACTATTTCTTCCTGCCTTATCAATTTGTTATTAAATTGAAAAGAACTTTGGTCTTAGAAAGTCATGAAATAATGAGAAATAAGATCTGAAAGGAGTTTTACAAGATTATATTAGCTACTGGGTCATTCAGTAGATCTATTTTTAAGATCTTGAGAAACCTCCATACTGTTTTCCATAGGGGCTGGACCAGCCTACATTCCCACCAACAGTGGAATGGAAACATGGAAACATTACTGAAGAATGGAAACATGGTGATTTGAAGAGATATATGCACTCCTGTGTTCATTGCAGTGTGAATTACAATAGCCAGTTATGGAAAAAACCTAAGTGCCCAATACAGAAGAGTAGATTAAAAAGATATGGTATATATACACAATGGAATACTAGTAAGTTGTGAAAAAGATGAACCCTTGCCATTTGCAACAACAGGGATAGACCTGAAAGGGATTGTGCTAAGCAACGTAAGTTAGAAGATGTAAGACAAATATTGGATGATTTCACTCATGTGGAATATAGAGAAACTAAATAAAAGTAGAGAAAATCAAATCCAAACAAATCTTAGATATATGACCGTAGAACTGAAACTACCAAAGGGCGAGGGTATCAGGAGGGGCACAAAGGAGGAGGAAGAGGTCTCCTGGACTATGGTGGAGGTCTGGGTATTTTGGTGGTACAGGTGGTATTGTCACATACAAGAGGTGTAAACCTATACCCCTAAATCATATAGTGTTGTAAACCATTGTCCTGCAAATAAAATAATGTGATTAAAAAATAAAGACTGATTGTTTTGATGCATAGTGAGAGAGCCAGAGAAAGAAAGATGCACATACATTGTCACGTGTATTTCTGGAAGCACTTTGTTCATGGTGTGACTTTATTGGGATCTCAATAGGGCTAAAACAAAGTAGTCAAAAGACGTTTTTTAAATCTTCTTTTCAAAGGAGAGAGCCCATATTGGAATAGCTTTGAAAATTTGAGATAATTTTCATTATATTGAAAGTTATAATAATAGAATCATAGTTTTAAAAGAGGTGTATGACTTCCATACCTATGGCTTTCTCTCTCACAATCCATGGTTTTGTCTGGCATTTCTTTGTTGTTGACTCATAACCTCTCTTTCAAGTTCTGTCACTACCTTTCCAACCCTCTCTTTTTTTTAACTTTCTTTTTCTTTTAATTTTATTATTATTTTTCATTATTTAGTAGAAGAAGTGTGGTATAAGTCAGCAGTGTGTGTAGTGAGAGGATTCACCAGAGACAGTGGAGAGCAGAACAGGCAGATTAACTGAAATACACTGCTGAGGGGAGCAATGGGCGAGGCAGGAGAGGTCTGCTGTGCTATGTAGGTCACTTCCTTGGTCAGGGATTGAACTCAAGTTGTAGTGGTGATAGTGCCGAGACCTAACCCTGAGGCCACTAGGGAGGCTCCAATTCTTTTTTGGATTCCTGCACTTCTTAGTGGTTTTTGAGACACAAAGTACCCTTGTTCTTTGTTATTCAGCAACACCAGCAATACCATCTCTACATAAATAAGAACAAAATCATCAATAACATCATTTAAGAATGTATAACAAATCGAGATAATTAGTAAGACTTACCAGCAAGACAATTACTTTCTAGAAATGTAAAGAAAAAAGGGAGCAGTATCTCTGACACACTCTAGCATAAAAATGGGCAGATGGTAATACATTATCTAACAGAGAAGGAAAACAGAAAAAAAAAAACAGATTTGATATTGATAGAGCAGAGTTTTGAGTGCATTATTTTGTGAGACAAAAGAGAAACTCCCACTAAGCAGTTAAATATATGTTTGCATTTCAACCTGAGAGAAGTCATCAGTCTCTAATTGGAAATTCAGTCATGCAAGTGGATGAAACTGCCTTGTGGTATGATGCAAATTTAAAGAATACTGGGAGGAGACAAAGACAAATTTCCAGAAAAATAAAAGAAAGGAAAAAGCGAGAGGAGAGAAAGGATGTGAATGTTTAATAAGGAATGAATCAGAATATGAGTGGGAGAGAAATGAGGTCTAAATGTTAGAACTAAAAACTCATCTGTGGTTGTGTTCAAATCACCAAACATACATTTTTGTAAGAAGGGGTTTAATTTTTATCAACATAGTCAACAAAAATCAAAGAATTCTTTTCTATCATGACTATTTGATCATATAGTGCAAAATCCAATTATTCATAGATTATAACACTTTTGATGGTAATGGTTGGAAACAGAACTTAACAGAAGTTTTTCTTTTGATAGCATAAGTTTGTAGTTGTACTATACCCATCGGTACATCTTTGTGAGAAGTCACATATTTTATGTGTCCGAGCATATGGTATCACTTGTTGTGATAAATATTTTCCTGATAAATCCTTAGCACATGAAAGAAAGAACTTTGATATAAAGTTCCTCAAATTACACATTCTCAAAAATTTATACAATCTCAAAAATTTACTTGACAAGCCCCATATCAACTTGCAAAAACTGAAACCATTACTGATACTTTATTAAAAAATTTTTTTGGTCAACTCTATTAAAACAAAATTTAAATTGTTTTATTTTTCTTTCATAGAAAATGAAGATGGGAAGTTGTCAAATATGAGTCTAAAATTCTAGAAAATTGTACAGGGGTAAGGCAGGGAATTTACTAAAACAATAATTTTTTTTTCTGGATTCTGTGATGTTTGAGTTGTCAGCTCTTAACATTTTATATTATTATGAGTTTTCAGTCAAATTATATACTTTCATTTCTAATTTGTGTTTGTGATTTTCTTTAATTTTCTTAAAGGAACTTCCATCTGAGCTTTACACCCATCCTACCTATTCTGAGCCCATCCTGGTCCTCACCTCAGCTCTTGCTTACAGGGCTCTTCCTGAGACCCAATGGCATGGCCTCTGATTTCCACCCTGGCTTCCTGTCACACAGCTAAATGGAGGGTCTACTTCCTTGAGTGTTGCAGGAGTCTCTCTGGAATGCACAGTAATTTTATTTCCAATATTCTTCTACACCTGGTTTTTGGGTTTCCTCCATATACTGCAAGACCATCTCAGTTCCTCCAGCTGCCTCTAGATAACAAACCTTGCCTCAGTTTGTACCTGGCTGTACCCACCAACTGGCACCTTGGGGTAGCCTGTGAGGTATCTTATTGCAGAAATCCAGTCAGGTATGAGGTCAAATTCCTTGTTTTTGATTTGGTGTTATAACAAATTGAGATAGTTTCCCCTTAGAATGAGGTGTTGTGCTAAATAAAGACTGAAAGAACTGGACTCTATTCTCTTTTCTTACCCTTCCATATTTCCTTCCTTCAGCTCAGAAAGCTGCCTCTCTGTGTGGTGAGATTTTCTTTATAAGTTAAGCTTTTCCTAATTGAGCTTGAACTTTAAGAATTCATTCAGAACATGTTCCTTATTCCTACCTGTGAATTTTCAAGCTAAGGCTTTCAAGACCCTATAAATGGAACTTATAGTCAAGCGCTTTGTTCTCTTGTGGCCTCCTCTTTCTTGGCACAATAAAGGTCAGTTCCATAGTCCAGTTTCAAAGAAAAGAGGAGCTACTGAAATGGAGTGGCATTAGGATGTACTTCAGTTTATTATTTTGTTAAATGCCAATGAGATATCTGGTGAAGACATGAAACTGACAATTTCTAGAAGAGACTAGAAGTACAAATCTGGAATTGTTAACATATATGTAGTGTAGAGAGCATGAGGTGGGGGAGGAACATTTAAAGAAAAAGTAGGTATAAGAAAGAGCAAAGGGTCCAGGTTAAAAACCCTGATGAAGGTGGAGGAAGTAAGGGCTAACAGAGAGAAAGGAGAAGCCCTGTGTTGGGGTTAAGGAACTGAGAGAGGAGCGAGCATCATGAACTCTATAGCAGCCCTACTGTCTGGGTGTTGCAGTGATTGAGTGAAATGAAGACAGAGCTATATCTGGCTTAGAAAAATACATTGTTAATTGTCTTGGTAAGTACTGTGCCACATAGGGTAGGAAGACAAATAGATCATGGTTAAAAAATAAATGGGGAGTGAGGGAGGCAGAGGATATAGACAGCACTTAAGAGATATGGTACACTGCAGAGGAAGAGCAATTTTTTTTTAAAGAAAAAATCCTTTCTCAAAGGATTCCCCAAGAAAACTTGCTCTAATACAACAGAGAAATCAAGGGTTTAAAACAAAACAAAGCAAACATACTTTCTGACTATTACTAGTGACAAGAGTAAAAATACTGGTGCAGAGACAGGAAAGTTTTGAAGACTTGAAGATTTTTCTGTTTGCTTCTCTTTTTCTGTAGGGTGTTCCCTCTGATCTTATTTCCCATTTTGTGCTTTCCATTTCTGTTTCTGATTTTTGCAAGGTTTCTAGAAAGAGTCCATATTCATTGTTTTAATCCTGTTGCATAGGTGCACTATGAATATTCGCTGAATGAATAAATGAAGCGAAAGCTTAAGCCATCAATTAACCAAGGTGCTAGAGGAAGGGATGTGGGGAGTCTGGCTGAAAGGAGAGCAGGGAAATGCATTCAACAATGAAACATTTGTTAGGCAGTGTTAAGTGCTCATTTGAGATGGTAGTTCATGGTACAAGTAGTTGGGGTGAAGGATTGGGGAGTTTAATGAGAGGCAAGAGATCCAGGGCCTGAGAATTCTGAGAGCTTTTCTGATGAGTGTGTGTTCTGAAGGGGAGATGTTGGGTTGCTTGATGATGTCAAGGTCTAGGGTGTGACAATGAAAGATGGGGAGAAAATTTAGCTAGAATAAAATTGCACCAATGTGCCTAACTGAAGTACTATCTTTCATGTATCTTCCCATGGTGTGATCTTTCTAGACTTCCTTTGACTGCTACAACTGTGGCTGCTGCTTCTATGATGAAACCTGGAAACACACAAGGCAACTAACACAGCTCCCTCCACTGTGGAAGTTCACCCCATTATAGAACTCCCTGGGGTCACCTCCACAACCAGAAGCTCATGTTCTCTGTGCTGTGTCCAGGTCTTCTTTCAGGGTTTTAGCTTACTGATTTCTGAATTTGTATTTCATGAGTAATTTCACAAGTAAAGTCATCAACGAGTAACTCATTTATATATATATAAATATATAATTCACTTCTTTCAAAAGGAGTAGTAAATTTAGCTACTTTACATGCTTAGATAAAGAATTTCCTCTTCCCTTCTCTCTTTTTGACAGTTAGCTGTCTGGAAGAAACACTTATTATATCCATATATTCCAGTTTCTAAATTCTAAAGGGCCTGGTTTCCATATATGTAGTCACCAGTGTTCTATAGATGGATAAGATAGGTTATCTCATTTGGGGGTTGGAATTAGGAAGCCATTATTATTGTGCAATTAAGTCACACCCACCATCAAAGTAATTGTCAATAATAAAATTGGTATTTTTTCCCATTCATCTGCTGATTCATTTCTTATCTTTCAGTTGATTCAAGCAATAGCAATTAAAGTAGGAGTGACTTTAATAGAAACTACTTAAGCATCAACATCACCTACCACGATTTTTCCTATCATTTCCATAACTTTATGTATGACTATTCATTGATTTATAGTTTTAATTTTTTCTTTAAAAATAATTTCTAAAAGTTGTTCAGGAGTTTCTAGGCTGGGAATGGAATCTTGTGCTTGCTTTGAATCATTCTGAAAATGAAACATTGTTTTGTATTTACTTTAAAAATGTTTTTATTTGAATAATGAATAAAAGCATATCTAATGCTATTAAAAAACTTGAAAATAAAATTCAACCTTTTGCTTGCTTGACCCTGAAGTCTCAGTGTGGATTAAAACTCATGTATGTTAACAGGCTAGGGGCATGATAATACAGGATGATTATAATGGCATTATTTGTTTTGTCAATTGATGGGTTTGCTTCAGGAATGCAGGACCCATGCTCAGTCTTCCCTCTGCTGTCTCCTTGCCTGGCGTGTGCTGAATTGTCTTGACACTGATGCCCACATTTGTACATACCTCTTTCAACATGGCATTTCTGGTCAAAGCATATTCTTACGGGATTCCACCCACCTCTAGCTGCTGCTATAGAAATAAAATCATGCCTTTCTGTTCCAGTCACCTTACTATTCCTCATTAATCCCTTTATAAAATTATTTTGTATTACTAGAGAGAAGAGGGAATGATATTAATAGTGAGGTTAAGGAACAGCAAGGTTAAGTTAGTGAAAGGAAGAAAGTATTTGACAACTTTCAAGGATCTTGCCTCATTGTGAAATGGAAAATGTCAGGCCAGCCTGTTGATTGACTGAAGTTGGGACAGAGACTGTAGAATGAAAGTTTCAGGGAACAACTGATAACACTCAAGGCCACATACACTTGATTCATGTACCCCCAGATGACTGTACCCCTTGCTTTTGTCAAGATATACTCTGTAACCTAGTTGCTCTGGGCTCAGACTTTGGAGAGAGATCTCTGGGCCTGTCTTGTAAAGCCCTCTGGTGTAAAGAACTCCCCTCCTCCTCACTGAGTGATGCCTGATCCCCAGACAGGATTCTGCTGCAACAATTGCTGTGGTCAGGCTGTGGTATCCCTTTACAGAACACAATCCTGTGGCATATCAACCTCAGATGAGTACTGTCCCTGACTGAAGTAACAAAGCAAAAACAAGTTGACAGATAAAGAGAAGCTCACAAACTAAACCTTGATTAGTGACTAGGAGGGAGACACCAAGTAGGGAGGGGTGAGAAAGGGCGAGAAGGGTTTGGGGAGGGGAAAGGGAAGGAAGGAGGTGCTATGGTCTGTGGTGGTGGAGTGTGGGTGAGTTGGCAGTGGATACAGTAAGGTGGTTACCTGTTGGGATAACCCAATGTCACCTGAGTTAAAAGTGAATCAATTAAATGAAAAAACAAACAAGTTGACTCTATGCAGGATAACACCCAAATGACTTGCAACCATAAAAACGTCCAATCTCTCCCTTTCCTGGATAACACTAAGCAAACATTGTTTCTTTTCAAAGACTACTCTGATCTTGCTGTAGCCCAAATAAAAGAATCCCTAATGTCCATGCGTCAAAATCCTCTTGCTTTGAGACAGCCCCTATGAAGTCAGACTCTGCCTCCTTGAATCCTCTCCTCAGTCACCAAATAGAAATGACAGTCCCTGTGGTGTCTGCCTTGTGACAGCAAGTGCTAGAAGTCTGATTAAGGATGGCTCCAGGTATATTCCTGGCAGCTTTCTGCCATGAGCACTGACAGTGGCATGTGCTTGGATCAGGAGGTCATACCAGCAGACCAGCAATCATCAGCAACTGGAGGGAAATAATAGGAACTTTCCAGTGATGTCCACAGGTCACCTACAGGGCACTATATAGCTTGACAACTGTGTTTACCTCTGGAGTCTTGGCAAACATACCCACTCAGGCTCTATCTGTAGCATGAAGAATCCATTATTGATGGGACTTGGAGTCTATGAAAGTTCACACTGGATTTCCCCTTTCAGTCCATGGCCACAAGTGTTCCTTAAGATATATCCTTGCCATGGCCTAGACCAACTCCTTCGCCTGCTACACACTCCATTACTTTCAGTACTAGTTCCTATCGGTCTTTAGGGTGGGAGTAATCAAAACAAAGAACTGTTGCTCAGTTGTAAGCAACTGGTTTATATAGAGAGAGCTTATTTTCAATATTTCTAGAGACACTTTTTTAAGTGTTAGGATCCTAAGGAACAAAAATCCTGCCTTTTAAAGTAGGAGCATTGCATTACTCAGTGATCAGAAACATAAACTTATGCCATTGGTGACCATGTGGATGGAATAGGAAGGGATTATGCTAAGTGGAAGTCAGAAGGTGTCACTTATGTGTGCAATATAAGGAAAGGGGCAAACAAAAACAAACTCAAGATTTGAGAGGGGGGAGTGCAGGGGGGAGGGAAGGGGTGAACACTCAGGGGGAAGGGAGCACAATAGACTTGCATGCTGCACTGTGGGAGTTTGGTGGTGGAAGCACAATGTAGCCACAGCTTGGGGGAGTACTATATTTCCAAAATACAAACAATAATATAAACAAATGTTATCTCTTGTATGTTTGTATAAAACCAGTACTCACAAAAACCCAATTAGCTGGAAAAACTATGGTTATTGTCCCTATTTATAGGGAAGTGAAGTTTAGAATAGTTGTCAAGGACACAAATATTGAACATTGTACATTTGGAGTACCAGGTGCTGGTTGCTGTGCAAATTAAATACCTGGATAATTGAGTTGTTTTTTTTTCCTTTTTGTGGGTGTACATATAACCACTAACAGTGTTTGATAATAGCACAGCATGCTGGAGAGAGTTGTGTATCAGATGCAGTGTAGGGAGTTGGATTAAGAATGTTCTCATTCTCCTGAGTTTTGCAACAGAGAGGTTTAATTAGGATCCATGAAGATTTAATTTCAAATTCCATTTGTCAAAGCTGTTGATGAGCATTCCTTGTTTATCCCTTTAAATGTGTCACTGCACCTGCTGGTATCTAAATATTTTGGCATTCAATTAATTCCTGTAACAGTGCTGTCCAAAATCTTTCAGGATCAATAGAAGGAAAAAAGAAAGTAATGCAATTAATTCCTGGAGATCTTGGCTTATATAGAAATGTATATTTATGATGACTGATTTCCATCCCAAATTATACAATCCTTTATAACTTAATGATCATGCTGACCTGGGATTTTTCTAGGAAACAGAAAACGGTTTATTGAGATTTTTTTCTAAGTATTTTCAGACAGAGAGATATTTTAGAAGGCGTTTTCCTCTCCCTGTGGAGAATTCAGTAGCACTTGTTAGGAGAAAATATGATTCATGAATAAACCAGTAATTTGGCAAAGCTAAGGCCCATTAGTTTTTAAAATTTGACAACTTAGCTGTGTGGTACAAGAGGGTTATCAGAGAATATAGGCTTGGCATCCAACTTGGAATAGACTCATTTGGTGCTAACAACATTTTTCCCCCCAAAATTAATATATGCAACTATATTGTAGAAAGAAAACTAAAAGCACAACTATTTTTGCATTTTAGTGGAAAAGTCTGCTAATGTAATGTTTTACTGCCTTTCAGTACCATTACTACATTGAATATATTCTCCCCTTTTATTTTCACATTACTAGTTGCATTTTTCTTCATTATAGCATTGCACATCATTTAAAAACCATAAAGAATATAAAATGTAAAATACAAATCATCCTAAACGTAACAGGGAGACATACACTGTGACAACAATTATGTTTAAAGCTGTAACTCTGTGATCAATGTTATACATATCACATTTCTCCAAGCAAAAGAGAAGGGGTGCACAATGAAGTGTGGTGATGGACTGGGGGGGATTTGGTGGTGGCTGCACTATGGTGATGATACTTGGTGGGGGGAACCAAATATTACTGCAATTAAAAATAAACATATATATTTAATTAAAAATAAACAGATTATATTGGACTTTATGTGTAAATAGAATATAACCTCTCTCCCACTTAGATTCTTTAAAGTATCTAAATAAAATAGAAGTAGTACTTCTTACAGGGACAATAAAGTAGTAGAAGGTAAAAAAAAGAGATGTAATGGATTTAGTTTCTCTTCTCAAATTGAAAGTGGAAAATAAACTTGGCATATAGCTTCACCACCAAATTTAACAATTTTTTGCAAATTTAACTTTTGGGAACTCCAAGTTTCCTATATGAATTCCAAGAGCTCTCAGGGAGAAAGACAACAAGGGACTAAGTTTTAATCAGGTTCAAATGACATAGTTCCTTGAATACTTATATACTAAACTCCAAAAATGGATAACAGTTTGAAGGGACAGAAGTTTCAGTTCTGAGCTCTAGTATGAGACTTTCTGGTGCCTGTGTTCATGTGACCTCTGCAGTAGCTGGGCTCTTGATTTTAGACAACACTATGCTGATGAATGTCCTAGAAAGTGGTTCTCGAGATTGCTCTTCCTCTGAATTCTTTTCATTAGGGAATCCACTATTCCCTGATTACATACCCACTCCTTGAAAAATGTTTACAGTATCTACTTTGAGAAACAGTTGTAAATGATGGTCAATAGGTCTCTCTTTCAGTGTTTTATGAAAATTAACCAGATCCTTTCTGTTCACTTTCTCTTTTGTCTCTGAGACATATATAATATCCATAACAGAATTTGGAAAATTGAATAAAGACTTAAGTAAGAAGTTATCCCATTGTGGGGCTTGGTGATGGAAGAAGAACTACAGTAATTGATTGGAATAGTGTAATAGGGAGTAGTAACTGTCTGATAGTGTGGCTGGAGGAACAAATGGTTACCTGTGAGAGTTGTATTGTTGGCACTTATTAGGTGATGAAATGGTTTAATTTTCTTCTCTACTAGACTGTACTTTGGGGAATAGGTAGGACTGTATCAATTTTGCTCACAGGTCTATCTGGTGCTCCTACTTGTACATAGTTGGTGTTCAACAAGCACTGCAAAGAAACAAATGAGCCTCAGTTTCATCATCTTCCTTAGTATCAGTTTGGTTAACAGCTTATTCCCTTTCTACTCATAAAATGTCACAGGAATCAAATAATTCCATAGAATGGAAGAAACTAAACTTTTGTAGCAATTTAAGGCATTTTATTTGTTCCTTAGATATATCTTTTGTTATTTTATAAGATTTTTTTAGATATATCTTTTATCATCAGAAGGAAAGACTGTAGGATCTCAGTGCTGTCTACTTTTAGTAGGCGCTCTTTTTTCAGTGGCCTTGGATTGCCACCACCATCATCAAAAGTATGTTTCTATTTAATTTCATTCAACCCATGTGGTTTTCTTTTTAGAGCTGAGGGGGGGGCTGAGTAAGTATGAAATTATAATGTCAACAATCATTTCCCTGGTTCTTTTTGGCAGGCACAGAGTCTGATGGTCCATTATATTGCCAACAGCATTTTTCAATTAACATTTACTACTCCCCCACATATTGTTCCACCTTCCCCTGGCACTGAACCTAGTATTTTAGTGAAAAAAAATGCTCAGAAAGAAAGCAGAATTTCATTGATCTCTGTGTTTCCCACAGCTTCTATAGATGAAATAATCTTATTTCTCAGGGACACTATAATTCTCAAGGATCATATTCTCTACCACATACCTGCTTTATTTATTTATAGTGATTTAGAAAGTTGACAGACATTGCTTTGCAAGTCCTGGACACATCTATTATGAAGGTGTTAGGGATAGGCACACAGACAGACTCACTGTACTGTCATTAGTGGTGGTTCCTTCATAAAGGGCTTTGTCCTTTTGGCCATTTTATTTTTACTGTGATTATTTTTACTGTGATTATTATTAATAAAAGCCAGAACATATCACAGAGATAGAATTTTAATACTAGATTCAGGGTCTGGTGTTTAGAGAATACCTGTATATATGTTATTTTTTCTATTTCATATAAACGACTCTGCTGGGTAAGAAGGCGTATCATGATATACAGTCAGGCATGAACATGTTTTTGCTTTATATGCTTAGACTGGGACAGAATGTAAATGTGGAACCCTTGGGTAACAAAAATAACTGTTCTTTCCCTCACAAAAGAGTTACTTTGCATGTTTTTCCTCACCAAATTTATTGGATAACATAAAAAAAACAGTAATAAACATTCAAGTAAGTTTTAGTTATCTGGCCTTAGAATTATCTTCACTCCATCATAGTCACCAACAAGATGATGTTTGGAAAGGTCTTGGACATTGGAAAGTTGACTACAGTCAAGTGTCACCCATGCAATGTCTGACGCTGCTGCTGCAGAAAATGTGACTCCAGAGGGATAAACTTTATTTAAAAATAGTATAATGGATAGATAATAAGCTTAACCTACAGGTCAGCACTAGGTGAGTATTGGGACTCCACAGGCTGTAGGTAGGAAGATGAGTTGGGATGATGAAGAAGATGAGCTAGGAGAAAGTAGCAGGATGCCTTACCATTAGATAAAAGTATACCCTATCTACTGTGGACCCAAAGTCCATGTGAGTTGAATATGATTATTATTTCTTTAGCAATGTTAACTGAGATTCTGGGATGTTACGTGACCATGATAACAGATAAGATTCAAATAGAGGATTCACGTTCCAAATCCACTCCAAGAAGCCTACTATGAAGACATCTGATGATCAATTTAAGAGAAATTTTAAAACATCCAGAACTTCAACTTTTCTAAGGGGTAATTCAATTTACTACTTATACATATTCTTTAAATTTTGTTTATTATAATAGCACTGGATTATAGCATATAAATTTCAGATGTACATCACTATGAGTTTAATTTACTATTTATCCTATAAATAGCTTCTTAAAGTTCAAAGAAGTAAAATATTTGGAAAGTCCTTTTACACCCCAAATGGCACACAGTTTTCTCGTTCATGAAATGAAACCTTATTGCCGGTCTTTACTACTCATCTTGGCTGTACATTACAATCATCTGGGTAACTTTCCAGGGATTTCTGCCCAGAAGATACCCCTGTAATTCTGATTTAATTAGCTTGGGGTGGAGATGAGTTTTTTGTTTTGTTTGCTTTTGAGATTTTCCAGGTGATTCTAGCTTGCAACCAAGAATTAGAACTACCAGAATGGAAAACCTGGGAGACTGTCTCCTGTATGTCTAAGGGTGTTGTGAGGATTTATGCTTTAGTTTTTATGGTCATAAGTCAGTTGGAAGGAAACTCAAATTTTATTATTCATTTAATATTGGTTTCTTGCTGGAATTTAGATCTAGTTCCCATCTAGATTCTGAGAACATTGGGATTCTTTAGTTAGATTATATATCATCCAGCTATAGCTCGCCTTAGCTTGTGTACCTTGGCAAAGTTATACCTGCTGGCTATCTGGCTAATATAAAGAATCCCTATACTTGCCAGAATCCTTCTGGGTACAACCCATCAAAGGACTTGTTATTTCAAGACACACAGAGACTGAATCCAAGGTGTGAAGTCAGGCGGGAAGGAGATTTCAGTGAGTCTTTAGGAAATCACTCAACAAAACTATGGACAAGAAGTCAAAGGACTGAGAGCCCCAAAGAACACTGTGGTCTACCTTAGTGTTCTTTTTCATCCAGCTAGTCAGTGTGAGACCGAAAATACAAGGATGACATTTTTTTAAGTGACCTTTGAGAACTGCAGCAAACAATTTTTTTTTTTTTCAAATGAGCACGTTACGTAAGTCAGAAAGAAGAGGACAAAAATTCAAGTGACAAGCTTTTGTGCTGGAAAGGGCATCAAAAGGAGTTGTGTGAAATACAGCTGCCAGCCGCCACTGGGTGCAGGATGGCTCTTGTGCAGGCACAGGTGTCTTTGAAGAGAGAGTTTATATTTTCTGAGAAGTTAATATAAATTTGCAGATGAAGGTTTCAGTGTTTCCAGAAAGCTTCACATGATTGAGAGGAAAATACTGTGAGAAAGGCTAGAAAATTGCACCAATTAAAGATAACCACAAAACATATCTAACAGAGGGGAATTTTCAGAAATGCTATTTTATAAGCACTTACCCTCTAATTTATGGTTAAGGGTGGTAATGAATATTGCAGATTATCTGCATGAAGTGGAGAGCTGAGGTTGGAGAGGGGTCTGGAGAAAACAGAGACAATCCTGCACTATTCTATTACTATTTCAACCTGACTTTAACATCAGCAATATTCTCTGTCACAGGAATCTAACTACTCTCCCAGTTAGTTTTTAAACTTCCTATTTGTATCCTGTCTTCTAATTTTGCAAATACTACAAATTTTTATAAAACACTGTGTATTCCTCTAAATACAATGACTTGTAGTCAAATTTACCAGAAAAGATTATATGCTAAGTCACGGCGCTGTCAAGCTTTTGCCAGCCACTGCGGCATGAGTTCAATGCCCAGGCAGGGAGCTGACCATGTGGCACAATAGACCTCTCTTGTCTCACCAGCTGCTCCCCTTATTAGTAGATCTGCTTGTTCTGCTCCCCACTCTGTCTCTGGTGAATCCTTTTACCCACCACCTTTGGCCTATACCCCAGTTCTTGTATGCATAAATACATATTTAGAAAAAAAATATGATATGCCCTTATTTCATGGTCACTAAGAAAATAAATTTTATTTAGCATATTCTGTACCAGAATCTGGCAAATGACAACCCATGGGTCAAGTATGACCTGCCATTTCTTTTTGTGACTTGCGGACTAAGAGTGGCTTTAAGTTTTATTCATATTTTTTAATTTATATGTGCATAAAAATTAGGTTAGTTGTTGTTTAATCACAAACTGTAAAAAGTAATTGGATAGCATTTTTCATGGAATAATTTTCATTATATAATCAAGCGAGCTAAATAAATATGAGCATATTCATACAAAATAATCACCTCATTCTCATGGAATCAGTTAACAAAAAAAATATGATTATTTTCCCTGATAATTTGATACATAGAAGTTCATAAGCATCAACTAAAATATTAGGCAAAATTATTTTTAAATACCAGTTGGAAGACTGGTTATTTTGTCATAATCAGTGAGAAATATTTTAGGAGCTCAGTTTTTATATGTGTGCATCTTACATCTTCGCAGAACTTCCAAAACAAATTAAAACAAAACAAAGTTTATAGATGGTTTTATATTTTTAAATAGTCAAGAAAAATTCAAGGAAAAGCTGTATTTTGAGGCACGTGAAAATTACATGGAAATTTACATTTTTATGTCTATACTGTTTTATTGGCACAAAATCTTATCCATTTGTTCATATGTTGTGTATGGCTACTTCTGGGTACAGTGGCTATGTGGAGATGCCATAGAGACCATCTGGTTGCAAAGACTAAAATATTTACTATCTGATCTTTTACAGAAAACATTTATCACCACCAGGTATGGATGGAAGGAGGTGACCACCTCCGATCATATGGGTATGATGTCTACACGCCTCTAGATGTAGTAAAATGAAGTGAGATTCTCACCGTGGAATTATTTCAATCCATTCTTTTTTAAAAAATATATTTATTTATTTATGTATAAAGAACTGGGGTACAGGCCAGTGAGTGTGTGTGGGGTAGTGTGAGAGGATTCACCAGAGACGGAGTGGGGAGCAGAACAGGAGGATCCACTGAAATACACTGTTGAGAAGAGCAGTGGGTAAGACAGGAGAGATCTGCTGTGCCATGTAGATACCCTCCCTGGCCAGGGATTGAATTCATGCTGCAGTGGCTGTGGTTTGCTTCATAGTGCAGTGCTTAATCCCTTGCACTACCAGGGAGTCCCTCTATTCTTACTTTGGATCAAGAAAACATTTTCATATAATATAGATTCTCATGATCCAACTTGTATCCCTGCTTGATCTGTGCCTTCTCATCCTTCTCCATGTGGAAGAACCAAGCTAACTTACAGACCCAGAGCTAGTAAGTTATAAGTCCTTTTAAATTTCCATCTAAAAACTAGAGTAAAAATAAATTATGCCTTAAAAATAACTTCAATATTTAATTATTAAAAGTATTAAATGATAGTTGTGATTATATAACTATACTACCATGACATACTGTCTGTTAGACAAAACTTTCCCCTTGCAAGTTAGAGTTTTAACAATAAAAGCATAAGACTTCAGACAACTGAACTGAATCTTAAATTATAACTTTAATGTAGACATTCAAGTACTTGTATTACATGATCCCAATTATATTTAAGCTTGCTTTTAGAAATATAAGGGAGTTAATTTAATTTGGGAAAATTTATTTCAATAAGCAAAATGAAATATACCATTTTGTTTATAAATTTGTGTATGGGACCCGGTATCTAGTGATAGACTGATGAATGACTCATAAAGAAATCCATTTTGTTTTGAAATCATTCCCTTTGATAAAAAGTGATAATAAAAACACAAAATCTGTCTTTGTGTCATAAACTCACCATTATATTTAATAGAGAACATAACTTGCCAACTTTCTCCTTAAGCTGTGTTTTAAAGATATATTTTGAAACTAAACAAAGAAACAGGTAAAGCCAAAATTAACCCTGGAAAATTCATTAAAGACCTAGGAATCCAGAGTGGGGAGGTGACGAATGGGGCTGGAGAACAGTGGACCATAGTGTGGCACAGTACTGGCACAATAGTGGTGCGCTACCATAATAACACTTGGAGGGGTTTATATACTCCCCAAATAAAAACAAAATAAGCCAACATTATCCAAAGTAAAATAAAATTTCTTGAAACATCAGACATGTGGTTGAATTTCCTTATTCGTGGATTCTATATTTGCAAAGAAGCTTCCTTGTTAAATTTATTCGTAACCCTCCACGAGAGACTCATGGGCTTCTGTGTTCACTGGGTGTATACTAAGGCAAAAAAAAAAAAAAAAATGGAGGTTCACTAATGGGGCAAGTTCCAGGTAAGGATAAAGCAAAGCGATGCTTTGGCCCGCCGGTTTCAGTTCGCAGACAGTAGATGTCTCCTTTTGGAGTTCTGTTTTGTACCGCATTTTCCCACATTTTTGTGTTAGTGAAATGACTGCTTGAAATGTCCCCCTCTTGCCCCGATCCCCACCCCCACCCGTATCCCGACACTGCGCCACTGCGCCTGCAGAGTGAGATTGAAGCTTAGAAGCCAAGATAGATGGCTGTGAGGTGCCCGAAGGAGAAAGGTGCGCGATGGAGAAGGCGCGCGTGTTAAGAAGCTTCGGTCTGGTCTCCTTTACTCACCTTCATTCCTAGCTCAACCACCTCCATTTCCAGGCCTCTTTAATAAGGTCTTTTGGTAAGGAGCTTTCTGGGGTGAACTCTTGAGGAACTGCCTGCCCGCTCTGACAGCATTTGCCCAGTCCTAGCTCTTCCCCTCCCTGACACCCTGCACACCTGGTCACAGAGCAGCAGAGTCCTTTAGTTGGGAATTCTCTGTGTCAGGAGGAGACCTTCCTTTCCTATTCTCCATACCTGAGCTCCTCTCTGAGTAGGAGCCTTTCTGTCTGGACAAATGGTGTCTGGGGGAGCCGCCCCTTATCCTGGTTAGCCTTTTGCTTTTACTCTCATGGTTAGTGGATGAAAGCTTGACCTTGACTTTCAATATTGCTCATCTTAAGTGACCACTGTAACACTGGCAACTCAGCAGTTTCTCTCTCTGACAGAATCCATTTAGCTTATTTAGATTCTAAGCGGGTCAGATGGAATTGGAACTGAGATGATTGGATTTTGGAGATGGTTGCTTTTTCCTCTATATACTATTACTAGGAAAATTACTGAAGTTATTATAGGAAGTCTTAATAGGGGCTTACAAAAGGATATTGATCTTAATATTTTTAGAAGGGAATGGGAAGGAACTTTAAGATTTTTAGCCAATTCATACATTTTACAGATGTGGAGAGAATGAGACCCAGAACATTTCGAAGTTGAACCATGACTGACACTTGAGGTTCTGAACCAAGGAAAGCTTTCCTTTCATGCCTCTCTTCTTTGCTGAATCTGTATCTTAGCTTAGGAACCCCAAGTCTCAGAAGATGGTAGAAAATTAAATGGTTTGAAGCAAGGAAAAAATGGCAATGGACTTGCTGTGTACAGTATTATATCATGCTCTCTCTCAAGAGTGCTCTTGTATCTCCGTTCCTGGTCACTTTTGAGGGCTGAATTTTTCTGGAATCAGTGAGGAAGGGGAATGTCCTGTTTGTCTTCGGGTAATTTGTTGGAAGGTACAGGAAAATTTGTTTCCTTCAAAGATCAGAGATGTTACTGTCCTCACTACCCTGAACTCAAGAAGTCAAACACACTATTCATTCAATCTGACTGTTGCCTGCACCTTGTCCATTAAGGAAAATGTGCTAAAACCTTTTCTGAATCTGGTGGCAGGAAAAAAAAAAAATGGAACGACTTAACTTATGAGTTCTTTTGCTTCTAATTGGGGCTACTGAAAATTTTTCTTAAGAATTTCAAATTGTTAAACACTTGTACTCAATGGGTCTGTAAGGATTATTTACTAATCAGATTTTCTGTGCTGACACAAGGAGCCAATGTTAAAATGACTGGATGAGTTTTGCAGAGACTGAGGCAAGAGCTTATGTAAAGGTGAATAATTTTGGAACATGAAAGTAGAGAACAGACGTAGGGAAGTAGGAGGGAAAACATGTGTAAATTGTACAAGGTGGTCAGCTTCTGAGAGTTGGGCACCGAAAAGGGGTGAAGAACAGAGGAAGCTTTGCCCAGAGACTCCCATCTCCCAAGTCATCCCTTGGGGCCAGCCTCCTCACATTCTCTCCCATGTGAGTGATGCAGTGACTCCTCTGCAGGGCAGTGGAGTCTGAGAAACACCAAGGCAACACACGGGAAAACATTAGCAGCTCAGGTGGGTGTTACCACATTCTAGCTGAGCAGAACAGACTACCCAACTAATCATGGAAGTAAAATGGGAGCTGAAAAGTGGAGGTGGGATGCCAAGAAGGGTCTGTAACTACACAAGAACCTGAGGTTGTCCTAGAAATTCCACAAAGGTGCTGAGGGGCAGCACTGGAATGGAGTAGTCATCAAGCTGTGCTCTTGGGTGGCAACATGTGATTAATCCTGGGCAACTCTTCCTTGGTCTGTTATATATATTGACTTCCAAGTTCTTGGAATAAGTGTCTACATTTAAAACAAATTTAGGGACTCTTATTATATATTATTTCACTTAAATAACATAAAATCTTATGAAGTCCTAAGATTTGAAATTCCCCTGGTTTTAAACCTCGCACAATGTTTGGTCTTACTATTTATCATTAATATATTTTAATATTGCACTTTGTTTTATATTTTATATTATTTATTAAAATGAAAGTCTTTTTCTAAGATCTTAACAATTTGATCTAAATTAATTCCTAAAGTGAAATTCTAGAAGAAATCATTTCCAACTTTATGCATAAAGGCTCTCAATATGTTCAACATTACAAAATAAATGCCATCAGTTTTTAGTATTTAAATAACCTTTTTGTAGTCAGAAACCAATCATTTTTATTTCCTTTTAAGAAGCAGAGAAATTATACTTGGTTTGTGTTCAAGTGAAAATATATTTGCTGCAGCAATGGCTAAAATTTTTCTGCAAATATTATACCTAAGTATTAATAAAATTATTAGTTTGGGAAATGTAAAAGGAACTCTTCATAGTGATTTTTGGTACATATTTTTCTTAATGTGATAAATTAAAAGTACTTATGAAAGTTAATAGTGAGAGTTTTTATGCTGTTTTTGTTTGACATATAGTTTCTGTCATTTATCTGTTGGAACTAAAATGATCTGGGACAAGAATGAAATTATATGTATGCGCACTAATGAATAGCATACAAAGTTTGAATAGCATATTTAAAAGATTATATTTTACTTTTAGAAATATACATATAAAATAAATAACAACCAGGTGAATAATATGCATGTGAATAAAAAACACCAAATTTATAATAGTGATTGGACTAGCACCTGTATGGGAGGTGCCAGTCAAAACTCAAATAATAGATATTAGAAACTCAACTCTCCTTTGTGATGTGAAAGGCATATAATTAAATTTGCATGTTTTGAAGTAAGCCATTATATTAAGGACATAATATAGTAGGATTTTCCCATCTAAATCCATCCTCTAACTGGGATAATGTGTATGTGTGTGTGTTTTAAGTGTACTTTATTAATATTTGAACTTTATAAATAAACTATTATGAAAATTACTAGTGGCTATATTTAATAATATGTATATTCAAATTAATTCATTGAATATATGTATTTGTAGATATTTATGAACATATAAGTACATATACATATATAACACCTTAAATTAGATTAAACACTATTTTTCATTATTTTCCCATGCCCTTGAATCTGAATTAAGTCAAAAACCAAACACTCTTCTGTTCCAATCATGCAGGATTGAGCATTTTATAGTTTAAACCTGAATCAAAGACTTAATATGTATACCAGTTAAAAGCTCATTGTTTTATTTTTATTTCTTTCTTTATTGAGGTAACATTGGTTTGCACCATTGTTTGTGTTTGGGAAATATGGGATCTTCTCCCCTTTCTGTGTTGTTGCCGTAGCACACCCACCCCAAAGCCTTCAAGATCCACACCTTAGTCCTAAGACTTGTTTTAAAACCAGAACTATTTTTTAGTGAGAGAAAAATGGCAATAACATATTGCATATATTCAAATGCTTTCTTTGATAAGTAGTGACACTGAGAATTTTTCTAGTCATATTAAGTAGTAATCTTAAAAATGTAGGTAACATCATTTTACTCTCTTCATTGGAACTAACACAGATGCAGTTACAGTCCTCTGCTTTTCTCAAATGTCTTTATAGAACACGTAGCTTCATGGAGAAATCTTTTTGGGAAAGAAATCTCACAAAATAAGCACATCTGGCACTACATAAGTTTTTACATTTATGGTTAATTCTATACTTTGGGTCAAATCTTTTCAATGCATTTATTGAAACATTGTGGTGACTGTTAGCTTGCATATCATTTTGATTATTTTTTTTCTTTAAAATGTCCTTGACTATAATATATTATCATGATAATTAGACTATCACCATTTAAGTCATGTCTATGTTGTGCAAATTCTTTTATCTTTGTATTTTCAAGAATCTTTGTGGTAATATTTATATTATTCTTATTCTGCATTTTTTTTTCTTTTAAACAAAAAGAAGTTTTAAGGTGATTTAAACAGCCAACATTCCTATCATTTAAACTCTGGATTTTAAATCTTTAAAGTATTATGACAATATCTTCCCTACTTCCATTCCTTGAATAACACTGTCTAAGAATCTCAAGTTATGCTATTTAATACTATTGTTGATTGAGATAACATGATGATGGTGTGAAGAAGCATAAACCAGAGGACATTCAACATGGCATCTGAATTAATAGTGATTTTTGTTGCTGTTGTTACCATAGTCATCTTAACCTTAATTCAGTCAATGTGATAAGACATTGTAATAAATACCACCTTAATCTGTTAGAAACTACAATTAGTTAACTATCCAAAGTACTTGTGGATTTTAAATAACAGCAGAAAGTGTGCTTTCACCTCACTATTTCAATAGAGCAGTATTATGTTCATCTTTTTACGTAAGGACAATAATATCCCTCAATTGACTATTTCATAGTGAAAACACGACTGTGTGGAGACAGTCCAGTCAAATATTTTCAGTAAAATAGACACATTTGCTTCAATTCCCAGATGCTTTCCTCATCATTTCACATAGTCACGAACTAGTTTTTTTTTTTTTTTTTTCTGTTTCGCAGTCATATTCCCAGAGGGTCATGGAATTAAATATTCAAAATGCCACAGGTGGGTGTTTGGGGAGAATCTTTCAAAGCATACTGTATTTGGTGAGACCTTTTAAAAGAGAGAAGCAAAGCATAATATTATCTTCTCAGTAAGATATAATGTTACATTCATTTCAAAGTCATTAACAGGTCAAAGGTTGTGCCATAAAATAAACTCAACCAATTTGCAGTTATTTATACCCTAGAATGAAAACTCAGAATGACCTGCTTACTTCACAGTTAGTTGCTGTTTTATTGGCTCTCTCTTTATAGAAAAGCATAAACAATAGGGGAGAGAAATGAAGTAGGAAAATAATAAGTAGAAGTAATAAAGAGGGAAGATATTATATGTCAGATGGCAGAATTTCTAAACATTTTGGCATGTCTAGTATTCTAGGTTTTTTATTCTGCAGGATTCCAGACATAAACTTAGGGGTAATTTATTATTTCCATGTTATACTGCTAACTAAAATTTCTCTGTGAATTTTATAGCTGAATTAACTTAAGTCATAATTTTTCACCCTAATAAAAAAAATTATATTGGTTAAGAGAGAGAGTCAGTGTTTTTAAAGTGATGAACTGCCTGTCACTGGGGAAGTAATTTATAATGTCTGTCCCCCAGTTTACTCACTTACTAGCATAGGAATCCTCTAGGGTCCCTTCTAACCCTATAGCTTAGGATTTCATGGACATTCTTAAGGAAAATGAGAAACATATTTTATCTTCATGCTTTTTATTATCATAACTGTTTAATGAAATTTGATTTTGTCTTTGATATAAGTCTTTGCATTTGATTACATAAAGCAAATGTTTTTAAAAATAAATCCTTTCATTGATCCTCTTCCTGCATTTTCCCTTCTGTTGTTAGCATTCTTCTCAATAGATGGTGCTCTTTTCTCAGAGACACTATTTATCTTTCATTTCTCATTAAAGACCAGGGAAATTAGCTTGACTCTTTAACAATCATTAGTTGAAGAAATCAGACATAAAGTAGAAAGAATCAATTACAAGCAAATTACAGTGACTTTGTCATAAAAGCATAATGGGAAAATGATTGTTAAATGATTAAAGAATTCCACAGAAATCAGAAATATTTGCTGAATAGGTGAAGCGAATGTTGTAATTAAATATGAAAATCTCATGTTTAGTATATATTTATAACTGCAGTTGGAAGAAAATCCCAAAACAGGAGATATTTCAACGGTTAAAATATTCATCTACTTCAACACCAGTGAATACGTAGTATTTATATTAATATATAGGACTTGAATGTGCACATCAACACTAGCATAATGTACATCAACCTAAATTAATACTGAAAACTTGCATATTTGTTACCAAATAAATTTGGAGCATCTGGGTAAAGAGAATCAGTCACATTTTTGAGATTATTTCACTACATAAAACATTCCCCCTTGCCATCCTCCAAAGCAAACATTAGAATTTTCTATAGACTGGCTTATAATCCAGAATTCTGCTACTTTTGTTCACTTAGTTCTAAGTTTAGGGGCCATTGAAAAACAGTCTTGTCCTCCAGTTCTCCTGAACCACCCTATCTCTTCCCATTTTACTAATAGGGAGGGTGACTTCCCTAGCAGAGCTGAGGCTACCAACCACAAGTTCAGCTAAACAACACAACTGTCATGTTTGCTACAAGCAACACAACACCATTTAAATGTGGAGTGACACTAGGAAAACTTCCTCATTGTGTGAGGCCTCAGAATGGAAGGAAGAAGGGGATACAGGTTATAATGACCAGGGAAGTGGAGGGGTGTGGCAGTGGTACAGCCAAGTACACCTAAAGCAGCAAGAGTAGGAAAGTTGCCAAGGTTCATGTCTTAAAAGAACTAAAGAGATTCAACCCCTCTTCCACAAATAGGGCAAACTACTAGAATTCTTCTCCTATTATTCACAAATTCCACTTTTCTGCAAATCTTTAGAAGAGGCTGAGGAATTCACTGCCCAAGAGCCCTCTTGGCTCAGCTCAATCAAACTCAGATTTGAGGCATATTTCTAATAGAGTTTTTATGTCTTTTACCAAAGCAACTTTTCTGTTCCTGGAATTTTGGATTATTTCTTTGTCAGTGGAAGGGAAAAGTAAATTTTAGCACTCAAACAGCAACTGCTCTATCCACCCTGCCTCCAGAATCCCCTTGTTCACCACCTTATCATATCCTCCTGCCAAACACACTGCCTGGTGTCCCTTTCTGCCCCTATTATCGCGGAACTCTCTGCTAAGTCAGGTGCCTTACTTACCTGAAAATCACAAACATGACCAGGAAGTTTCCGAAGAGACCCACCACACACACGATGGAGTAGAGGGCCATAATGGTGACTGCCGTGATCATGGATGGGCTGCCATTCGAAGAGCACCGGCTGTCGCTCCCATCCAGTTCGGTGTTGTTTGGACCGCATGGGTCGGATCGGTTGCCATCTAAGTGGGAGAAGTTGACCCAGGAACTGGGACTAGGTGCCGGGGAGCAGGGTTTGAAGGGATCAGTGCAATTGCTGGTGTTCAAAGGAACGAAGCCGCTATCCATGGTGCTGACGGCCGGCTGGGACCACGTCGGGAGGTAACTGCTAGCACACGGACTTTTCAGGTTCCACGCGCCTCAGCCGCTTCCTCTAGCTGCTGCCACAGCTCTGCTCTTTCTTACAGAAACCAACCCTAGCGGAGCCAAAGAGGAGCGTTGGGAAAAGGCGAGAGCTGAGCATCTGATATTATCCTTTGCTTGTAGCCCCCTCCCACCTTACTAGTACAAATACGTACCCAGCCCCACACCTCCAGGTGGGGGGAGCAGGTAGGGCTGTTCGAGAACGGAGGCTGCAGGGGAGGGAGGAGAGAGAAGGGGAGGATTTTGCGCAAAGCGAACCAGTGGAGTCGTCTCCCCAGTCGGCACTCCTTTTTGCAAGGGAGGGGCGGGATAGGAAAACCGGATAGGAAAAGGAGTTGGAGAGGTGAGGAATGAGACAGAGTTAGTTTCTTGCAGCAGTAAAACACAAGAAAGGGAACTAACATTACTATTTTTCTAGTCCCGTTTTCTCTGTATATTGTGACAGGAAAGACTTTGCCTTATGTAACTGACAACTCTGACACCCAGTGCCCTGTGCTCCCCTACCCTGCACCTGATCACTTGAGGTAGGGAACAAATTGTCTTAGTCCTCCCTCCCCTCAGTCCCGCAGTTCGTACCCCAGAACAAATGTTTTCACGAATTTCCAAAACTCCACATGTGTCTGAAACAAGAGTGACCTTTCTTTGAAAAAGAAACAAAAAGGAAATAAACTTTTATACAGTTGACATACTCCCTTTATTCTGTACTTCCTTGATTTTTTATATGCTAGAAGCTCTATTTGCATCTGGTTTTTTATCCTGTTGGGGAAGAGGCACAAAAACTGGTTACATAAATCAGGGGCCTGTGGCATACAGGAAAGCCAGTAACAGATAATGTTCTCCTCTATTTAAACCTCACAGATCCGATTAGAATTACTAGTTATCCATTTTAATTTCAGACTTTCTGTATGGGCATGTACTTCTTAGTAGAAGGTTGTCAAACCAAAGAACATTTGCATTATGTCAGACTGTTTCTTAGCATAGACATTCCAGCAGGTTATACATAGACATCTGCAACTGGAGATGCCCAAACAAGATCCTTAAGGAATATTGATATATTTTTATTATTTTATCATTAAAAATTTGATACCTCACCTCTAAGTCCACAAAGACTTTGTAAACTTTTTAAGTCAAGCAGGGCTAAGGTTTTTTTGTTTTGTAAAGTTAACAATAATTCTGAAGTAATTCTTATTTCTGTACATGTATATATTTGTATACCTATAAATATTTTAATTATAAGCATTGGCATTAAATGAGCTAAATTGGTTGTAGAAAGTTACATTCTAGTGGGGCAGAAATGGGGAGGAGCTTGGTAGAAACATTTAATTCCAATACTAGTTTTAGTCATTTGTCTTGAAATTTACAGGTAATTCATAGGTAAACTATTTTAATCTAGGTTACTTTGTTAGTGTTCAGTACTATTTTTATTCTTTTACAATAAGGGTATAATTTCAGAATAAAACATTACAGAGATATTCTAGAGAGTAATAAAAATACTATGTAGTCTACTTTTAACACCTTGAGCCACCAGGGAGGCCCCTGTCTATCTCTTCTTAAAGTTAAACTCCAGAGTAAAACACAGTGCTCAGAGTTTGGACTGACAAAAAACTGAACAAGATTATAAACTCTTCTTTCTACTAATACAGCTCTTAGAAGGTCCCATTTACTTTTTTATTTATAAAGCACTTGACTCGATTTAGGTTT
Source organism: Galemys pyrenaicus (assembly GCA_019455555.1). Lineage (NCBI taxonomy): Eukaryota > Metazoa > Chordata > Mammalia > Eulipotyphla > Talpidae > Galemys > Galemys pyrenaicus. Next base: position 4,082,924 of record JAGFMF010011435.1, read on the forward strand.
AGTTTTGACAGATTCCTTAAACATGACCCAAGTCAACTCAGCACATATTTCTTTAAAGACCTATTTTAGGGTCTCCCTTTTGGCACAGCGGGTTGAGTGCCACACGGTGAAGCATCTGCTGCACAGGAGTGTGAATTCGATCCCTGGACAGGGAGGGGACCCACATGGCACTGCAGACCTCTCCTGCCTCGCCTGCTGCTCCCCTCAGCAGTGTATTTCCGTTCATCTGCCTGTTCTGATCCCTGTTCTGCTTCTGGTGAATCCTCTCGCCTCCCACGACTCTGGCCTGTACTCCAGCTTGTGTATGCATAAAAATAAAATAAAATTTTTTTTTAAAAGACCGATTTTATACCACGCAATGGAGTTTAAAAAGATAGCTACAAATACTTTTTGCCACAGCAGCTTACTTCTTACACCTGATAAATCATGTTTTTTCTATAAATTTAGTTGCTTTAGAAAGACTTTTTTTAAAAAAATTAAATAATATCTGCTAGATAAAGTTTATGATTCAAATCCGAGAAGATATTTTGGAAATGATGATTCTGTCATCTTCTGTAAGCTTGTTTCCTGCTTTATACACTTCACTCTCCAGCTTTATAAGTTCTGCAAGATGTTTCCTGAAGTCAGGGCCCTTCACTAACACAGTACTTAATACACAGGGTACGCTTTCTTTCTTGCTCTCTTATATGCAAAATATGTATGTATATATACATGCACATTATCTTAATTTAATTAACAATAATTAGCACAAGTTTCATATGCTATGGGCTGATTGTATCTCCCCCAGATTCATATATGTAAATCCTAATCCTCAGTGTATGATATTAGAAGATGAGATCTTTGGAGTTTAGTTATTATATTTCTAATGTAGAGCTCTTCTGGAGAGCATTGTAAACCTTCCCTCAAATTGTACTGACATCTGTGTCTAAGTATCTCCCATTCATTCTATATAAAATTTGGGAAAATACAGAAAAAAATGTGTTTTTCTTTCATATATCTTAAGACAGGCTAGAAGAACACATAGAAGACTGATCATGGAAACAACAAATTAATATTTCCTAATGTATATTTTTTAAAAAAAAAGACAAGGAGTTCAAATTCCAGCTTCTGTATAACTTAGTTACCTTTTAGGGTGCTTTCTGTTTTCTTCATGACTGTACATTCCCTACCAGGTGGTCTCAAGTCCACTGTGACAGCTGAGTTTTTTGTGAAAGGATGTGCACTTTAAATAAATTAGCTATTTTATTAAACTTATATAACATGGTTCTAGTCATATAAACTTTAATTTCCTTGAGCCATCCTATGTTATCTGTATAATAGGAATATATCTGCCTTGTTGATATTTCTTGCTTTGCCTAGATTTTCTATTTGAACAAACTATGTCAGTCAAGATTTAAGTTTGATATCAAACCCTTACCACCCAACATTTTTCATAAAAATATTTAGTAGAAGGAGTGCTTTTAGTCACAGCTAGGAAGGAAGCTAGTCAAAGCCAAAAGTCACTCCTTTTACGTGAATTTCAAAAACATTGACTCTAGTAATTCACATAATTGCCATTGTTCAAAATTTATTTTAATAGCTTAGTTCTAACTTTTTTGAGAGTAACTGTTAATGGAGTATGTAATAAATGAGGAATATAGATTTCAATACTATGCAGAAAACCATTACTGTGGTTTGAAGCTCAGGACAAAAGGGGACATCCAAGGTTTCTTTGGAAGAGGATTTCATATATTTGTTTACAGATATTTTCTGTTATCTAACATCTAAATGTGTATAATTAATGAGAATGTAGAACATTACATAACAGTATTATCCTTAATTATTATATTGTTGAATATTCAGTGAAATGGAACAGACATTCTTTATTTATATGGTAAAAATAAAATAAAAAGGAAAGGAAAACCTCACAACTATCCCAACCTGATAAATATAAGAGGGGGACACCAGGGACAGAGGGTAGATAAAGAAAGATGTTTAATAAACAGCAGCCAAAACTCAGGCTCTCTTCCTTACTGCTTGTTCCTTACCTAACTCAGTCATGCTTCCTGATAACTGATTTCCTCTTCTGTAAAATAAAAGTAAGAAAGTCAGCTTCAAAGGAGTTTTACTAGATTTCTTATACATGAAAGACATTATCCTTTGCCTTTTGTATCTTGTATGTGACCTGGAAATTAGAAAGAAGAATTATTGGGGCTATTATACTATATCTAATAGCACAGACTTAGTGCAAAATGACTAGATTCTTTTAGGAGCCTGAAGGTGGTGTCCATGATTCAACTTAATAAACTCATTTCAATAATTCATCCAAACAGCTAGCTGTGGTCCAAATCAATATAATATTTTGGAAATCTGGAAACTCAATTGTATTTGAATTTTGCTCTTCCATTTTCAGTTATAGATGCTACCATTATTTTAGTATAGTCTCTTACTTTATATTTAGATGTATTGTTGTCAGACTTTGATGTCTCAAGACTCCTTATACATTGAAAAAATATTGAGGATTGAAAGAATGTTTGTTTATGTATGCTTTCTTCTCATGATCAATCATGTCAGAAATTAAATTTAAAAAATTAAAAACACTTCTTTAGCAATTCATTTAAAATAAGAGCAAACTTGTTATATATAACTTTATTTTATAAGACACTGTTTTTCAAAGCATGAAAATAGAAGAGTGGCATTTACATTATGCAAATATTTTAATGTCTAGTTTAGAAGAAGAGTTAGATTTTCATATCTGTTTTTATATTGAATCAATTGCAATATTTTGTTCATTAGAAGTATATGAAAATATATTGGCTTACACAAATATGTAGTTGGAAAAGAGTACTTCAGTGACCTTTACAGATAATTGGGAATATTTTCTTTCATACTAAATTCAAATTTAGTAGGTGTTAGTTTTCTTAATTCTTGGAATATGTAAACTAAAGTAATATCAGAATATTTTATGTTGTTTATTAAAATCCATTGATCTAACTCCATTTGTGAATAAATGCAATACTTTATTTATAATAATATTATACATTGATCATTTAGAAAGTATTTGTTTGTTGGATGATATAAGTTATCCAGATGATGAAAAATTTTATTCTTGCTCTTTGTATATATAAAATTTGCTGATGTCAACAGAGATATTTTGTAAATTTTCTTTAAATAGTGGGATGCAGTCAATTCATAATGAGGACAAAAATTTTCTAATTTTTGTTTTTGCTTAAAAGCTTGAATTTTATCACTGGTAATACGTACTTTAAGTTTTCCTTGAAGTGAAGACTCCTTCAAGGAAAAGAACTTCCTTCCTTTTCAGAAAAATGTCTTCCAGTGATAGAACTCTGAATAAATGTAGTTCATCCTTCAGTCAATTTAAAAACTAAAGTAAAAACAATATTACAAAGAAAAAAACTAAAAAAAATGTTTAGTTCAGTTCAGAGTCTATTTCATCATACAGAATGTCAAAAGACATAAGCAAGGGTCAAGATTTAATAAACTTAATAATTTCTGACCCATCAGTGACATTTTTTAATTAGATCATTTTTTGTTGGGGTCACATTGGTTTATAACACTGTATATGATTGACGGGTACAGGTTCCCACCTCTTCATTTTATTATTATTATTTTTTGAAGATCTCTTTATTGATGTATACAAGAACTCAGGTACATGCCAGGAGTACAAAGGTGAGAGGATTCACCAGATACAGAGTGGGGAGCAGAACAGGCAGATCCATTGAAATATACTGCTGAGGGGAGCGGTGGCGAGACAGGAGAGTTCTGCTGTGCCATGTGGGCCACATCCCTGGCCAGGGATTGAACTCCTGCTGAAGTGGCTGCCAGAGCTTCACAGAGCTGAGATTTAACCCTGTGCACCAACAGGGAGGCCCTCCCTCCTCTTTAGATATGTTACCACACCTGCCACCAATGCTCCAATCATCTTCTGTGTGGTTTGTCAATTTTATTTTTAAAAGGAAACTTATGTTTGTTTGTTTGTTATGTTTTTGTTTTTTTGAATTTGTGTCTGTGCAGAATTCGATGACCACTAACACGGGCTGCCTTGAGGTATGGTCTTTTTCACTTCTCTGGCTAAGGTACTAATAACTTTACCCACCACTATTTTGCACCACTGACAGAATTTTCAATACATAAAGTCATGAAACTTTCTAGAATTGTATTAAAAAAATTTTGGTTCAAGATTCCCTTGAGAGAGTCTTGGAGACCCCAAAGGAATGTAGACCTTTTCAGGACCACTGGTTTAGTCTTGTATTTCCTGTTTTTGCTTTCAGCCTATCTGCTGAGCATTGCACTAGTACAACATATATCATCCTGACATCACTCTTGGAGTACATCGCTCCTCTTGGAGTACATCGCTCCTCTGTAGTATAGCTCTTAATTACTCAACAAAAATAAATAAACAAACAAATAAACAAATAAACTGACTTTTATTAACCTGTTAACCTGTGCTGCCCACACACTACTGTTTGCTTCTTGTGATTTATTTCCCAATTTTGTCCTCTCCCTGCTTCTTTGCTCCACAATTCACAGCAAAATCAATCGTGCCAGGATTTTCCTAGCACTTAAATTCTGCTTTCAAACCATTACACATCTGCTGATGTACAATAGACCCACTTACTTTGGCGTTTATACCATCAGGCACTTCCATTTTCATTAAAAATGGCATGTTATTCATGTTTTTGTCTCTAACTTCAGCCCTGCCCTCAATCTTGCTTTTCTTATAGCCTCATTTATTCCTTCGCACTTTAAAACCCAGCCTTCATTTTTGAGGACATTAGGCCTTTCATAATGTCAGCCTAATGATGTTCATTTGCTCCCTCGTCCTGACACTCTTATTCTCTCTCCACAGCTTTATTTCTGATTAGTTCACCATTCTGACAATTCCTTTTGTCTAGTTAATGATTCTTTCTTCCTTTGCTTGTTCCTTGAATGCTGAGGTTTTTTGTCATTCTCTCTGCTCACCTCCTTAACATGCTCTTCCTAAATCATCTCAAATCCCTCTTGATTCTAACATTGATGTTGATAGACCCAATCTACATCTCCAGCCCTGACCTTTATCTGGTGCTTCTGCTTCTAGAACCCATGAGTTTGGTAGATATTTCCACTTGAACAACTCACAAGTACTAGAAATGCAGTTACCTAAAGTATTCTCACCTTCTCACCCAAACATACTTCTCTTAATCATAGCACCGGCCTCAGGGTCTCCCAAGCCAGAAACCTGGCCGTTACCTTCAGCACTTCCAGATGAGCATCATTTTGTACCCACTTACAAATATAAACCCTGTGTCTGGTGAAATCTTATTTTAACCACAGACAAGCAACATGGCCAAAGACAATTTATACAACTTACTATTTTCCTTTTATTTTATTGTCTATAAAATTGGGTCTTAAATTGTGCCTCCTCCATAAGATTTTTATGAAAATTCAATGAATTTGTTATTAATATAATTATTTTTAAGAGCCCTTGGCACGTGCAAAGATGACATAAATATTCCATGAAATAATGAACTGTGTCTCTCCTCCCCCCAATATTCAATCACTGTGATTGTTGATGTTTCCTTTTAAATTCTTGTTTCCTGCTATCACTCATGTAGAGTTATGCAGGAAGCTCTTAGCTGATCTGTCGTCTCCATTACACAGTCTATCTACCGCTGCCATAATGTCTTGCTAGAAATGGAAATCTGATGGTGCTGCTACTGATCATGTTCATTAGTTCCCCATAATGTATAGGGTAAAGTTGAATCCCTTACCGATATATATAGTCTTTCAGGACAAACCCTCTCTAGCTTTATCTTTCCATACTTATGTAACAAATATTTACATTCTACTTTTCATGAATACTAAACAGATCATAGTTCTTTGAGTTTGCCATATTATTTCTTTCTTTGTATTCAACTAATTTTCTTCTCTACACACAGAAGAATTTATATAAATATTTGGGACTGACTGTAGACAATGTTTTGTTCCTATTTGAAAATGGAAATGGGCAGTGTGATAAAATATAGCAGACCTTCAGTAAACATTCTTGTAGCAACTGATTACCAAGGAAGTGGAAAAATCTACGCTAGACGCATAGACACATGGAGCAGAGCACATCAGAATTCAACACACTTGAAATCTATATTCTTGTGGTACTAGATACCTGATAGACACAGAATTGCTGTTTTATAGCACTAGGCTTTATTTAGCACTTATAACTATCCAGCCACTTATATTTTACTTGTGTGTGTTTCTTTCCCTACTCTTCAATATGAATTCCATAAAGGCAGAGGATTTTTTTCTAGCATGAACTAGAAATAAAAGCTTGTTGGGTGAATTAAAAAATAAATTCTTTCCATAAGCTTTGCCAACATGCTGTAATTATTTCAGACACTGGAATAAAATGGCTGATAGAATCTCTCAAACTATTTTATTCTGTTGCAAACTTAGTTATACTAGAAATTTAAATAAAATGCTCATGGCTGCCTCTCAATGATCCTTAGAATTTCAAGCTTTATTTTTTGAAATGTTGTGGTTGTAGCTGGTTTGTTCTCCTTATGTAACTCTCATTGTTATTGTTTTCTCTGGATTAGTGACTGACTTACAATGGCAGCATTACAACTTGTTTGGGACTCAAGGATAACACCCACTTGAAAACTCCCTTCCCTTTTTGTACCCTAAATTATTAAGGATGTAAAGCAACAAATATTATTAAACAAATTCACTCATCTCAAAAAACAAAACAAAACAAAAAACAAATTCACTCATCTCACTTATTTTTTGAAAACATTCCATAGGCCTGTTTTTATTTTTGAATATTGTTGAAGATCATTAAGTAAGGACAAAAAATGTTTTTAATTAATTGAAACATACAGCCAACTTGATCAAAATTCTCTTTGAATTTGAGATTCCAGGCTAGGTTTGTGTATAAGATGTGACTTCATTTATCACCTAATTCTTTGGATGGATGATACCTATGAAAGACTGGAGATAACAAAGGCCCTCGTTCTGCAGATAATAGATGCTCCGAAAGTCTGTATTTTCAGTCTAAATTTTCTCAAAAGCTCTAAGGGGAAGGAAAGAAATGTGTCCATGGATGATACAGAACAAAGATTTGATGATCTATCTACTGTTCCTGTGGGAGCAGTAACATTTCTTAATAATTTATTTTCTGGAAAATATCCATGATGACAACAATTAGAAGACATATGTTTATTTTCTGCTGACTGTTATTTCAAGTTATTTGGATTATTTTAGAAGTCTGTAAAATATTCAAACCCTCTTTATAAAGATCCTGTCTTGTTCTATTGTTATTGTGCAGCCCATAGTATGTCTTCTGTTGAAGCAATGATTGTAAAGACTCAGTTCCACTGGTATCATTGAGTTGGTCCCATCACATAAGTGCTGAATATACAATTACTTCTGTCTCTTACCTGTGTTCATGAAACAGAGACCTCATTGTATAAGGAAAAGAAGTGTTCAGACAATTATTTCGTTGTATTCAAGTATTGTTTAAATTCTGTGGATAGTTGTATCAACTTGACTCTTAAAGCATCACTCTTTTCATATCCAAATAAACATATCTTCATACTTGAACTGAAATCACACTTCTCTGGAAACATTGTTGGAACATAATTTAATAGTACCATCTGTATTAGTACTCCATCTGTGAACTAAGTAAATAAATAGGCCCAGTTTGTTCTCTAGTCCAACAGCTGCCAAAGATTTTTTTGAAAAGAAAAAAAAAATTAAAATAATCTACACACAATTGAAATGGAAACTAAAACAATCATTATTTTTAGTGAAGTATAATTGACACACAACCTTCTTTTGGTTTCAGGTACACAACATAACAATTCAATACTTACATACATTGAAAGATGATCATCACAATTAATCTATTATAATCTCTTTTAGGAACTTTCAGAATTGCCATACCATATGTTTTATTATTTTTCATTGATGTAATATTGGCTGATAACAAAGTGTGTGATTTGGGGTACAGGTTCAAACTCTACAGATGTATGTGACCAATCCACCCACATGGGCAGGACACCCACAGTCCCTAACCACAAATCACTGGCACCCCTACCCCTTTTTGATGGTCAACTTTTCATTGCATTTGTACCTCAGAAAAAAGAACTATATTCTCAAAACCAGTTAAATAATGCATATTTTATTCACTTACTTGGTGAGTACCATGGCAAAAAAGCATGAATATCACACAGTCATGACCGTTTAGGCTGGTCACATAACACAGATTTTACAGCTCTCTACATATTTACAGGGTTCTGCCTGTAATCATAACACAATCATCCAACCTTAGCTCAAGCAAGGCTGGGAAAATAGTCTCAGGAATGCTACATTTTTTATATATGAATAGCAAACATTATTTAAGCATTTTTGTGAGACATGACCTGCATTTTTATTTTATTTTATATTAATTTATCATTTGTTTCAGTTGAGGTTATGTGGTAGTGATTTACAGTACTATGTGTTTTACTATGTATACTGCCGAAGGAAAGACAACAATATATATATATTAAAAGAATAGGTTTACACCTCTTCAAATGTATGTTACCTTACCATACCCACCACCAAAGCACCGATAAACCCACACCAAAGTCCATTGTGTACCTCCCCCTCCCCTTAACTACCCTCTACAGACACCCCATAGCCTCAGTTCTATTCTCAGCATTTGAAGATTTATTTTGTTTTGTTTTGGCTTTGTTTACATTCCACATGGATGAAATCACTCAGTATTTGTCTTCCTCTTTCTAAATTAATTTACCTAGCATATACAACTTCATATTGTTATTGCTGAGTAATATTCCATTTGCATACAAACAGCATCTTCTTAATACTCATCTGTCTCAGGCACTTAGGTTGTTTCCATACTTTGGTTGTATATGTACAGTGATACAGTAACTGAAGCAGTGCATATATCTTGTTTGAACTAGTGCTTCTGTAGTCTTTGGGTCAGTCCATTTTTAATATTTTGAGAAATATTCATAATGTTTTCCATAGGTGTCAAACCAGTCTACATTCTCACCAAAAGAGTTCCTTTTTCTCCCAGTTGTACCAATATGTTCAGTCTCTGCATTGATTTTTTTTTTTTTGTTATGGGCTATTTTCTTGCATCTAGGTTGGTAGGTCACTGTGGTATTAACTGATAATAGGTGACAGTGAGCATTTGCTGATGTGCCCGTTGACCATCTGTATGTCTTTTTCGATTATTTGTCTATTTAAATTTTCTGCCCATTTTTGATTGCATTATTCACTTTCTTTTTGTTGAGTTGAATGAATTCTTTATAGATCTTTGATATCACCTTCTTTGAGATGTATGATGTGCAATTATTTTCTCCCATTTTGTATGGTGTCATTGTTCTTCTGATAGTTTCTTTTTTAATGATTCAAAAGCTTTTTAGTTTGATGTGGCCCTATTTGCCCACTTTTGCTTTCATTTCCCTTGCTATTGTAGTTGAGTCTCAAAGACATTATTGAAGCCTATGTCAAGGGTGTTTTGTTCATTTTTTCTACATGTATTTTATGACTTCAACGTTTACATCCACACCTTTATTTCAATTTAAATAACTTAGTGTTTGGTGTGAGATAGGGATAGTTTGAATTGAATAATGATAGTTTCTTTTGCATGAGGCTAATACTGTAGTAGTGATTATAACCTCCACATTGTACATTATATCTTATTTAAAAACTATTATTTAAAAACTTGAGTTATTTAAAAACTAAAAAGCTTACAAAAGTTGTTGTGGCCAGAACATGGTTTTATTTTTCCTGTAGAATTCAGATAATTGAGAAATATGTATTATTTCAATTAGTATTATTTGAACTTCAATTCTGCATGTCTATTTGTGTGTATAAATAAGTCCACAGCTAAGTCCACAGACATTCATGGGGTACTTTAGTTACACTGAAAACCAAGACCTTTGTGAAATTTCTCATCTCCTGAAGATCTTTTCTCCTCTGTTCTATTTAGAGTTGATTTTTCCAAATATTTTCTTCCCATAGCTAGGACTCAAAGATTTACCTAGGTTTTCCAAGCCTCCCAAAGTATCATGAGATTAAAAGTAACCATGGGAACACTAAAATGGTTTCCACTAAACTGTACTTTGACATAAATAACCTTTATTCTGTAACATCTCAGGATAAGCGTAGACACACACTGCACACAGACATCCCCACCATTTAGCTCTCAAAATTCTTAATTACTCTTTTCTACTTGCTGTCCTTCCTTTATCTGCTCTGCCATCATAAGAACAAGGCAGAACCCATAATACTCAAACCATGAGTGTCAAGTGGCCCTTACTCCTGATTTTCTAGAAAATTCAGCGGAAAAAAATTGTACATATCAGACCTCTTTCTTGTGGACCTTGCTGTTTCAGTAATGTACCCAGTAATGCTGTTTTTATCCCACAGTATGAGAGCAGATCAGAGTTCTGTGTTGATGGGATACAAGGGCTGGTCCTTCTCACAGGATGACATTTATTGCAAGTAACCGCTACAAGAACAAGGGGCTGCAATTACACAGAAGACAAGTGCTTTTCTGTCTTCATAGAGCAGCCCCTTTCTGGCCATTTACTTGACCGAATTCTCTCGCTCATAGGAGAAGGGGGCAATTAGAGAGGCAAAGTCGTTATTGCATATTGAATGGAGAAGCCCGCCTGACCCAGCTGCTCCTCTTCATTGTTTTTCCTTTCCCCAGTAGGTTTTAGAATGAGCTCGGTGCAAACTTATAATATTGTGACAGATCACACTTCCCCAGAGCTCTGCAGAGTAATCTCCAAGCAATGCTGGAAGGCAGCCCAGCCTTGCTGTGTCTGGATTTGTTACCACCTTCTTTTTGTGGGAAGACAAACAGACTTTCTGGAGGGTGGAGGTAGGAAAGCTTGAACAAGAAAAATATGCATGCTGCAATAGACTAAAGACCAGATTGTCAGGATTTTGAAATTAAAATTCTACATGTCAGTATTCTGATATAAGATCAAAAGTGATTACATCAGTGTTCTTATACAAAAGCAAAAGTTAAGGGTGATTTGACTGTGAAACATCTTTGCTTGTTCAGTTCCCAGGGAACATGTTATTAAATGGGTGAACTTCTCATATAGGAAAGCATGATTCTTCAGAGAAGAAACTATATTAGTGGTTACTATTTACTGAGTTGTGTGATTCAGGAGCTGTTTAATTTGATTTTCATAACTGTCCTGTGAAATAAGCATTATTATCATTCCCATTTTGTAGCTGAAAAAACTTAGAGTAAAAGAAAGAACTTGTCCACTTTCAGAGTTAATCTGGAGTGGACTTGGGTACTGACCTCAGGAAGTATGGGTCACACCTACAGTACTAAACACATATTTCTCCTGCTGTCCATTAGGCTGAGCTTGGGAACACTAGTTTTGCAGTTGGACAGGCTGAATTTAGACTTTGGTATGATCTTTATCACTTGGGAATCCTTGGGCAAAATGTCTGACTTCCGTAAACCTGTCTAACTTGGGAAACATGCCTAACTTCCACATCTGTAAGTTAAAATAATGTCAAACCTCATTATGTTCAGTAAGAACGAATACCTCCCATGAGACACATTTGGATGGAAACTGCTAAATAAAAACTACCCTTTTATTGACATTTTATTCTTTTTTATATTGAGTAATAACACCTCTTATTGACTGCTTCCTTGCAACTTGATGCTCTGTTCATTTATTCACCTGTGATTATTTACTGACTTAAAACTTATTCATACATGAGAGAAGACTCAGAATTTTCTTATTTGCTGAAAATATTGTGTACATTTGATCTTTTTAAGGGCAAACTTATAACAAAGTGAGCACCAGTCCTTTATTTTTTGTGTGAGTGCTTAGTTTTATATGGTCAGAGTGGAGATGCATTCGCAAAAACATATAGCACAAGAATCATAAGCCTTTCTTCTTATTAAGTAGAAATGGTAATTTGGTTAATAATTATTTTGTAAAACAGGTTGGTTTGTACCAATCTTTCAGGACCATGACCATGGTGAAACCTTCTTCCCTTGATGATGTGAGACTTTGATTTCTTTCCCTAACCTATATATTATTAGAATGTGTCTGTCATAAGTTTTAGGGTCTATTTTAGCAAAGAAGGCAAAGGCTAGAACCATGTATCTTTACAAAACCCTCCTGTGGCCCCTTGACTTTCTATTTACTTCTCCCTTTCATTGGCATCCTTCAAAACATTTTTTCCCCCAAGTTATCACAAATGCAGTATTTCCTGCTTTACTTTCTTATCTCTTGTGAGACTATTCAGTCTTTAATTTCTAATACTTCACAAAAAGCTCTTCTTTACAAAATATTTATTTTACATCAAAAGGACATATTTCTTTCCTCAATCTGGTCACTTCAGTCTTCTTAAGACACTTGCTTATCTTGGTTTTTATGACAATATAGTTTTGTCTTTTCTTCCTTTCCTTTCTCACATTCTTTCTTCTCTTCTCCTTGGAAAAGTTTCTGAGTATATTAGTTAAGCTTCTTCAGAAAGCAACCCCCTCTCTCAATCTATCTATACAAAGGTATCAACTTGAGTGGTTCATATACACAGTGAAATGGTCCACCTGCTTGCGGGAGACACAGGAAGTTCAGTAGTGTTGTTTGAAGGACTAAGATACAGGGAAACAAAGGTGCAGATTCAAGTTTAAGTCTGAATATCTGAGAACCAGATTGTTGAGGGTGGGAGCTTATGGATCCAACTCAAGTGACCAATCAGAGAGTGTAAATACTCTTCCTCCTTTTTGCTCTATTTGGGTCCTCCGTGGATTGGATGATGCCCACCTACATTTGGGAGGGCCATATACTTTACTCATTGCACCAACTCAAATGCTCATCTCTTCTGGAAGTAACTGCACAGACACCTAGAAATGAATTTAACCATGGCCTCCCTGATGGTGTAGGGGTTAAGTTTCAGCACTATATGGCTAGGGTCTCAGTTCCATGCCCAGCCAGGGAGCTGACCCACATGGCACCACAGACCTCTCCTCTCTCACAGACTGCTCCCCTCAGCAGTGTATTTCAGTAGATCCATCTGTTTTGCTCCCCACTGTGTCTCTTATGAATCCTCTCATCTCCCATACCACTGATCTACACCCCAGTTCTTCTACACAAAATAAATAAATTAAAAAATGATAGACATTAGTTTAACCAGATATTGGGCAGCTCATGACGTAGTCCAGTTGACATATAATATAGCATGCTTGAGTGTAAGTTTTAGGGTTTCCCTGACTATATTGTCTCCTTTGGTGAGCTTATCCAAATCCATCTTGAAATATAACTTAAACTCTAATAATGACTTGTGGAATCCTCAGTCCTCCTTGTTCTCGATGCTGTTGCCTTGGTACCCAGTGTTCTTGCTGGGCAGCTAGGCATATACTCAGGCAGGCGGTTTCTTACCAAGGACAAATATTTTGGTGGGAGGAACATATGAGGAAACCAGTATCTTCTCATAAGAGGGTAGATACTAGAATAGAGATAATATACTCTGACCAGCCAGAACAAGGGAATCCCCATCCACCCCCCAGGTCACTTCATCTTGGCTCACATTTCCAAGAACTGCTTCCCCTGCATGTACACAGCCTACATACTTGTCCCACTTTTGTCATTGATGCTAATAAGGGCTGCCTTTGGAGGGGACCTGAACATTACTTCCAGTGCAGGCCCTCCGGGCTCCTCATTGCTGCATATGGCTTTGAGGAATCTTTCCCTCATCCTGAGTCACTCAACACTGCTGCCCCCAAGGCAGCAACAACCTTACTTACTTTTCCACTTCAAACTCCTTTTTTGATTACTTATTATTTTAACTACTTTACATCTATTTTGAAAAATCTTGGGCATTCCAAACTTAGTGGAGCAAAACTTAACTTCTGATTTCACCTCCAAACCTTTTTCTCATTCAGTAAATGACATAATCGTGAACTCAGTTGTTCAAACTAGACACTTTAGGTTGGCTCCTGTCCCTCCCTTCTCTTCACCTAACTATCTATAAAGAAACTTTCTGGTCAAATACATAGTTATGTATTAAACATTTCTTCTGCTACCATCTTAGTGCATTTCATTCTGATTCTCTTCTGGAGTCCTACATTAGTCTGCTAGTTAACACCATTGCTTCTATTCTTACCTTCCTCCAACCCATATGGGTGTTAGAGTGAATTTTTAAGAATGAAAAGATGATTCTGCTGTTCTCAAATTCAAGGTCCTCACTGTTGTATAGTTTTTGCTTATTTTCCACACTCATCTGGTTCCACTGTCTTACTTTTTATACTTTTGTCCCAGTGATTTTATTGATATCCTTAAACATACCACATTGACCTTTCCTTTCTTTGTATCTCAGCACAAACTTGTCTCTCTACTTACATTCTTTTGTGCTATTCCTGTGATTGGTTCCTTTAATTCCATGGTTAATTTTATCTGTTACTGTTAAAACTTTCTTATATTATTTTATTATAAATAATAAAGTAATGCTTTTATTATTTTCTAGCTTTTCCCCTTGTTAATTTCTTTCATAACACCTAAAACATTGGTATTTAAGTAAAACTACCATTATTGGTTTCTTCACTAATCATATAACTAGTACAGGGATTATTTTTGTGTCATATACTATATATTTTAGTGCCTCACATAGTACTTTACATAGAAGGCACTCATATATTTCTTAAGTAGACCTATAAGCTAAATGGAGTGCCAATTGTTTTGAGATCTGTGAATGTGTCATCATTCCTTAGAGTAAAATAAAATGCAGAACAATTACAACTGGAGAGTTTGGGATATGGTTTATGTGCTTTAAGCTTTACATTATTAAAGGTTCTGTGAACGTCATTCTCCATCCAGTATGACATTCATAAAACAGCAGTAAAAATGCAGCACAACTGAGCACTAGTCACAGTCGTTTTTTCCCACAGTGTTTCTCTGTATTTTTGTCAATGCAGAAAAAGCTGACCATGACAAATAAGAGCAATCTGGTTATTCCTTTTGGTGAGATGTTCTTCCCTTGATGTAGTTGACAGAATGATCAGTATGCTCTAGCAAATGAGAAAATAAAAGTGGGGTCAAACTCAGTTGTTTTAATGGGAGAATACATTTTTCTTCTCTCCATTGTGCTGAAATGAAAAATATCAATCCTCACACTTCATAGCTATTATTCATCTTTTTTTAAAGATTTATTTATTTATGCATGCAAACACTGGGGTACAGGCCAGAGGTGTGGGGGGGAGGAGAGGATTCATCACAGACAGAGCAGGGAGCAGAACAGGCAGATCAACGGTAGTATACTGCTGAGGGAGCAGTGGGCACAGCAGGAGAGGTCTGCCGTGCCATGTGGGTCCCCTCCCTGGCTGGCAGCAGGGATCGAACTCATGCTGTAGTGGTTGCTGTTTGCTTCATAGTGTGTTGCTTAACCCACTGCACCACCAGGTAGGCCCTATTCATCTTCTTGAACCAATAATTATACACATGGCAGAATCAGGGTATACTGTATCAAAATTAGTTTCTTTTCTTAATACAGCTTTAGCAAATCTTTGTAGTGTTTCATCGAATTTCATAAGCTTTTCAGAATACTATGGCCATTCTCTTATAGTACAACAAAACTCAACTAGATGTCACTTCTTAAGTTAGATGTCATGTGAAATATGAAAACTTATCAATAAACTTTGTACAATCTCTAAGATCACAGGTAATTTATCTAGTACTTTGCATGATTTTATAGCACCATGCATTTATCACAGCCATCAAACCAAACAATACCAAACAAACAAAAAAAATCTCAGAGAACTGGGAAAAACTTTAAATAATTTTATTTATGTATAATGGAAACCATGAAAGAAAAGACAGTAAGGAAAAGAATGTAAGAAATTAAAAAGAATGACAGAAGTAGATTAAAAGCAAAATGAAATAAAACATACCGTGATGATATTATCATATTATCAAAAAAATGTGGTTATGGTATGGTCAGGCAAAAAAGGCTTCAAAACAAAGAACATTGCTGGCATTAGAGTCATCTCATGGATAGTTTATTAAGATGACTTAAAAATCTTAATTAAGTATTTATTACTGGAATCTCACTAATCAAATTGAAACAAACAAACAAACCTGTGAGAAATTCAAGGATAAATTGAAAGTTGAATATTTCAACATCTCCTATCAGTATCAATCTAATAGAAGCCAACAGAAAGCCAGAAAGATATGGGGGACTAGAATAATACTTTCATCTGATTTAAACATATTGACATTAACAGAACATTTTCCTGTACAAGACTAAATTGCACAAATGTTGTGAATGTGATGCTATTTTAGGAAATACAACCCTATAAGGTAACAGAATTTATATTGGTGAGCCTATTACTTCTGCAAGAACAAAGTTAATTTCTTAACATGCACCTTGCTACCGTGAATTTGTTTAGATGTGCATTTCTTGCAGTCTATCTGAGACTATAAAAGTCAGACAAACTAAGACATAAAAGCAAGTATCCAGATATTTTATAATACCAGTACACCTGTGCTTAGCATTTCCAAAGAGTGGCGGTAAATAATACTGGAGATGTATCCAGAAACAAGATCACATAGCATCTGGCAAGCCATATGAAGAATTTTGAAATCCATTTCAAGTGTGATAGAAATTCTTTGGAGCATTGAGATGGAAGAGAGCTACCACATAAGAAACTTGGTATGGGCTTCACAGACCACATGGAGAGGACCAACCCTGAGACTGTAGGGAATAGAGTGTTCTAATCACCTCCCAACTGCAACTGTGTTAAAGAAACCAGGTGAGATCAGTTGAATAATTTTCAGTTGAGTCTTGCCAACACAGAGAAAATCATGAAAAACAATACAGTTGTTTTCAAATCACTATGCATAGCTTGTCACACAATAACAGATAATCAGAACATGGATGTGAAAAGGCAGAACATGGATGTGAAAAGGCAGCAAGAAGAGTTAAGAGTTATTCACTGTGGAGGTGAGAGTTGATATGGAATTGAACTAGCATTTCAGAAATTAAGAAATTAAAGACAGAGAGGATAGGATTTGTTGATGAGCATTCATGGGGTTTGAGATGAAGAGAGAATCAAGGGATTCCATGTTTACTAGCTGGAGTAAATGGAATGAGAGTGATACTATTTAGAGTTGAGAACAACTTGAAGAAGAGTCTAATTGAGAAGGGCACATAGTAGGTTAACTGTTACATGTTGTTATTAATAAGATATAGTTATCAAGTAGCAATGTCATAAAATACCTGGAAACACACCAGGACATTTGGAACTGAATTGTAATTACTGTTGTATGGATGACAAGAATCTAAGGTATTAGATAAGAACATAACCTGATAGAGAACAAAAATGGTCCAAAATGCAAGCCTGATGTATGTATGTTAGTATTTAGAACTCAGAATTATGTGTGGAAACCAATAAAAGGAGACCAAGAGAAATAGCCAGTGGGAGAGCAGAAAAATTAGGAGCACATGCTATTACTAAATCCAAATGTGGATTTAGTTTGGTGTTTGAAAAAAGAAAGTGTGAACAATTGATCCAAATGCTCCTAGAGAGGTCTCATAAGATGATTTATCTTGACAGTCAGATATGATAATCTGAATGTCATAGTGACCAACAAGAAGATTAATTTCAGTGGAGTGGTGAAGATGAGATCCTGAAATATTGAACTCAAGAGAGAGTAGGTGTTGAGAAAGCAATGACAAAGTTTTCATTTCTTTTTGCAACTAAAAGGAGAAGGGAAATATGTTGAAAATTGGAGGTGCATGGGGTTGCAAGAAGATTTCTAAAAGAGGGAAGGTGTCTCTTGTTTACTATGTCATGTGAATAACCCAGTGATCAGAGAAAATTTGATGACAGGGAGATGGATAAGTAATTACAAGATTAGAACATGTGGAGAATTCACATTACTTAAGAAAGGCTATTCACCATCATTCAGAAAGGAAGCAGTGCACATAACAACAAATGCTTGATATTGGTAGATTTAGTAGAATAGGATGAGGAAGTTATTTTCTGAGGGCTCCTGCTTTTTCTGCTGGAATATTTTTTTCCCCAAAGGAGATGGGGCTTTGAAGAGAAATAAAGTACAGTGATGCAGTTATTTGAGTAAATGAATGGATTGACATTTGGAAGTATATTAGAAATACTGAGTTTCTATTTCTCCACAAGAGAGTGATGTGATTCTGACCTTCTGTCCTGTTACATCTTCTTCTGTTTTGCATAAAAGTTATGGTTGAAATTATTCTGAATTGCTGTTACCTTGGAACTTATATATGTAGACTCAGTATATTGCTCCAAGTTCCATATCTTTTGGGGTGTGCCACTGTATGAGATATCAGGCAGCATACCTTCCTAAAATCTTTATAGGCAGACTGCTCAAGTGCCTCTGTCTTTCATCAGGAAAACCTCAGCAACACATGGCCAAGTTATTTAAAAGAATATGATGTACTTTTTGAGAGAGAATGTATATGTTGGAGTTGATCAGCTGGCTGAGAGATGGTTTGTACTCTACAATTTATTCTTTGGATAACTATGTGCTATTATTATGTCTTGCTGCTCCAAGGTGAAACCTTTTCCAGAGTGAACCCAAGAATCCTGCTCTCCAAATTCACAGACTCCAAAAAACAACATCAGAAACCTCTGGAGAAGTAAGAAGGCAATGTGTTTGGCCTCTCTGGTTCCACAAAGAAAAATCATGACAATCTGGTTTCAAGCCATAACTTAGACCAGAATGGTATAAAAATAATCTTATATGTGAGACCAATAATATTGACATGTCACAAAACACATAATGATACAGAGAATATATTTATAAAAGAGAAACATTAGGTGTTATTTCAGAAAGGGTATAGATGCTCTGATGTTAAGTAAAATCCTTTGGCCAATTTCAGAATGTCATTTCTGCACTGTAGTAGATTTGTAATTTTAGACCAAATGTAGGACTTTTCACTTGGGAAAAAAAACATCTGGCTTTGAGTCCCTGAATTGTCTAATGGAATAAGCAGTGGAAGCATTCAGAAGTGATAATGGGTAGACAATTTAAACATGCTCTTTAGCTTTCTTAGCTCCTCTAGGGAGTAAATATTTCATCCCGTGGAATGAGAATTAACTTTTGAAGTAACTGTGATAGCCCCCAGAATTCTCCCTAGCCTTCTGTCTCAAGAGAATCTACATAGTCCAGGTAATTGAACTGTTGGAAATGATATTAGTGAATGGTCATAGGTGAGGTTAAATGGAAAATAAAGCATGGTGAGAAGTTATTCGGGCCTGTAATAATTTGGTAAAACAGGACTAAGCCAATAGCAATTATTGTGAAGATTCAGGCTAAGATAGCTGAGAATGTATTCTTCCCTTTCATTAGAAAGATAATCCTAGAGGGTTCCTGAGGACAAATGATTTTGTAAGGAGGTTCTTCAATTAGAACAGGAGTCATTATGTTATTCTAGGCTCTCAATATAAATGCTGGGAATCAGCATGAAAATAAGGCTGAATTAAGCAATGCTAAAGACCCCTACTTTGCATTTTGTTGTCTATGAAACAAAGCCACATGATATTAACTTGCATTTTAATTGAAGGACAAACTTGAATATTTGTCCTATTCCCTATACTGTATGTAAGATCGACATAGTTGGGAGTATTTATCTAATCTACATTGGACAAAGATGGGGCTCAGGAACTGTATAAAAGAATGGTAAAGTGCCCTTGTGCAGGGAGGGTAATTTCAGGATGTTGAGAGCTTAGTAGCAGATGCAGGGGGAACTTTCAGAACCAACAACTGAACTATTGAGCCAAAACAATATTTGTAACAAGGGAAAAGACATTTTCCTCTTTCTCATGTGTGTTTTATTCAGAACACATGGGGAATCTATTTCTAATTCCATTCTGTCTGCCACAAGATAAACATAAAAATCTCCTGAGTTTTAGGAAACTAAAATAATGTAAAACCATGAGGGACACATTACTTAAAATTGGTCATGGGAATTATGATAACCCTAACTTGGCATGCTTGGAGCAGCTATATCAAGGGGATGGAGACACCAAATTATTCTAATCCTGAGGGTCAAGGAGATACATTTTTGAGATATCAAAACAACACCAAATAACAACAAACCTACTTATAGAAAAATGACATTTTTATATAGTCAAATAAGTTTAGCTTTCAAAATATTTCTTTCTTTCCATGAAATGGCTTGCTGAAGGGCAAGATGCTGAAAATCAAGAAAAAATACCACAACAGTGGGTCATTTAGGAACATGAAAATTTGTCTGGAGGTCCTGACAGAGCAAAGTGGGCAAAATTTCAACCTCCATCTAGGTTTCTGTGATTAACGCTATGATGTGGAACCAATGGACTCCCTCCAGGAGCTCTGCGGGCTGTCTCCCCTGTCACCCAGAGCACTAGAGGGCGCTAAAGAAGAACCAACTCATTCCTGTGCTTGAAGCTGGTAGAAAATGCCTAATATTTGAAAAGCACAATTATAGAATCATACCCAACTATCAGGGAGTACACAATATTCTCAGAAATACATAGAAATTTACAGAAATTGATACAGTACAAGGGCTTATATTTTATCTCAGTGAATGACTTGTGAACATACAATGTTCTTTGACTACAGTGCAATTATACTAGAACCCACTTGAACAATGACCACATTAGAACCATGACAATAATAAAAACAAGAAAATATACATATGTACACTTCTATATGTAAGTATAATATAAAGTTTTGTTTATGTGTTAATTTATTTATGCATATATACATATAAATGTAATTTTATATTATATAGAAATGAAAAGATTACACATACATATATACAAATTTAAGAATTAAAGATCAGCAAACAATATAAAGCAAGATGCTAAAAAGAATCAGAAAAGTGAACTGTAGGATAAGCACTATTTAAAGGGAAATCGACAGCTTTACAATCGTGTATTAGAAGAAAAGATAGGTTGAAATGAAGGAACTATGTGCTGAACTAAGCAGGTTAAAAACAATTAAAATCAAATAAAGTGGGAGAAAGATACAGTAAATTTACAATAGAAATGAATAAAATAGAGGCAAAATGAAATAGTCTGTAAAACCATTGAATAATTTTTCTAAAAAGACTCAAGTTGATAATTATAAAGAAAGATTAGAGACATTTCTCCAAATTCAATTATAACTTTATTAATTAAAAGCCAATACCAGAAAAATTAAAAAGAACAGCAGGGTAAGGGATGATATCTGAAAATGTTTTCATCTAAATTCAATAATAATTAGTTAGTAAGACAATCCGTATTAGAAGAAAGTGAACAACAGAAAAATAAAATCAACCAACCCATTAAAACCTTTTACAGAGAATTATTTGGTAAAAAAAAATCTATATGAAAATCGCAAAATATCTGGATAATAAAAACAAAAAAAGTTTACCTATCAGAACCTTTGGCCTACAGACATAATAAAATAAATATAAGTACATAATTAAGAACAGTTCAAAATTTAAGTAGCTAACACAAAAATTCAAAGAAAACAAATGAATGAACAAATATAAAATCAGACAAGAATTAATTCAAAACTAAAACTAATTAGATACAATGAGTAATATTGTGCTGGTTTTGAGGGAAAACCCACAAAATTGTTAAAACAGCAAAGTCAATCAAAGAAAAGAGGGGACTACCAAAAAGAGAAAAACATGATAACGGGGAATTAAAAATATAAATGGAGTTTCAAGATGCAAAAGATAATTCTGCTTATTTTGTGCAATTTAATTTGATGAAATGCATTCTCTACAAGAATGTAAATTGCCCAAATTGCTCCAGGAAGGGATGAAATAATGGTACTAAATGTTAGTTGTTCTGTGCCAGGCCCTGTTCTGAGAGCTTTACATACCTTAAATCTTTCCATCTCCACAATGACCTTGTGAGTTAGGCATTGCCATTATTTTTATTCTTTCCCAATCTTCATGAAGAAATGGAGACCTAAAGGGTAAGTAATTTGACTAAGGAGACACAGACTGTAACTGAGGAAAACAAGATTTTAACAGTAGGCTTCTGGCCCCAAATTACACACTGACAGTCAGTTGACTACATTGCTTCTAGAAAACATAAGTAGGCTAAATGCCACAGAAGAAATAAAGATTGCTATCAAAGTGTTCCTGAAGGAGCAGCAGGTTAACCAGAGGCAAAGAGATTTCTCCCAAGCTTTGAATGAGAGCTTATGAATGTTATTTGACAAGTTCCAGAAAAGAGAAAGAGAAAAACTCCTAATTTATTTTATAAAGCAAACATATCCTTGATATTAATGTCTCTCAAATAAAGCGGATAAAAAATCCATAAACCAAGGTCCATATGGATACTATATGAACATTCCAAGTAAAAGAATTCTAAAAAAAAAGAGTTGAGCAATATATCAACGGCATAGTAAACTGCATTTTATTCTAGTTATATAATGATGCTCCAGCGCTAGGAAATCTAGTGAGAAAATTCACGAACTGAGAATTTTACAAACAGTAATTTTACATGTACACAATTGTTGAAAATAAGGTTACTATCTATGATTAGAAAATTTTATTGTGAAATAATGCTTTGGAACAGGAAATTGATTTGGCTACACTGATAGTCTATATCCAGCATTTATTACTGTTGGCGTCCAGGCAATATTCTCATCAGAACTGATAAAGGAGCCAGAGAAATGACATCAATTATTGAGAGAGAGAGAAAGAGTAAACGTAGTGAGATTAAGCTACATACTCATAAGAATAGCTATAATTAAACCAACAACACAAAATCTTGCTAAAGATGTGGTGTCTCATATATAGCTCTTTGGGATGTAAAGTGAGACAACTGCTTTGGAAACCGATTTTATAAGATACTTATTATGTACACAACTCTTGAGTCTTATGTTTTTTAAATATATTTACACACACATATAATATAAATCTATCAAATTGGATGCAATTTGTCTCTAAAGTCATAATTACAGAATATATTTGTAAAATTCATTGTACAATGAATTACAGTTTATTCATTATAGCTCCAAACTGAAAACAACTCAAAAGTGTACCGGTTCTAGAATGTATACACCATAATGTATGTGCCATATACATTATTTTATACATACAGTAGATATACCATACTGTATTTCTCTATATGTATATGTGTGTATATATATATGTATTCAGTGGAGAACTGCACAGCCACTGCTACCTACAGCAACACGGATGAATCTCACTGTAATAATGATGACTGAATTTAAAACTAGACAGAGAACACATTTCATTTAGAAGAAGCTGAAGAACAAACAAATGTCTGGTTGCAAAATGGTTGCTACCTGAGTAGGAATGGGGAGGGGATTCAACTGGGAAAGACACCAGGATACGCTTTTGATTAGAGTGGTCATTTCAAGGGTTTCTAAAAATATACATATTCATAAACATATTAGTGTATTTGTGCATGTACATATACAATGCTTCATTCATCTGTTCCCTGAGATGTGCTCTTGAGGCAAGACATTCTACACATACCCAAGGAAATTGTCCAGTATTGCTAGCAGAATCAAAGTGTGTGAAACAACTTGTACCTCTATAAATAGGGATGGATAGCTAAAATGTGGTCTTTCCGATGGTGGAATGCAATGCTGCATGGAAAAATAAATCTATTATATCTAGTAGGGACAGGGAAGATGACTCACAAGTGCATTTTGAATGAAAATCGTGAAGTTACATAAAGAGATGGGTTGCCCCCAAGTCATTGTGTAGATTGTACTTACATAATTTATGGTGATTTGATGAATTGGGGTGAAGATAAGGTGATATTAGGGGTAACAGAAAGGGATCAGAGGAAGAAAACAAAAGCAGCTGAAAAGAAAATTTAAAATAATACAATAAATATTATAAAGTGCCATAAACTACAGATGATTGATCCAGTGATATGAACTTGAAATCCTAAAGAATAAAATAACCTTCCAAAAAGCACAAAATATTATTTCCTTTAAGTTGCAATTTATGTAGCTAAATCTACATAAAAGTGAACATTTGGACAACATATAATCATATCAGAATGACATTTTAACACACTTTATAATTGGACCTTGTTAAGCTTAATATGGGTTTAGTTATGTAATATTTTCTTGGATTGGGGTATTGGAAATTAAAAGATAATGTTATGTGGGTTTTCTGATTTCTAAAGAGTTAGGTGTCAGAAAAGTTGAACCAATAATTTTACTAATTCAAGTTTACTAGTATAACTTCCATAATATAGCTATATAATTTATGGAATCTACAGTAATACTCTTTATAGAGTTTTATGTGATCATATTAGCTAGTCAAATCTTGAAGAAAATCAACTGAGAATTATTCTGAATTTAACTGAAAACTTGAATACTAATCCTCAGAATGGCATTACTTTAAATGATTTGTGATTTCCCAAGTGCAGATGTGACACTTTTTTATTATTACAAAAGAATAAGGAAATTGTGTTACTAAAGTAATGTACCCACTCAAGCTCTAATTTAATGAATAATCAATTTTGACAATTAAAATTTTCCTTATTTCACCCTGAAAAAAAAACACTGAACATAGTTTTATTGATATAATTATCACCTTGTAAAAACACTGAAAATTTTGAAAGTCTTGTGCAAACTCAGCTATAATCTTCACAATGTCATCTCATTCTAAATCATTGAATTTGTAGGTAAACTAGTTCTCAGATAATTTTGTTAAGCAAGGAAGAACTATAGTATTAGTAAATTACAGAAGACCATTCTTTTATTTTAGTGCAAGTATTCAGATATTCATGATTAATAGATCACACCCTGAGCATAGTTTCCATCAATACAACATAAGCATCCATTTTAATACTACCATTTTCTTTTGAGAAAACCAATGAATGCCTCTAGAATATGTAGGGTAGAAGCACTAGCTATGAACATAAATTCTGTGCTTTTAAATTCTCACTCTCTACTAGTAACATATGTTTAAATACTTAAGACATCATGCCCTAGTTTCTTTATGTGTTCAAGTGGGTGAATGCTGGAGTCCAGCTCCAGTGAACAGGGTTGAGGAGAGGCACTGCGTGAATCAGGAAATGACAGACACAAAATAGTTGAAGAAAAGTGGGCTCCAGGGGATGCAAAGCCTCTTATTTCATGCTCAAGCATCCTGAGTATTGGGCACAGTTCATATTTATTGAGAAAAACTGCCCCCCTTTGGTTAGTTGCAAGGCAATAGTTTGTTCTTTTATTTCTTGGTATTCAGCATTATTCCAGCACACATTTACTGTCAAGGTTCTGTGCCATCAGGCTGCACTGCTCTCTCTTCTAATCTAGTTGATTCCCTTGGCAATGGTTTCACTAGCACAAAAAAGAATATCCTGATCTGTGCATGGGTCAGTCTTTCAGCTCACGCTGATCAGTTCTTTAGCCATGACCAGCCTTCTGGCCATGACCCCAATATTTTCCCTGTCTCAGCTCTCCACACCTTAGGGGTATCCAACAGGTAAATGTCACTATTATCTCCCATGTGAGTTTAGTTACCCAGTCAGTGTAATGTGTGGAGGTAGATGGGGGCTCTCAGTGAATACACATGTCCCAGTCTCTGAATTTCCTTTTTCACATATATTAAATGTTTCTATCCCTTTCTGCTAATGTATTCCTTTTCTGATGTTTATGCTGGGTGTAAGCAATTGACTTAACAATGCATTCAGGTTTGGCAAATTAGACCTTCATAGTAATTTGAAATAATTGAGTTGACATTGTTGAATTGGTTTTCAAAATGCATTCTTGTTTTAATAAATAATTTGAACATCAATTTGTCAATGAAAGAAAAAGAACTGTTTTAATCTTGAAATTAGTTATGATTGTGGAATTATTTTTCATAAACTTATTGTGAATAAAGTTTTTTAAAATAAATAGTAAATGAGAAAAACATAAAGGATTTTTTTTCACTAAACACCATATGGATACCGCTAAGCATCACCAAATTACCTGGTAGTAATCCAATTTTGCCATAGAATGCTATTTTTTGTTCATGGTCTGAATAAGTTTGGGAAGTAATTAAAGTGTGGCATGATTCCAAATTGGAATTTACATTAGGTATTAGGAAGATGAAGTAGATTTATATCGTTCATAAGGCAAAATGTTCAAGTGTGGAGGATATTTTTATCTTTCAATATTGCCTTCTCCTTTTCTGCCTGAGCACTTGGGAGACTGCCTTTCCCATCTCCTTATAGCTTGAAATGAACAAGTGACAGTTCTGGAGGATGTCATGTAAGCAGAAATGACTGTTTCTCTTCTGTTGGGAAACTATGTTTGTTTTTTCTCCCTGCCATGGTAACGGTCAACATTTTCAATGGCAGAACTTTTGTTATTCTGGACTCAAGGGACTGTATTGGGCAGAGTAGCTGTCCCAGACCCCTGAGTAGCAGAAAACCTGAGCTTTTACATGTGAATCCGATCATTGGAGGTTATTTGTCTCCTCAGTATAAACCTACTTTATCCTGACACACTCATAAAAGACTAAATTAAAAACAAATAGTTTGAAAACTAGAATGGGATTTATGTAGACTATATGAAAGATTACTAAAATAAACAGGATAGATGATCTAGCAAAATTATGGACATTTGCAGCAATATGGCCATATTTCACATAATTTGTGTCACAGGAAGGTCATTCTGTTGAATGCACATAAGTACACAAAATGAATATTTAAAATTTTGTTTTTCTTTCTACATTAATTAGTTTCTCTGTGGTGATTTTATTTTTTAAAAAAGATTTATTTATGCATGCAAGAACTGGGGTGCAGGCCAGAGGTGCAGGGGTGAGAGGATTCACCAGAGACAGAGTGGGAAATAGAATAGGCAGATCAACTGAAGTACACTGCTGAGGGGAGCAGCAGATGAGACAGGACAGGTCTGCTACACCATGTGGATCAAGCCCCTGACCAGGAACTTGTGCTGCAATGGTTGTAGATGCTTCCTAGTGCAGTTCTTCACCCCTTGCACCACTAGGGAGTTCCCTCTATGGTGATTTTTTTGATGTAAGACAAAGTTTTGTCATTGAAGGATATAACTAAATTTGTGTTTCCAAAATCTGTTTTTATGGATTAATCCTGAGATACTTTTCACCTCTCTCTCTCTCTCTCTCTCTCTCTCTCTCTCTCTCTCTCTCTCTCTCTCTCTCTCTCTCTCTCTCTCCTTNTCCCCTCTCTCTCTCTCTCTCTCTCTCTCTCTCTCTCTCTCTCTCTCTCTCTCTCTCTCTCTCTCTCTCTCTCCTTATTTTCAGGTGTTGGGGGAAGTGATATATACTCTAATTCCCTTGGAGGTTAACAAGTCATGTGAGAACACTTGGGATTCTCTCCACTACTGCAGCTTTCAACCTCCTGCTTCATGAGCTCCTCGTTTACGTCTAAGTCGAACTCCATAGCCCCACGTTTTCATCAATGCAAGATGTGTCTCATCTCTGACTAAGCATCTAATTCCTTGTCAGAAATCTGAATAAGAATGGAAATGATTTTTTCCTTTCTTCTTTCCTTCCTTCAAATATCTGTTTTATTCAGTGGTAAAACCAGGAACTGGTCTGTGGAAAATTATTAAATGCGTTCATTTTACTTGCCTTCCTCCCACTCCACCTCCCTGGACTTGTACCTCACCATCTTCTTACCTTGCCTGCCAGCTTCTGTCTTTCTTTCTACTGACCTACTTGCTATCCGAAGGGGGCTTTCCTCTTCTATTCTAGTGCGTTATAACTTCCATTTTCTAGGTAGGGTTGTTAGAAGAAACTCATTTCACAATTTCTCACAGTGAGAGATAACATAGCCTAATGCATTTTTCCCCTTAAAATTTTTGCCTTTTTTTTTTTTTTTTTGGTAAACAGAACCTTCTAAGTATAGAATTAGAGTTGCTAAAGTAATCGAGTACATTTTATCAGGAGAGACCAGGGGAAGATTTGTTTCAGAAATCACATCTCTTAGAATGTAGAAACCACACCTCCCATCTTGTGTGTATTCTGCATCTGGCTCATTGGGTTCCAGTGGGATTTGCTTGAACACTACACAAGTCCTGTAGGCATATTTCCTACTTGCACTCCCTAAAACAGACCTAGAAACTGTGACCAAAATACTGTTTGGTGGGCCAGCCCACCATGTAGGTCTGGTTTAAATTTTCACATGGTTAAAATATCAGAAGAAGAGCAATATTTTGTGGCATGTAAAAATGTTTAGAATCGTTTTATCCATTTCCCTGAATGTTGCTGAGATTGATTATGTAATTAATTCTTCATTCATTTAACAGTATTTTAAGCATTGGATGAACATAACAAAGAAGACAAAGGCTTTGACCCTATGGAGCATAAGCTCTAAGCACAGGGAGTAACAGATGCATCTCAGGAAGATTAAGGCTTTTTAATAGTGATTCACAAAAGTGATCTATTAGTTATGAGAGATTCTGCATCCAAGAAAGATAATGTAACTTCATCTTTATCAAACATAGAACACTCTCAAGAAAATCAATAATGAACTAGGTCTCAAAGGAAGCCTTAGTGTACTCTAAAGAATTCACACTGTTAAGTAAGGTTTTTCTGCTACAATGCAATAAATTCAAGAATCAATAGCATCAGTTTAGTTTATGAAATCTCAATCATCTGTAACCTAATACAATTGATTCTAAATCACTTATTTCTTTTTGCAATAGTTACTTTACATGTGAAATGTTACCTCTTTGGGTTATTATTTAAAGATTATCTTTAAAAATAAAATTACTTTTTAAAAACACTTTTGTTAAGATATACCATCTTCAATTCCATAAAATATTTTTAATAAAATTTATTTGCTTTTACCAGTTTCCAAATGTTTCTATATCACAATGGGATATAAAAAGCAACTGTTCTTTCAATTGAAATTGGGAGGGAAAGTCAGCCTTGGGGTTTTTTTGTGATAAGAGACACACATGATTGTATACTATCTAGAGTGCAATTTTGTATTAAAATAATTTAAAGTAAAATAAAAATGAAAGTCATCCTTTACTGTTTATAAACACTGTATTGATTCCAGTATTATTGAGTTATTAAAATGACACTTTAGTATATTTTTATGTGCTCTTATAACACATAATTATGATTTGAAATTGTTTCATTCTGTCTATGTTAAGGTAGACCTTTACAGTGATGGAGTTTTGAAAAATTCTTTTCTTGACATGATATATAGTCTTTCTTAATGTATCACTAGGACATCTCGTGCTGTCTTTCAACATAAAGATATTTATATTTATTTTTTGTGAATATATATGGGTATGAATAACAAATTATGTATATATACAGATAACACATATATACTTTTAGTCAAATCTCTTTTTTTCTCTAATTCATTAGTGATACTTTCCATTGTAACTTCAGATAGAGAAGGGAAATATTGAATCTGGTATTTCAGAGAATGAGTAAGGAGATTTTTAATTCACAGGCATTTGTCCAAAATTATGTAATCTCAACATTTGGAGAGCAAGATTTCTAATTACTAGAGATAACTGTATGTGGCTTTTATTTACAATTCTGTTTGACATCAGAGACTTCCACACTTATGACAAAAGTTGACACACAGAGAATTGAATTTCAGGGAAATGTCAGTGATTTATTTTATGAACATTTATTTATTTTCCTTTATTTTACAAAAACATCATTTCATGATTTACAGTGACTCTAAGTTGATAAAACATTTGAAAAAAAAAATCAAGATGCCTGGGTGAAGGAATCACAGTTCCCAAGAATATATGAAATTCTAATTCACAGTTTCTCTTAGTGTTACCAGCTTCAAAATGAATAGAAATCTCTGTTCATCTTCCCTCTGTCTCTCTTTCTCTCTGTTTTTCTCGGTGTGAGATAGTTGAAATACATTTCTAGTGAATGGTAAAGCACAGCATATATTCTCTGCTCTTCCCTGGCTGACTGCGAATTCTTGAGTTCTTCTGAACTCAGATAATATGACATGTTTTAAAGACAGGCAAATGAGTATTTTTATGTGACAATATGACTTATGGTTATTGGACCAAATTTCCAATCTTTATTTAAGGAGTAATTCATGACTTATTTTGTAAGAGGAAAATTGATAAATCCTTTGCATCAGCAAAACTTCAGATAAGATACTTGTGAAACTGTTTCATAAAATATAAAACATCTCTATATTTATGAAAGTAAATTCCAGTAAAAGTCTTTGAATATAAAGTGAAATTTGGGAATTATCAAACTCTGAATTCCACAGTTATAAAAAGAAGCATAATTTTATCTAGTTCCTTATGTAAAGTGTCAGAAATGTAACTGATTAATGTGTTTCTGTTAGGTAATGACCTTTAGAGATAGTGAATAGATTTAATAAAAAAGTGGAATGAGTAAAAAAATGTAATCCACATATTTGAATCTACATGACTCCTACTGAGATAAACTTAAGTACTTTCAACAGGTTGACCTACTTAAGTGGCTTTGTATATTTTTCTTCCATCCACAATATGCTTATATTTGATTATTGCTCATTATTTTCATGACAGAATGTGAAAGGCACAATAAAAGGTTTTTAAAGTTAAGAAGGTATTAGGCTTTACCATATGTATAAAGTAGATTTGAACAAATTCAAATGTCAGACTATATGGTGCTGGCATTGTTCTCTATTTGATGAAAAGGGAAGCGATGTTATATCGATCCAGATGTCCTCTAAGCCTAACCAAGGAAGGTCTTCAGAACTAATGCTATCTAAGGTAATATGGCACAAAATTAGGGTGCCAAATAAAATATAGAATGTCAAAGAGAGTGTGGGATGTATGCTTATAAAAATAGAACTACTCATTCTTCTGAAATTTAAGTTGGGCTAGATACCCTATATTTTTACTTACTACATCTGACAACTCTATACATAATACTAGGATAAAAGTGATCTTTTGCTAAACTTGGCTTCAGACACATAGTAAATGTGTAATACATGTTAGCAAATATTAGTAACAAATAACAAAAAGTTAAGGACTAATTGCAATATGTTGACTAACTATTAAAGAACTCTCCAGTGTATAGCATATATTATATGAACTAAAAATGGTTTACAAAGTAGTAATATCCCAAACACTATTAAGAATAATATTGACTTTCAAGAACTAATTTCAAGCTCAGACGTACACTATATTGTTCAGTATTTGTGAAGAGGGATTATTTAAGAATCAATAGAAGCAAAGTTTTCTGTAAACAGATGAAACTAACTCTGGGAACTGGCCAAGAGGTATAGCCAGTGCATCAAGGTGTTTTAAACTGTGTGATTTCCTCAAGAACACTAAAAAGAATGGTTGAAAGAGTGCTTTAGAAAGGCAATTTAAGGATGTATTGCTGACAATTTCGGCTCACCTACATATTTTAAAGTAATAGTGAAAGATTGCAAACTTGAGCCTTTTTATAGTGGAAGCACATAAGCTTACAGGGATAAAATCTAAATACTCCTTTACAAAACCACTTATTCCCCCATGTACATTGAAACCAAGTCTCATAAAAATTACAGAACTTGGGCAATGTCAAACATCTAGTTAACAGAACTTCTGGGAATCAGATCCAGGTTACCTGATTTTAATCTTTGTTCTATTTACAGAATAGCATGATTAAAGAAGAGACAAAAAGGAATTTTAATTTCAGGAATAACAGTATTCAAGAGATGATGATTACGAATTATTATTTGAGGTTTTAGATCTTCTGTGTTATCACTGCTTATTTCCACTCATCTGTAAATTCCAATTACATAATCACAGTATGAAGGGATTAGTTAAGGCAAGTGGGTGCCATAGAATTGTTCTGATATGTTCTTGGTAAATGAGTGGGAATATTTATCAGGAGCACCAAGTTCAGGAAGATTGGGGTTGTTATGTCCTTAACGGTAGCTACCAGGAGACTACTTAGAAAATAAATTTCTTTCTTTCAAGTTTTTACCTTTCCTTGCTCATTTATTTGATGAGCATTAAGTCAATTTACACTTGTCTGTAGCTTTTGGTAAACAACTTTGATGGTCTCATTATTCCCCATGACGAAGGGGTCAGCTTTTGTTGTTGTTGTCACAGAGATGTTTCAGTAATACTGTAAACATCACAAAAGGAAGAGGAATCTATTTAAAAATGCAATAGCAGTTTCAGACAATGTTTTTTAAGTAGCCTATGAAAAATGCCAACACAATGTTACAACTATTTGGAGGCAGGCAAAAACAACTTTAGGTTTAAGAGAAAGTCATACAGAATTGACGTTTCAATTAATTTATTAATTCATCTAACATTTTTTTAACCTATGCTATGTACCAGGCTTGTTTCAGCACCAGGGTATAGCAGAAGGAAACAAAACTGGATCATGTCTTAAAGAACAAAAAAAACTATCTCTAGGTAAAATTTGGAGTACTCTTTCTGGTTAAACAAGTAGCAAGAACACAAGACAGAGGCAAGAAACCCTGCAATTTTGGGAGTGGAAACCCATGTCTTTTTCAGATGAAATAATGGGGTGTTTTGTAACAGATTCTCTCATGGGATACTTTTTAAGACAATTCACCAGCAGAAACGTAAATCTGTTATTTGACTGGATTACCATTCATAAAGTTTCTTTCCTATTAACTGAGATATAGATCTGTCGTTGCAAACACGCGAACATATACACACATGCACACACACACAGAACCCACCTTGAATTCTGTGCATGGTTTATTCTCTAATGCATGTTGACTATTAACTTCCATGTTTGTAAATTCTCATGAATCTCATAGGAAAAGTGGTAGGGTTTTCTGACTAGAATACTTACATGTTTCTACTGTTTTTATTTAGGGTTCCAACAGGTCTTGTGGTTTTGAAAACATGAGAATCTTTTGATATCTTTCACACCAGGTTGAGATGCAAATTTTTGGTAATTTCCCAGTAGAAACTGTAATGGCAAGAATAGGTGTCTTTATTTTTAGAATATCTGGTTTGGGGATAAAGTACCAGTCTCAAGTCAAGGCCACTTGACAAATCAATATATCTTTTCTGGGGGGCTCCCTGGTGACCTGGGGGTTAAGTCTCAGCACTGTCACCACTATGACCCAAGTTCAATCCCTGGCCAGGGAGGGGCCCAGCAGACCTCTCCTGTCTCTCCTGCTGCTCCCCTAAACAGTGTAATTCAGTGTATCCTCCTGTTCTGCTCCCCACTTTGTCCCTGGTGAGTCCTTTCAAGCAGAAATCTCTGGCCTGTACCCCAGTTCTTCTATGCAAAATAATTTTTTTTAAAAGAGAGCTTTTCTTTGCATTATCTTTCTATCTCCTGTCCCCTCTTCTTCTCTATCTTTTTTCTACCTAATTTATATTTTGGTAGCTTTCCATTATTAACTTTTCTA
This sequence comes from Galemys pyrenaicus, assembly GCA_019455555.1. Classification (NCBI taxonomy): domain Eukaryota; kingdom Metazoa; phylum Chordata; class Mammalia; order Eulipotyphla; family Talpidae; genus Galemys; species Galemys pyrenaicus. Next base: position 4,116,258 of record JAGFMF010011435.1, read on the forward strand.
ATGTTTTTACTTATACTATAATTTCTCCTTAATTGCAATATTTCAACTCTATTAAAATTATTTTTATAATGAATTATTTCCCTTATATTAGCAATATGAAGAAGCAAAGCAAAGAAATAGACAAAACCCAACCAAATCAAACTCTTGAAATCTGACTGTAGAACTTAGGTTACCAAAAGGAGAGATTTGGGGTATGTACAGAGATGGAAAAGGGGCTCAATGCACTATGGTGGTGGGTGTGGTAAGGTACATACATTTGTAAAGTGTGAACCTGTGCCCTTAAAATATAGTTAGTATTGTAAACCAATGTTATCTCTATAAACATAATAAAAATATAGAGAAATATTTTTATATAACTTGAAAATTTTATGTCCATTATAAAAAGTTAGAAAGTAAGCTAAATGAAAAATTACCTTTAATATCACTAAAAATACCTGTTGTTTACATTTTTGTGTATTTTAAAATGTAGATTGTGATATAATTATCTTTTATTCACTTAGCATATTTTGTAAGAACAATTATGAATTGATAGATGCCCACACTATCACATTAAAGTTGAATGGCTTATTGTAGGGCTATTTCTTTATAATTTTGACCCGTCCCCAGTACTAGCCATACATTTTTGCATACAATTCCTGTGATTTCATAGGAGAAACTTCCAAGAAATAAGAAGGCAAGTTTTAAGATTTCATAAAATTAATGTAAATCAACTATATAGAGATAACTTACTTTTTGCTAACACTGTATTTACAATAAAAGTTGTTAAAAGTTTGTATTCAATATGGCCATCATTTAGTTCATGAATGTATTATACTAATAAATACTATTGCACAAACAGTAAACAAAACTACGAAAAACAAAGGCCATCTAGCATCTGTTGAAAAGTGCATGACCTAGTACTTAACCAAACTCTAGGTCTACCTTTTAATCTACTATAAACAAGAATGAAGGAATGAAAACTCAAATTTGGGTAAATAATTTAAACCCATATTTTCTAAATGATGGAAATCATTGTTTATTCTTTCTATATTTAATATAAAAATTAGTGGAGAAGAATATTAGCAGGGACTTTTAGTGAAATAGAGGCTTTTTGAGATGGTTTCATTTTCCTAATTGAATTCATAGTGAGGAATATAATCAGTATTGAAAAATTATCTTCTGCTGCTTTTTCATAATGAGGACAAAGCAGAAATGTTCATCAGGATACCAAATGCTGGAAAAAACAATCACCAGCTGTTTTTAAACATTTGAAGCTCATCATCCTCCCAAAGAGACAGTCACTTCCTCATCGCCTTTCTGTTAACAATCCTAAAAAGTCAAATCCATAACTGGAAGAGGATGTTATTTCTAATATCTAATATAAATTTGGGTAAATTATTGAACAATTATAATTTAGGCAATCTGTTCAAATTTGTAATTTGTGCAATTACAAATTATTTTAAAATATAGTGATATCTTTTTTCTTTTTACTTCCCTTGACAAAATTGACATTGAGGACTTTACTGATTAAAAAATTATTAAAAAATATTTCCTGTCCTATTGCTCATATTCTCAACTTCCATTCTAATGTATTGATTGAAATGGGATAAAAAATATCATTTCATATCAATAGATTTTTAAAATATAAGTTATATTAGGAAGATAACTTTCAAATGCCATTATTTTTCTTCTCTTTAGGTAATAGTATAATAATGATAGACTATATTTTTTGTATTTTGGAGTAATACAAAAATAAATGTATTTTCACTAGAAAATATTAAAATATTGTTAAGGTATTTAACACTTACATATTCAATATATATTCCTTTGTCACAGATGAAGCATAGCACACGTTGGTTGGTTGAGAACTCTCTGTTCCTCTCCTCCTGTTTCTGGGGCAGGTGATTGGGGAGGGAGACAGGAATGCTGCTTACACAGAAGAATGTGCTGGAGTAGCATTTGCATCAAAAGGAACACTATGTTTTTCCCCCAGAATATCTGAAGCTGTGTGAAAATACCATTGTCATGTCTGTTCCCCAAACAGAAGTTTGCTCTGCAAATTCCATCCAAATAACTATGGTAAAGGGTTCTCTGACTACCTATGTTGAACTTTCCTATTCCTCCCAAAATCTGAGGAGCTCCCCTTCTGTTTAGCACTTTATAGGGATTAATGAATATCGTGGAAGATGTTAAGTGGTAGCTCTCCTGCTTCTCCACTGCTCTACGAATTCTAAAGGTTGGTGGAGAGAAATTATTGAACCTGCTGATTTTTGAAGCTCCTGGATAACTGCAGCAGAGTCAAGTCTGCAGTGATGACTTTAGATCCAGGAGGGCAATTGCATCACAGCCTTCTTACAGCTAGAGAACTTGAGAACTTTGGAAAGCCCTTCTGGAGGGCCAGCTTCAATTGATGCATGAAATTCAGGATGCAGTCCAACAAGGAGTGGTTCAAATCCACGTGGAGGACAGTGCCTATTACTTTCTTAATACAATTTTTGGTTTCATATTGAATGCCTTAAAAAAAAAGCAACTTGTGCTTAGTTATTTGTATTTAGTTGATTTATCCTATTAATTGTTGTTTTTTAAAAGTGCATTGGCAGAAAATGATTCTGATCTTTATTAACTTGGCACAGTGTGAATTCGTGAATTCCCAGGTCATAGGAATTCTGCAGTTTAAGCAGCTTGGGAAAAGAATGTAGAGCTTAAAGGGGAAAAAAGTCAATATTATATTGTACTGTACATGTATGAATGTTAATAACAGGATATTGCCACTTCAAATCTATTTCAGTTAGAGGAAGGGGCACTGATTTACATATGGACAAGGGGTACTGGGGTACCTAGGAAGAGGAGGAATTCTAGCTGCATCTGAAGAGTTCATCTATTGCTATGGAAACGGATACATCCTAGCAACAGCTGCTTGGTATGCAGTTGACATGCAGAGCTTAAGTCCTTAAACAAGAGGAAAATGAGCCATGAAAAAAAAATCTTCTGTATCTATAGCATTTATATTTCTAGAGGTTTGAAATGGATAGTGGAAATTCATCCATACATATGTCAAAAAATTTATAGAAATTGAAGTTTGTATTCTCAACATCATAGAATCCAGAATATTACTTACTATATTACAATAGCTACTATTACACTAACTGCAAGATAAAAATGCCACTTATCAGATGGTGGACCCTGGCTGAACATCTTTGCTGAATCCAAAAGATAGTATTCACTCTTACTTCAGCATGCATTTTTTGTTTTCTAACATTCATAGAATCTTATGAGCATTAAATATTCCAAATGCCCCTCTGTAAAAAATGAAAATTCAGATAATTACTTAGTAATTTCATTAAATCTTGAAACATTTTGTAGTTCTATCTTTTTATTGTATTAATGGAATCATTTTATCATGTTTAAATTTTCTAAGTGCTCCAACTGTTCACATTACTTGCTTAAATAAACATGTATTCACATAAGATGAAAATGACAATATTTGTCATAATTTCACATTACTTTGTATGAGTGGTGTGTGTGTGTGTGTATGTGTGTGTGTGTCCATAGCAAATAACTTCTAGGGATCAGAGACTATTTCTTTGTAACTTTCTCTGAAAATATAAAAGGTAATGAAATTAACATCAATTGAGGGTCTTTTTAAAGATACACTGTCAAATTTGCTGGATTATGCACAGTTACATCTGTAATGGATTAAATCCTTCTTCTAAAGGAAATTAATACCTAGAATGGGAGTGGTGAATGTTTAGTGCATATCTAGCACTTTCTGATGTTTCGTTATTTTTTTTCTTACCCAGCAGACATATACTTCCTTCCTTCCTAGACATGGCACTCTGAGTTACAACTCTTATGCCAAAACCACATCAAAAATAATTACAAAGCAATGAATCCTAATCAGGACTAATCACTTGTTAAAACCAACACATCAAAAAGAGTGGAAGGAAGACATTCTATACATAATAAATTGTAAGAAAAAAGAAGCACCGAGTTTTTGTAGTTTTTAAAACATCTAAAAGTTTGTTTAAATGTTATATGTTTTAGATGTTTAAAAGATAGGCTTGTAGTTTTGAAAACATCTTAATTAAGGGTGAAATAACTAGAAGCATGAGTCACTTTAGGTAAATGGCCATGAGTCCTGGAGGTTGATGTCTCTAATTTATCTTGTATTGCTTAATCAAAACACATTTTCTGCTTTTTGTACTATCTATAACAGTAAACAGAAGTTGTCAAACATTTTTTGCTCTACGCTAAAGTTCTTCCTCCTGAAATAAACAGCAATAGAGAGAAAGTGGAGTTTATTGTACGTTTATATTGCATATGCCCCTAAACAAAAGTGGATATTGATTTGTTCATTAACCTAGATGTAAAGAGCCAGAACCATCCAGAATACTCAGTGCACTGATCCTCAAGAAGAGAATACTGCTTGCTATTGGTGCGGCAGGCTTCTTTCACATCTCAGAATTGCCACATGTGCCAGTTTGCCTGAGCCATGGAAACAGAGTGGAAACCACGTAATGAGAATGCCTGCCCCTGCTCTCCCAGACTCAGAGTCGATGCATTGAGGGAAGTGGACTTTTTGAACTTGAAGACCTTCCTTGAGAAGTGATGCTATCAAGACACTTTGGCTTGGGCTTTAGCTTTTCTCAGAAAATGTCTGTGCTGAGAGAAACACTACACTTTTATATGATGAATGTAGCTGGAAGTTATTTCCTTCACACTTCCTCTTCTGTTTCTAGAGCCATCAAAATCAGTGACACCCATGGGGAGAACCAACATCATTGTAAAGACTCTTTCAGGTACTCATGCTGCTTAAACTTTTAACTATCAGAATGATAATTTTAATGTTAAAACATATACTCATTAAACCAGTAGGAACATCCCAGAAGATAGCTATTAAAAACATGACCTTTTATAGAGACTAGCTCAGAAAATTATAGTAAATGGATAAAATTCATTTTAAATGTAAAAACCAAACACCGCTGTGTATCGATAAATTAGAAATTTCACATTTTTTAGTTCACAAGATCTTAAATATTTTGCTTGTGTTTGCTAAGTGATCGGGAAACAAATATTCTTATATATTCAGCAAAGAATGCAAGACTGTTTCTCAGAATATTTAAGCCTTTATTTACCATCAAACAGAAAATCATTTGCCTGATTCAAGGAACCATGTTCTCTAACTGTTGATTTTCATGAACAGTGTTGACAGAATTTCCTTGTAGCTGTGCTTCCTAATTTTTGTTGACTTTCCTTAGTTTAGGATGTACTGACAGGCTCCCAAGCCCTGGAAAATTAATTCTATTATAATTTAATTACACCCCATCCAAACAAGTTAACAAAAAATCTCGGAGTCATTCTAGACTTTTTCTTATTTTTGATCATTCATATTCAATCACTGAGTCTTGTCAATTTTATCTCTGTTACATTTTCCCCTTGAATTACTGTAACAGCCTGCTCTGTGCTGTCTTGCCCTACTACAATCAATTCTCCTCAAGTTGCTAATTGCGCTTTTTAAATCCAATGCCAGTGATGTTACTGGCGTACTTAAAAATTTTTAATGGCTCCCATTTCACTCACAATAAAGTACAGTTTTTTTTCATAGCTTATAAAACCCTCCAAGATCTGAGTTCTGCTTGTCATTCGAGGCTTATATTCCCTCTGTTCTTCAAATTCTTAAGTAAGAATAATACAAACAAAGCAAAGTCGGTTTCCTGAACTGTGTTTCTTTAAACGTCTACTCATTTACTCCTCTGGAAGAAACGTCCCTGCTGATTTAAATTCCACTTTTCCTTCAAGACCAGACATATGGGTCTAATTTTTTTTATTATTATTTATTAGAGTTGTTGATGCAGTGATGTATTTTAGCTTAAAGTACATTAAAAAAAACACACCATTTATTTATGTATACAAGAGCTGGGGTATAGGTCTAAGTATGGGTGTGTGTGTGTGTGTGTGTGTGTGTGAGAGAGAGGATCCACCAGAGACAGAGTGAGGAGCAGAACAGGAAGATCGGCAGAAAAGCACTGCTGAGGGGAGCAGCGTGCAAGGCAGGAGAGGTCTGCTGCACCATGTGGGTCCCCTTCCTGGTGGGGGATCGAACTTCTGCTGCAGTGGTTACTGATGCGGTAACCTCTTGCACCACCAGAGATGTCCCTTACAATACATTTTTAGGGCCTCCCTGGTGGTGCAGTGGGTTAAGCAGAGCACTATGAAGCAAACGAGTTCGATTCCTGTCTCCAGTCAAGGAGGGACCCACATGGCACAGCAGACCTCTCCTGCCTCTCACGCTGCTCCTCAGCAGTGCGTTTCTGCCGATCTACCTGTTCTGCTCCTTACTCTGACTCTGGTGGATCCTCTCTCACACACACACCCCCACACACACCTCTGGCCTGTACCCCAGCGCTTGTATGCATAAATAAATAAATCTTTAAAAAATACGTTTTTTAGAAAAAATTACAGTATTTAAAAAATGTTTTTTATTTAGTCAATATTGGTTTACATCTTAGCCCCCTTCTTTAAAAAAAAAAAAAAAACAAACAGAATTGCAAACATATAAAAGTAGACTTAAAGTACAATTAAATCCCATTTAACTTATCTTCAACTATTAAGTAATCTGTGACAAATAGTTTCCAGAGTTATCTCATCCCTCCTGTATATGTTGAGAAAATTCCATTCATTCTATTATTTATTACATAAGTGCTTCTGTGTATATCTCTTAAGATAACTCCTTTTAAGCAAATCGCAATATCAATGATAGTGCTTGTCTACTAGTTTTTGAAAAAATAATTAACCAACATTTAAAAAATATATTCAAATCTCTATGAACTAATTACAGGCATGCACTTCTTTGGATTCATTTTAGTTATTTTTTAAATTGATGCTATGATTATCTCATTTGGGGGAAACTCCTATGGTGAAGCCCCCTTAAGCTGGCTCCTGAATTCTTTTGATGCTTCTGAAAATATTTTATATTCTTTAATATCTGGTGTAACAAAATGTTTCAGGATCTACTGTGCTTATTTTCTGTCCTGTCCTGACACCAACCATCTTCCAATGTGCTATTTTATATTTTTGAATAAAAGATAAGTAATCTAATGTGTCATATGAATGTTTTGAATCAAATTCATGACCATAGGGATTTTGTTTAATTTCTTCTACCTTATTTCTCTGTCTTCTTATGCCTACACTGAGAATTCTGGTGCTAAAGGATATTGACTGTTATAAAATATCACAGATATTTCTAATTTACTCTATAATACAAATAAAAATATAATGATGCTAGTAGTACAATATAAACACTACCATCAGTGGTGTGGTTTTCAAAATTAGCTCAAGTTATTTTTCCAGGTCTTTTTCCACTGATGGTGTATGTATTGGTGGTAACGTCATTAATAACAATTATAAAGTCATTAATACATTTTAAAGTCATTAATACAATTCTTTATGGATTGATCATCATCAATTAGATATACAATTAGGTCCTTTTGTTTTCTTAAGATATCTTAAGATAATTGAAAATTGAAAATAAATATATTTATTTTTAACTATGTAAAATATTTTCCCAATTGTAAAATCAACCCAAGATACATTTAAAGAAATTCAGCATCTGCCTCTATTTCCTCACTCCTAATTCCTCCTGCACCTACAGAGGCAACTATTTTTAAATTGTTCATTTTTATTCCTTTTTAAAAAATATTAAGCATACATATGTTATACAAACCCTTTTTAACTTTGCTTTTGTTACTAAAAAATATTTCTCTGAAGTTGATCTCTAGTTGCATAGTTTTCATTACTACATAGTAATCCTTTGTGTGGTTGTATCGTGTAATTCAACCTGCTCTCTATAGATGTACATTTAAATTGCTCTAACAAATACTCCTTCAATGCATAAGGCAGAAGCTCCTTTTTTTTTTTTTTTTGCCTGTTTATCTGTGTGATAGTTCCAAGGTAGTGAGATTTCTGGGTAAAAAAAGAAATGCTATGTAATTTTACTAGATATTTCTGAATTATTTTCCATAGTGATTGCTCCAACTTGCATTCCCTCCAAAAACATATGAAGTGTCTTTTTTTCCCTACAGTTTTGTCAACAGACTACATTTTCTGATTTTGTACTGAAGTAATAAGTGGAAAGTGTTTTCTTGGTGTAATTTTTATTTGCATGTTCTCTTATTATTAATAAGGTTGCTCTTACCATGAGCACGTTGAATAGCTATTTGAATAAAAGCCATTTGAATTTATTTGAGGTTATAATTTACCCATTGTCTTCTAGTACTTGTATGATTTCACTTTTTGTTTAAATTTCTCATTCATTTGCATCAGCCATTATATTGTTGCTTGTGTGAGCCAATTTTATTGTTTATTGAAATGACTATCCAGTTATCTCAACAATGCTAATTTAAAAATATAAACAAGCAAGTTTAAAATGATTCTTTTATCATATATTATTCATGTGTATATTTCAGTGTTTATATCTTGTTCCTGCCACCCCCGTCATAATTCTATCTGAACAAAGCACAAACATTGTTTTAGAAGAGACTATATGGATTGAATTTTTAAAAAAAAATATTTATGCATACAAGAGCTGGGGTTCAGGCCAGAGTCGCGGGAGGTGAGAAGATTCACCAGAGACAGAGTGGAGAGCAGAACAGGCAGATCTACTGAAAGGCACTGCTGAGGGGAGCAGCAGGCAAGGCAGGAGAGGTCTGCTGGGCCATGTGGGTCCCCTCCCTAGCCAGGGATTGAACTCACTTTGCTGGGCCTCGGATGCCTCACAGCGTAGCGCTCAATTGGCTGCACCACCAGGGAGGCCTTGGATTGCATTATTTTAATATCTGGTGGGACGATCCTTCTCCATCTCTAGCTCCTCCATCTTTTCAGAATTCTCTTGGGTTTTAGAGCTCACCATTGTGGGTCTTTAATCGGACAGGTTTCTGTCTTTACCTCCTGGAAAATTCTGAGTGGTGTTTTGGAGATGCAGATCAATCTTACAGTTCTAACTCTGCTTCCTTTTAAGTAAAATAGCAAAGGTAAATGTGTTAATCAAGTCTTCTGATAATTTCTGATTTTACCATGGATCCTTTACCATTGAAGTAGAGGAAACACTTGCAAAGACCGTGTTTCTGAAAACTTAACATAGAATAGAGACAGTTAACTTTTATACTGTGAAAACAGCAGTCCTTTTCATTTCGTTAATGCACTTTTATAGTTTTCTAGCATATTTTGACTTGGAATTTATGACATTATCTAAAATAAGAATAAGATTTGGGGGGATCAGATTATTAATACACACCAGGGCATCAGGACCTTGACCTGATAAGTCTACATTCATATCATGAAAATAACCACCAAGGTCTCTAACAGTCAAAATAGCTCACATTCAGTGGGTGATCTGGGTAATCCTTTTTTCTCTACATAATAAAAATCTTCCTGTAAAAACACTTAAAATTAGGAAAGTATAAAATAATATAAATTCCTAAAAATTTCAGAAGTATTGATGTAGGTATTTTATTCTTTTAATTTAGAAGTTACTTAATTATTGAATAACTTTTAGGAATATCTATATTCCTACTCTGTTGTGAGCATGATCTGACTTTGCATTTTGTAGTTACAAAAACTCAAACCCCATTGCTACAGCTGATTGCTAATTTTTGTAGTCAAAATTAATAATATAAAAAATAATGGGTCAAGAGTTTTCTATTATTTTCCCTAGTCCTCAAATATCTCCCTTTACTACCTAAGAGGAAGGTACAGACTTTGAAAAGACATGCTTTTTTATATAAAACCCTAAAAAATTTACTTAAAATTTTCTTTAAAAATGACAAAATGTAAAGATTTATTATAGTAAATAACACCGTGTCTTTGAAATCCTGTGCAGGAGGATACTGATGCTACATATCCCAAGATAATCAAGTTATAATCAGATAATCAGAATTAAGAGTTACAAATCTTACATCTTAGGAACTTACTCTTTGACATAAATAAATTCTAGCTAAGAGGCAATATGAGATTATTAGAAACTTGAGGATCAGGTCCTTATAAGAGGTAGCCATAATGTATCTGTGGATGGTACAGCGAGATGTGGGCTCCCATTTGAAGAATGTTAATATGTGAATTATAATTTCATACACTGTTTTTTTATATAACAACATAGACACATATATAAACATGCATTTTATTTCATATGCCTGTACATGTATTACATATATCAATAAATGTAAAATATATAGACATATAGTATGTATAACATATATAGATATACACATGTGTAATGGCTGTATACTAATTTGTTTTCCTATCTGGCCTTCTGTATGAGGCCCTCTCATGTTATAGCCTCTCACTGGTCTAGCAGGTAGCCCATACCTGAAGCAAAATAAAATAAAAAATTCTTGTCAATACAATGAAGTAGGTCTTATCTCCATAGAACTAATTCAATATGGGGAAATATTGTTAAACTCTCACCACTGTGTTTATTTTTTAAAAATTTATTTATTTATGCATACTAGAACTAGGGTGTAGACCAGAGGTGCTGGTGGGGTGGTGAGAAGATTCACCAGAGACTGAATAGGGAGCAGAAAAGGCGGATCTATTCAAACACATTGCTGAGGGGAGCAGTGAGAGACAGCAGAGATCTGCTGTGCCATGTGGGTCACCTCCCTGGCTGGGGATAGAACTCATGCTCAGACCCTCACCATTGTGTTCCTAAAGTGATATATGGCTTTTGCATGGAAATTTTAGCTCTGAAGGAAAAACTTCTATTACCAGGCTTCCGAATGAAAGCTCAAGAAATTGCACTAAATGAAGAGAGACATACAGCTACTTGGCGGGTGACCACCAGGAACGTATCTTGAACAGCAGTGCAATGTGCTCTATGCTGGAACAAGAAGATGTGAAGAGGGTCTTCATTTCCCATTGACTTCCACTCTAGATCAGAGTCATAAAAGGTAAGTCAGATGCAGTCAAGACATCTTTAAAAGAATTATTTATTTTCCACATAGTTCCATGGTGATGCACCAATTTCAGGCCATTTTTTAATGTAACTACACATCAACTGTCATTTATCATTTAATATAATCATTTTCACATTTTCAAATTTCTACCTGATCTCTTGTGCTTTATTTAAACCCAGAGTTATTTTCCAGTGTTCAGAATCTTATGTTTCTTTATTTTGTCAGGCATTTTGCAGTAACTTTCTTTTTGAGAAAGATCAGAGATTAACATTTTGTTTCTCTATGGTGGTAGCTCTTAGTCTTTCTTTCTAGAGTGTTCAGAATCATGAGGAAAACAAAATATTAGATATAATATATAATAAAATAAATACAATAATGTATAATAAAATAATAACAAAAAGAACAAATGAACTTCCACAAAATTGTCCTAGTGTAGCAAAAATACTGATGAAAATCAAAAGGTTAACACTTTGATCACATTTTAACTATTATTTACATTAACTATTGGTAATATTATTTTATTATTTAGCATACAAATTTACTACAATTTTATTTACCTTTAATAGAACTATAGAAAATGAAGTTTATCTGTTTTAATACCTAGGCAAGGTTTACCCACACAGTTTGGTTCAAGAAGAGAGAAGCAAGAAAAAGACACGGGAAAAGGAGAATACATAGAAGATGGGGAAAAATAGAGAAAACACTGATCATGATGTCAGACAAAATTGAAATGCATAAATATAGAAATTGTGTCTGAAACACAAAACTAAAAAGTTTGATTTGATCATATGATTATGTATCCATTGAAACCCTGCAAAATATACCTAAAACATGCCAGTAATTGAGGATATTTCAAAAACAAATATATTTCAAGATTCACTTTTATTACCTACATGCAGCCTAGCCTCAAACACATTAACTGTTTTCAGCAGAAACTTCCCACTTTTGGCTGTGTGGGGGAGGTAGAAAGGATGTAAAATCATTCGGTTGGCCCTAGCTGCTCTAAGGATAGAGGTGGCAGCAAGTCATTACTGATTTAATGGTTAAACAAATATATACCCCATTAAAGATAGCACTGATGAGCTTAAGAAAGATAATACACATCTGAAGAATTGTATGACCCTGCATTACTAAAACCTGTACCAAAATTACCTCAAAACAACAACAAAAACAACCCAAACAAAAAAAAAACACCTTAAAATCCTTTTAAAAACTCTCCTGTAGATTATATATATTTGATGGTGGAAATTTTCACTAAGTAACTTCAAATTATTTATTTCCCCCTTCATTTTTGAGGGGAGGAGGGAAAAATTGACACCATTTTTTCTGGCTTGCAGTTCCAGCTCATGACCAGAGATGGCGCCGAGTGTACAGGGAACCTAGGGCACGCCTGAATCAAAATTGGAAAGAATTAGGACTCAAAAGAATTAGGACTCAAACCTGAATCCTCTTGTAATCTCAGCAGCGCATCTACAATAGTGAATTTGGAGGAAGGAAAAGAAAGCATAAAGAACAAACAAAAATGCCTTGCATTAGGGGACCCGCACGTTAAAAAGGAGATAGAAATGAAAATCCTGACAGTAATGTGGGAGAATAAGCAAGGTTCTGAGGTCAGAAACACAGATAAAAAGGCTGCATTTTCTCAGGTTAAATAAGCACGAGGGGAATTTTCCCGATGCTAAGTAAGTCTTTATTTGTTAGAGGGAACATAGAAGGTTTGTGCTTTTATGTTACGGTCTAAAGGCCTATTCTACCTTTAACAAATAGGAATCCAAAGTAATTTGATGTATTCATGGAGTATGACCCCCAAAATTTAACAATGCATTTTAAATTTCCCTTTTGTGAACAGATATTTGCTGAACAAACATGTCCAACTCACAGGAGAAAGCCTTCAACTGCTAATTAGTGGTAACAGGGTGAGCAGATGTCTCTCCTTTCATTTGTATTTAAAAAAAAAAATCAGTATTGGAAACCCACACAAAAGTAAAGTTATAAAAATAATTCAAGTCTATCTGATAAGTATGGCAAGCTTTTGAAATTATTTTTATGTTTAAACCTGTTCTTAAAAAATTAATAAAAATTAAAGAAGGAAATGTCCAAACCATGCAAAAGGATTTGCAATGGGAAATAAAAGTGTCCTTCCTTGCCTCGCATCTGCACCTCCCTCCCTTCTCTCCTTGGAAATCATCACCAGAGCCCGCAGAGTTGCGTCTCAGACCTCTAAGTCACTACCAGAGGTGTGATCTATGAAGTGTCAGCATCAACATCATCTGCAAGATTGTAGAAACACAGAACCTCAGACAATAGCCTGGATTTATGAATCCAGGTCTGTATTTTAGAAACATCCTCATGTGATATGCAGACTCATGGGAGTCTGCCCTAAGTCCTTCTCTTTCAGCTCAGCAAGAGACCGCAGAAATGGCCTAACTCTATCTGGCCTCTACCTTTAGATGAGAGAGAGAGGGGACTAGGCAGGGAGGACTCAGAGACATTAAAGGGCTCCTTTTTCACCATATCTTCACCAGCATTTGTTGTTTCTGGTTAATGTGTGTTTATATATATATATATATATATATATATATATATGAGTCATTCTCACAGGTGTGAGGTGGTATTTAACTGTGATGGTGTTTGTTTGTTTTTTTTTAGATTTATTTGTTTATGTATAGGAGAACTGGGGGTGTAGGCCAGAAGAGTGAAGGGGTAAAAGGGCTTACCAGAGCAGAACAGGTGGATCCACTTAAATACACTGCTGAGGGGAATAGCAGGCAACACAGGAGAGGTCTGCTGTGCCATGTGGGTCAGCTCCCTGGTAGGAGATCTAACTTAGGCCATAGTGATAGCTTGATGGCTCCTAGACTTAACCCCTGCACCACAAGGGAGACTCCTCATTATGGTTTTGATTTGCACTGTGCCAACATGGATGAAGCTGGAAGGCATTATGCTAAGCAAAATAAGGTAGAAGAAAAAAAGGGAAATATTGAATGGTTTAACTTTAATGTGGAATTATGGGGGAACCCAACAAAGGGTGAGGAAAAAGACAAAACTTGCAATCTGACCATAAATCTGAGGCCTCTAGCTGGGGAGGGGGGAAGAGAGAGGTCAAAACAGGAGGAGCACAAGGGACTGTGTTGATGGGTCACAGGTGATATGTTGGTGGCAGAACTAAAGTGACTACACCTGAGGGGAGAGTCCAAACCTGTCCAAAATGAATAATAATATAAGAAAATAAATAATTCAATAAAAAAGATGTAATGTTCACAATGGGAGGCTTTCTCCACTAAGGGGTTGAAAGAAGCCCCCTGGGAACCTCTAATAGCTCTCAGTTATGCCAGCACTGAAGGACAACTTGCATCTCAATTCAAGGCTGAATATTTGTTGATTTGCACAATCACTCCTGCCACCATGTACTTCCCTTGGGGTATAGGGAGCAAGCTCGTTGATCAGCTTGTGAGTGCTTCCCCAGAGTGTAGGGACATCTGTAAACACACAACTGCAACCAGTTATGGTCTGGAGATTTCTGAATGTGGAATGCTCCTTGGAGCAGCCTGTGATAACTGTGAGAAGGAACTGTAGGATGCTGTGGGCAGGTGAGAAGCAACCAGTTCCTTAAACATTCTCAGCTCTCTGTGAATTTGGGAGGAACAAAAGCAGGAGGGTGCAGTCGTTGTGGCTCCATGAGGTGGAACATAAAGATGGGAGGAGGGAGGATGAGTCCAGGCGTCAGATCAGTTTAGCAAGATCTTATCCCTTCCAGCAAATTGTGGGCGTGAGCCACTATCACAGCTAAAGGAGGCACTGCTATTTCTGAGCAGGGCATCAGTGATATATTGCTGTGGCTGAAGAATGCACTAAGAAGAGCACCCCCACCCCTGGTGCCACCCATGGAGATCAGCAGCAACTTCAGGTTCTAGTGACCAACCTCTACAGAGATGAACTTTGCTCTACTCTCTTTCTTTTTCATGTCTTCCTCTCAGTAGATAGACATAAACATAAAAAAAGGGGAGAAGGAAGTCAGATCAGATTCCATTTTCCTCTGTCAATGTAAGCAACTACCAAATCTATTCTTGAACGTGGGTATGGTATAGAAAAGTGTGGGTGAGCTGAGGTTTATTGAATTTAAGGTTGGTACTTTAAATTAGACTAGACATGAATAACTGAAAGTGATCAGATGATGACAGAAACTTCCCAAGACATAAAATATGGATGAAAAAGAAGGATTGCATGAAGCAGGCTTGGATGCAATGAAAGAAGGAACGTAACAGTTGTTCATCCACCTTTAAAGGAAGAGTCACAAATGCAAGTAGCAAGCATACATTTATATATCTTGGTAAATCATCCTTCTTTGTTTTCTCTGTGATAAACAAGATAAAAAAATAGAGTCTTACTACCTCTTAGAGGGAGCTACACTATTAGTATTTCTGTATAGTGGTTAGCTTTACATGACTAAAAGTAATGGCATATTTACTCATTGTTTAGAAAAAGAAGGGATGACTGATTCTCTACAAACAATTTGGAAAAATACTCTCTCTGCTTTTTCTCTCTGAATCAACTCACTTGGGTTAGTTGTTTGGCCCATGTTCTCTGTGCCTGTCCCCACTTCCTGAGAATCACTTTCTATACCTGCAGGGGTATCATTCTGCAAAGAGCTGCTCTGCTGTGGGAGGGCTGGAGAGGGTGTCCATGACATCCCTGGCCAGCCAGCCACAAGAGTCTGTGGCTAAAACTCAGCTTCCTTTTCCTGGTATCTCAGGAAGAGGCAGCTCTTGTTTGACACCATTTCCCAGAAGTTTCCAGTGAGGAAACAAGAAATTATTACATATAAAGCTACCGTAACCGACTGGGTTTAACACGCTCATTACCACATGAAGCGTGATGGACTATGAGCTTCAAAGCCATCGGAGCTAATTTGCATAATGGAAAAAGTCCTTTTCTTTGACTTGCCAAATAAGATAAGCAAAAAATATGAAATAACTCTGGGATGTTCAAAATAATTTTGAAATTGTTATGAAATCTAGTGCAATATAATCACTCCAAGTATAATTAATTCCAAGTCCTCAAGTAGGGACTTTTGTAGGATATTATTTTCTAGTTTATGTTTTGAGCATCTTTTGTTTTTTCCCTTTCGTTCCTGCAGCCTACCTTTCAGACATGTCATTATGTTAGCTTTTTTTTTTTTTTAAGTTTGGGAAAGAAGTTAGATAGAAGACATTAAGAGATAAAAAGATAAAACTCAAAAGCAGTCTGTTTTACTCTTATTAAAGCAATTTTGCCTGAAAAACTCTAAGGAAGGATTTGGAAACATTTATCTAAAATACCTCTCAGACTATCTATGGATTTTCATTTTTTAGGATAGATTGAATAGTCTTAGTGTGTAACAGGTTAGCAGGAAGAGAGAGCCGCATAGACAGAACACACTTCTCCATCCACTATCAGATTCGACTAAGCTCGTGATTTAACTTTCCAGTTTTATGCAACTGTTACTTGCTACCAGAAAGCTAAATTGATGGGATGATAATTTGAAGGGCAATGATAATATAATTGGTGTTCTCCAATGATAATTGCTAGGAATAAGTCTATGATATGAAAGTTTCAATATGTGAGAAGAATATGTGTACCCAATTTTCTCCTTTATGTAAAGTCAGATACAATCACCTCTTACTGAAGCTACTTTCTTGGATATACACCTTACTAAAGTATTTTCCAGTTTTTATGACTAGTTTGAAAAGTAAATGAGAAGGCAAAAAGTTAAACACTCTAGATATCTACCTTAAATATCTACGTGTAGAAAGAAAAACATGTATGTAAAGTCTTGTGCATAATAGCAGCAATATTAATAAAGTTGCAAAAAGTGAAAACTATTCAAAGTTTGTCCCTTAGTTGGTAAATGGATAAAAATGTATTATGCTCATACAATGAATACAATTCAGTAATTAAAAAGGAATAAACCACTGAATTGTATTAACTCACAAATGAATCTCAAAAAAATCATTATGCTAGCAAGTGTAATATGAAAGTCTATATATTATATGATCCATTAGTATGCAGTGTCAAGGAAGTCAAATGTCAAGACAAATATTAGGAACTATTTAGGATTGGGGGTCAGAACATGGATTGTTTGCAGCTTGACACAGGAGATCTTTCTGGAGTGGTGGAAATGCTCCAAAACTGGATTATGGTGATGGGCTCACAGTTCTGTAAATTTAATTAAGATTATTGAATTATACAATTAAAATGGGTAAATTTCATGGAATGTAAATTATACCTTCATCAAACTTTTGAAGCAAATAAAAGGGAAGATGGACTGCAAACAGAAGACTCACTTTTGGTCCCTAATCTTCCTAAGGCTCTATGCCTTAGAATTCTGATTGAGTTGAATCCCCTTTATTACACTAATTTATGGTGTATTGAGTAATCAGTGTTTCCCAGGAAAGGTCTGGTTTTCCTCTCCACTCTTAGGGTATAACCTTTAAGTCCTTAAAATTTCCTGCCTGGTAGGAGGATCTTTGTTTACTGGAGACATTGACCACTGATGATTTAATGTGATTTTTGATGGAGCTTTAGATGATCTGCTTCCAGAAGAAACTTGAGATTAAGGATCAGTCTGTTTTCTGAGAGAGTTTGGAAACGAAATATTAATGATGCAGGTAGTATATGATCAAAAATTTATTAAAATAACTCTATTCACCAAAGACTTGGTTGAGCTTCTCTGATTTATCTCTTTGGGGGTGTGAATTATGAAGCAATGCTGATGTGTAGTTGGAAGGCAACAAGGCCATGAAGTAGAACATGACTTGTGTCAAAATGAAAAAAACTTATTCCACCAGGAGACATTTGATATCAGGTCAGAAATAAACAGTTACACAGGTCATTGAACCAGTCATTGAACCAGCCACTTGAGTGTTGGATATGGGTGTGAAAATAAGAACCTCTGTGCCTGGGATCCCTTACTCCCCTCAACTCTTGCAATATGGGTTCTAGTTTTCATGATACCTGTACATTGGATTAAATAATACATATGAACTAATTTATACATATCCTTATAACATCCTCAATATACCATCACCGCCAGATTAATAAGTTATAACTTCATTTTTTCAATTAATATTTTACACTCAAACGTTCACACTCAAGCTGACAAGGTTGAATTATTCATAACTTGCATCAGCTATGGCTTATTGCTTCAATTCTTTTCAGAAAAAAATAACAAGTTAAAATGAAATATTTTCCACAAATATGCATCATTACTCAACTTTGTTTTGATATTCTTGCCTCATAAATATTTTAACATAGCTATCAGAGATAGCACTTTAGTTATTTAGCTGCATGTTGCTTTAATTTTGAGTTTACTTAAGTATTATCTCTGGACTCTACCACAGAATCTAAATTTTGAAAACTGATAAATACAAGTTAGGAGCTTCCAGAGCAATTCACTGGAAACTTAATGTGAAAAGAAGACATATGATCTCATGAACAGGCCCTATTTACATATTTATCCTCTCTCTTCCTCATTGCTTAGGCTGAGAAATGTCTCATCCACACTTCTTTTATTGCTTATTTCTGAATATGTGATGGTAACATATCTTTGCCCATTTTGATGCCCTTGCAAAATATCACTGTATTTTACTGGTTTAGATTTTTAAAGTTGCTTGTACAGCCTGTATAGATGACATTTTTTAATGCTGAGCAAAATGCTCAGGTCATTTAAAATGCTTGCTTATTTTTTTTGTTTCTAGACTCTGCCATTGCTCTTCCTTTTGTATAGTGTGTTTCTACAGTTTGAATACCCTTGGCTCTCTCACTCTATCAGAAGCTGCCTTATCTTCCATTTTCATGATTTTCTTCTTCCCCTTTCTGGGTATATCAGCAGCTTAACATTGTGTTGACAGAGAACATAATTCTCATAAAATAAAAGACGAAACTGTATTTTCTTTTTCTACTAGCACACAGCTGCTTTTTCAGGTATCCGTGAGCAATTCCCAGGTGGGTTCTGGGGCTGGCGCATTGCTGGAAACTGCAGATCTGAGAAGACCAGAACTCCAAGTTCACACGAATACCTGTCCTGAGAGGCTGGAGAAGGCTAAGCGTGACCCAGTAAGATTTGGGAGCATCATGAATAGCAACCGACTGTTATGGCCTTTGAGAATAACTGTGACTCTGAGAATCATTAAGTTTCTCAGATTTGAAAATTGAAAGTTTTTTTTTAAAGATTTGTTTATTTATGCATACAAGAACTGGAGTACAGGCCACAGGTGTGAGGGGGTGAGAGGATGCACCAGAAACAGAGTGGGGAGCAGAACAGGTAGATCAACTGAAATACATTGCTCAGAGGGATAGTGGGCAAGGCCGAGAGTTCTGCCGCACAAGGTGGGTCCCCTACCTGGCCGGGACCTAACTCGTGCTTCAGTGGCTGCGTTTTGCTTCACAGTACATTCTTTAACCTATTGTGCCACCAGGGAGGCCCCCCAAATTGAGGTTTTTGTTCTATTTTTTTGTGAAGATAAAACAAACTTTTTATTGTATAGTATACCAACTATTCAAAGTTACATAAAACTAAATGATTTTTCTGATGCACACTAGTTTACTCTTTTTAAAAAAATGTATTTATTTATTTTAATTGAGGTGATTTTGGATACCCCACCAAGTGTAACCACCCACCACCAGATCACCATAGTACTCCACCATAGTCCGCTGTGCTTCCTCCCTTTTTGTTCTGCCCTTCTCACAGTCCCCTCTGGATGTTTCTATGTTTACAGGTTAATTACATGACATAAAGTACTATCATAACAACGACATATTACTTACACCTCTCAGATTGGTAAAAGTTAGACTGAGTCATATTTCCCCTTGTTCGTGAAACATGGAAGTGTTTCTTGGTGGAAACATCAAGTGTAATAGTATATGTTTGAAAGGCCGTGTGGTGTTTATAAATGAGTTAAAAAAGGGAAATTTATTATTTTTTAAATATTTATCAGGACGTGAGTTTTTAATACTAATACAAACAGATACTCACTGTTCAAAAAAATGTTTGAAGAACTTGAAAAAAACCAAAATTGATGTTTCTGGGGTGCGGGGAAGAGGGAGGGCTGAAACACAGTGGAGAAGATTGCAAGGGACTATGGTGATGGACAATGGCTGCTTTGACGTTGGAAGAATTATGGTGACCACAGCTAAGGGGAGAAAATAGACACTATCCAAATATTAACAATGACGTAAGAAAAAAGTTCTTCATTTAAAAATAAATTAAAATAAAAAAATAGAAACTCCAAACTTCAAAATGAACTGTTCATCACTAGAAATCAGTGATTTAGATTTGTTACATATCTAGTACATAAAATGAACATGCAACTATTTGAACAGCATTTGTTCCCTGTTTTAAATTGAGGTCGCATGGGCTGACGTCACTGTGTATTGCTTCAGAAGGACAGCATCACACTGCTTCTGAGTATGTTACCACACTAAGGCCACGCCCCTCCACCCTTTGCTCTCCACAGCCTCTCTACTCCTCTGGTAGCCTCAATCCCAAAGTAGGATTTCCAGAGCTTGTTGGTTTTGTACGATCCTTTATTTTGTCCCTCTGTATCCCACCTCCAAATGACACCCACTGGTATTTGTCTTTCTCCTCTGACTTGTGAATACCATAAGCCCCTCCAGTCCCAGCCATGTTGTTGCAAATGGCAATAGTTCATTTTTTTATAGCTGAATATTTATGCTTTTAAGTAAATTTGTATCTGCGGTTGTGTCTTTATGTGAGAAAAAAAATGAAAGCATCTTGGCTTTGGTTTCTATGGAAACCTGTGCTTTGATTACTGATGGACTTCAAGTGTATCATTTCTAGTCCCACAGGTACAATGTTTGAAGAAAAAAATATGACAGGAAAATTATCAGAAATATTTCCTTAAATACTAACATTTTTCAGACTTGTGTAAATCAAAGATGCTGGAAGAGACTCCAAGTTAATTTTTATCTTTAATCAATAAATAGTTTTTGGATGGCTATTGGGTGCCAAGTATTGCCCCAGTGGCTATAGCTCTAAATATGAACCAAAAAAATTAATAAAAAGCTTCAGATACAACTTTACTAAGAAACTTCAGCAAGAATTAGAGAATTAGAACCTTGAGTTTATTTGAATTTTGTTATTTTATTTATCTCAAAGCATGGAAGGTCTTAATAAATGGATTCATGATACAGTTTTTGAAAAATATGTGTCCTTTCCTGGCAAAATGTTTTTTAATTCTTTTTTTAACATTTAGGGGTCTCCCTCGTGGTGCAGTGGGTTGAGTAATGCACTGTGAGGCAGACTGCAGCCACTGCAGCACGAGTTCAATCTCTGCCACCAGCTGGGGAGGTGACCCACATGGCACAGCAGACCTCTCCTGCTTCGCCCGCTGCTTCCTTCATCAGTGTGTTTCAGTCTATCTGCCTGTTCTGTTCCCCACTCTGTCTCTGGTGAATCCTCTCACCCCCCCATACCTCTGGCCTATACCCCAGAGTTTGTATGCATAAATAAATAAATCTTTAAAATATATATATATCTTTAACATTTAAAAACGTAAGTGGGGAATTTGTTTCTGTTATTTATTTTTTCTTATTTTTTTAAGCTTTATTTATTTATGCCTAGATAGATCAGAGGTGCAGAGGGTGACAGGATTCACCAGAGACAGGGTGGGGAGCATAACAGGCAGATCCACTGAAATACATTGCTGAGGGGAGCAGCAGGGAGAGAGGAGAGGTCTGCTGGGCCATGTGGGTCCCCTCCCTGTCCGGGGATTGAACTCATGCTGCAGTGGCTGCAGATGCTTCATCGTGAGGTGCTTAACCCCTTGAACCACCAGGGAGACCCCTCTTTATTATTTCTTGTTGACTTCCAGGCAAAGGTTGAGGATGGCAGTGAAGTCTGCACAGCTTCCAACAGTGGTATTGGCAATGTGACAAGATGTGTCAGAGCGTCTATGAAAGGATGACACTTTCAAAACCATTTTCTGATGGTTCACTTACCTAGTCAGCACAAAGTGTCTGAATACAGAAGATAAGCAAAGATCAATATTAGCATAGGAACTGGTATGAATAACATAAAAGCTGCAACTGCCACTTACCAAACACATATAAAATATGTTTATCATAAATTTAAATACAAATGCTATTTTTTAAGTTTGATAATACAATAGAAAATGTTTTATTCATACCCAAAGAAATAATGATATTGCCTGATAGTATTCTTTTAACTGATAGTTTTCAATTTGGATTAAAATATAGACCTACATAAATATGCATCTATATTTTAATTCCTGTGCATTCTTTAGAATGCAGTTCATTTGACACTTTCTTGGAAAATATTCCATAGCTTTATGACGAGTTTAAATGTTCTTTTATCTGCAGCTACCATTTGTAGCAAATGTATGTTTATTTGTAAGCTTTATGTGTCCTTTTTATATCATATAGAATGAATAACAAGCTGTTTAGCTGAAAGCATTAATCTTTCCCCTTCCCTCCTCCATTTATTAAATAAAAGTCATGACACTAGTGTTCTTTCTGTTTCATTCTGCTCACTTATCCATTCTGTAGATGAAAGACTTTACTTATAACCTTTTACAGATCAAGATGATATCAGCAAGAGTCTTAGGTGCAATCAGAGAGTTCTTAGCTGAAGAGAGGATCCATTACAATGAATTGCTTACTATATTATTTTCCCTGGTAGTCTCTGAACTTTTTGAGAACAAGATTGAAATGCCTCCATCCTTTTGCTACTTCTAGTGCCTGGCTTTTAGACTGCAACCAGTAGAGTATTTCCATTTGCAGTAATAGAAAGCTAGCTCATACCTCAACAGGACTTCGTTGGATGAAGTGGGTATAAATATACAGCTATAGAGCAAGGCTGAGTTCCAGTTTGAAAAAGCAACTTTTCCCATTTTTCTGCATTTCTCTGAATCATTATTTTATATGTGTATTAGCATTACCTTCATCCTAACTTTCCTCATTTAAAAAAAAAATCTGCAGTGATTTCATGCTTTACATTTGCACACCATGTGATTCTAGAAGAACAGAAAACTTTTGAACAAAACTTCCAAATTCTCAAATTTAATTGAATAAAAATCCAAGCTAACAAAAAAGCATGACTGATATTTTATTGAACTGGCTTATTATTTTAATTAATTTTTCCATGGAAATTTTTTAGAGTTTTCTCTACATATTGTCATATTATCTGATGATAATAATAGTTTTGCTTCTTTCCCACTTTGGATTCCCTTTTTTGTCTTTCTCTTGCCTAATTGTATTAGCTAGAAAGTCCATGTTCCTTATCAATTGCTGTGTGTCAGTAAGGTTGTCATTCACTAGTTGATTTGGAATCTCTGTTATGTGTGTCTTATGCTACTCCATTAACAGTGGAGTAATTTTAGGTGACTCAGAGCTTTGTCTTAGAACTAACTGCATGGCCCGTATAGTTCTACTGAATGGTCAACAGTGGAAAAGACAACTGAAAATGCTCACTGTGCATTTGAAAGTAGGAATGATAAGACAAAATATGTTCAAGATATATTTCTTATGTAGACCTCAACAAAATACCATTCTTGGGCACATGAGGAGATTGAAAGTTGTAACTTGCTCAGTACATTTTTATGATTCTCACGAATATTTGTAGATTGAATAAAAGTCTTGATTTTCTTTTTGGGCATCTCTCTTGTATAGAGTAAAAATGGAAGGACATACAATCATAGGTACTTCAAAAATTGTAGCTCCATTGACTATTACCCTATAACTACATGCAGGTAAATACTAGTTTGAATGATTGTAGGTTATAGAAAGAAACTGACTTGAAGCTAAGAATCCCTGCACTAATGTAAGCAACAAGTTAAAATACATGTTTAACTATGTACATTTCACTAGGTTGCAACAAATTGCTCTAAAAGATAGTACTTCTGAAAAATAGGAATATTTTCCACATATGCTTTAACAGACAAGAATGTCTATAGTTATATCATCAGGCAAAAAAAAAAAAATGCTTAGCTAGTTCAAGAAGAGGGAATAAGAAATACAAAATCTAGAGATAAGTTTTCAGGAAATACTTTAGGGGAATCTGTGGTTGGGGAAGGTATCTGAAATTTTGGCAATGAAAAACCGGAAAGATAGAGTTAAAAAGGGTTGGAGAAGCTTTTTATAAAATTTTAAGATTCCAAATACTCACTTAAAAGTTCAGATCAATAGAGTTGTACTTGGTTCAGCCATAGTAGAATCAGGAAAGCATACAGCCTCTGGAGAGATCTGTAAAAGACCTTCAGCTAGAAACAGAGTGCTATCACATAGTCAGACAAGTGTGTTCAAATGATGAAGCCCCAAATTTGTTCTTCTGTGATGTGATAAGTCCCCGGTTGTTATATAATCTATGCATAGTGCCAAGTGTGTGTATTTTGTATGCTCACATCCTAATCATTGTTAATAAAGTAGTTTTGGCTTCATCAAGGATTATGCAACTGTCCTAGATAAGGAGATGGGGACAGTGGACAGGCTGTTCCTAAAACCATAAAACCACAGGGCTGAGCTTCAGTCCTCCAAGGTTAGCAGCAACGGTAGCTGCTCAGCCTGAAAGACCATGACCAGGACTGGGGGAGTTAAAAAGGAAACAAGAATTCTTTAAATTTGAATTCTTTAAACTCCAAATTGAATAGTGCCTTCATGGAGACCCAGGAAACACTCGATCATTGCAAATGCAATTCTGAGAAAGTGCATTACTATGCAGTAGAGTAGACCAGGGTCAGAAGCTGCAGTGTTGGTGATGGAGAAACTGATTTTACATCCACAGCATTTGGACAAAGGCTCTGAGTTCCCTAAGTCTCCCTTCTCTCAACTGTAGGTTAGTGCTAAGGATTCCTCCTTTTAGGGTAGTCCTAAGGTTTGAGATCAGGTACTCAGGAAGTGTGCCGCCCACAAAGTCAAGGCTTAAAATTTATTGTCATTTTTATTATAATCTAAAAGTAGAGATTTAAGAACTAAACTGCTCATGAATTTGAAAAGCATTGAATTCAGTGGAATGTGTCAAAAGAAGTCTGTCATTTCCTGTAGATTTCAGTAGGGGAAATCTTTCCCTTTTTTAATTTCTTGTCATTGTTGTCATTTACTCTTTCTTCTCTTGGTTATATATTATTATATGATCATAAAAATTAGTTTTAGAACATCGTTAGGGTCCTATCATTCATTTTCAGTGTGAACTAGAGAAAATCACTTAAAATTTATATATTTCTTTTCTCATTATAGCTTGATGGCTCAAACTAAGAGATGACTAAATTCTGTTCAGCTGAAACATTCCATGTTCCTGTCTTTTGCCCCTTACTTTCCCCATTGCCAAGTAAAAGAAATGACATAGGTATCTGAGGCAAGCATACACTATTTCCTCTGACAGATTCTCATAAAATGCAAGCTACTGCATTGATTAAAAATTTTCAGCATCCATTCTATTTCTCTTTAGCTCTTAGCTACTTCCTCATGTCTGTAGGTGACTGGAATGGAGATTATTTTCCAGGCTGATTGAAAGGTAATAAAGGTGCCAACAGCTCCCGGGATGAAGATATGTGTGTGTAGGAAATGGCTAACTTGTAGTGTGCCTGAAAATCAATGATATGAAAGGATTATTATGGAATTCTTAATAAAAAATTTCAGGAAGCTCAGGCCTTCAAGGTACAGATTAATGCTGGAGAGATAGAGTCCAGGGAGCCATGTTAGAAGAAATTGTACTGAATAATTTTGTCTTTGAATGTTCAGACTTCTGAGTTGGGTCCTTTCTACTGATAACACAAAGCATCTCAATCGTGGTCATGGAAATTCCTGGAGGATTTAAAAAAGGAAAACAAGGCTGATTTCTTCAGGAAGTTCAGGTTTTATGACTAAAACTAGAAGTTTAAATTAACGGGAATGTGTGTTTCTCCATGTGTGTTTCTGACACAGTCTATCCTGAAATAAAGCAGAACTCCCCCTTCTTGGGGGGAACAGAGTCAGGTGTTGGGTGGAAAGAGACTGCCATTATTAGTTCTCTGAAGTGTATATTTCTCTGAACTTCGATTTTCTGATCTGCCTCATAGGTTTACTGTGTAGGAAGGAAATGACACAGAGCTTTCCCACAGAACCTTGAAAATGTGATGTCAGACTTCCGGCAACCTTTTGCTACCAGCCCTTCCAAGTTTAGATATCTGCCTGCAGATAGCATTCTGCCTCTTACACTCCAGTCCAGGCTCTGCCCATTATGTTGTCTCTGTCTGTGAACCAAATATGAGGTGACAGCAACAAACCATGGGCTACCTTACCTGTCATCTTGTCCAATTTCCTAAAAATGGTTTAAAACTCAGCAGTGAAGGGACCTTTCTGGTGGCACAGGGGTTATTATCTCAGCACTGTAAATTTATCTCTTCCAGCACAAGTTTGACCCCCAGGCAGTGAGGTGACCCACATGGCACAGCAGACCTCTCCTGCCTCCCTGCTGCTCCCCTCAGAAGTGTATTTCAGTAGATCTGCCTGTTCTGCTCTCCACTCTGTCTGTGCTTTCATGCAACCATTCATCACCTCCTAATAGCAATTTGGGGCTGCTACCTGCATAGGGCCTCCTCTCTCCCCCTCTTCCTTTTCCATCCTTTTCCTTTCCCTGTCTCCTTCCACAGTCTTCAACTTCCCTTCTACTTGTAAAGCAGGAATCTTACAAGATCCATTATAATTAATTTTAAATCTTTTTAATTTATTCTACATTGCTTATATAACTTTCATTGACTAATTCATGAGATTAGAAAACCTGACAAATAACTTTCTCTTTATCATCATTTTTTGATTGTTTAATAGATTTCTTAGAAATAAAAGTGAATTTAATCAAAGAATTAGAATAAAAGTGAATTTCTAAATATTTCATCTCTCTTCTATTCATACAGACACAGAAATATGGAATCACATTTGTGCTAATAGCAATACATGCCATTTTATTAATTTATTATAGAGATCATAGACAGCAGCATTGTCACATACATGCTTCTGCATTCTCTAGGCAGCCTACAGCTACCAAGGTCAGTAACTCCCAAGAAAGTACTCCACTTTTCCCATTTTATACATATATATTTTAACATAACAATTCTTTCATGTTTTTCAAATGAAACTGCCTTTAAAAATTCATTCTGGCTCAGTAGTCTGGGAATTATAAGTGATGAGTCCACTTCCTGGAAATGTTTTGTCTTTTTAATTAAAGACTGTCAATTTTCCTTCTGATATTTTGACTTTGAGTCCAATATGCAGTGCTGAGATATGAGAGGCTGAACTACACATACTGCCAATCTTAAGAAAACATATTGCTGGAAGTACAAAATTATATTGCACTGTGGATTTTTAATCAAAAACTAACCTTGTTTAAAATGTATTTCACTTCATTAAAAATAATTACTCGCTTTATGTTTTGGACATCACTTCCATCTACCTTCTCTCCAGAACAGACTGAGACAACTTTTTCATTGTTATTTTAAATAATATATTAATTTTAGAAGGGCTTTTAAATTCATAGAAAAGTTACAAGAAAGAGTACAGAAAGTTTCCACATACCCATATGAAAATTCCCTAATTATTAATAACTTGTATTGGTATGGTAGCTTTGTGACGACTATTTTGCAACAACCAGCATTTATTAACTGGTCTTTTATTTACAGTTTTCTGGTTTTCTCTTAACCTACCACCATTTTTCAGTTTAGAACCCTACACAGAAGGCCACGTTCCATTTAGCTGCTATGTCTCCTGGGGAATTTCTGACTGTGACGGTTTTCTCACACTTTCCCTTTTTATGACATTGAAAGTTTTCAGGACTGTAGGTCAGATATTTCGTGGAATTCCTAACAGCGGATGCATCTGCTGCTTGTGTCAGGATTGGATTAGGGTCATTGGTTTAGGGGAGGGAACATCATCCTCATCGCCTCCTCTCATGAGTATGTGCCACCAACATGACTACTTGTGCCAATGGTGACCTTGACCTCCTGGCTGAGCATGGTTCCCTGGTTCATCTGTTGTGAAGCCATCACATGGTTTCATCACATGAAGTCATCCTTCTATTCCAGTTCTTTTCCACACTGGGCTTTTTGGAAATCAGGTGGCAAAAATCACAACTCATTTTTTATAGTTGAAACATTTTTTTTTCTGATAGTCACATTTTGAGAAAAATAAAAAAATAGGATGATAAAATTGAATTCAGTTATATAGTTCTAAATTTTCCATTCCCTTGTCTGGTAGTTAATCTTGACAAATCCCATATACATGTTCCTTTATTCTTGTCTATTGAAGATGTTTATAGAAGTTGAAATAGAATGTTTAATTACATGACTTTTTTTTTCTTGGAGAAATATAAAATCTTGGGAGAAACTTCAATTTATATCTGTTTAGATGTTTTGTCATTCTATTTTTATTTTTTTGGCTTACCCTTAAAAATGCCACTTACTTAAAAATAATAGTGACTGCTTAGCTAAAGAAGAATTCTTCAAGATGCACCAAGTCAGCAGGGTTCTGTTCTGTTGAGAAATGATAACATGCCATGGTCAAAGGGGGGGATTTTTGAGGGTACAGGTGAAAACTACAATAATTATCAAAAAATAGTAATATATGTTACATAGTCATTCTCCCGGTATATATTATTTCTAATATTCATGTATGACTGCTACAAATCTTATAAATCTCATCTTATCAAATTAGGAACCTGAAATTAAGGGAATTAACTTTTCAGCTACCACATAAAAGAGTCAAGACTAAAAATCATTATTTATCTCACCACTCAATTACTATGTGATGCAGATTCATGTAGCAAGGATATGGGTTTTCCGAGAAACAACACAGATAATTCTATGGGGGAATCTTGGAGGCTGATTGGGAAACTTATATATAAAAGTCTTCTTAACGGGCATGTAAACAGAAAGCCTGAGAGAGTCCTGAGATTTTAAGGGAGTTTACTGCAGCATTATTAAGAAGAGAATTCCTAAGTGATGCATCTATGCAAGATTCTCTGAAGTGATTTCCAGTCACTGTTTAGAATATGCTATGTGTTCACTGTTGGGTTGAGTGTGGATGGGAATTAATCAAACCATCTGATGTATAGAGTCATTGATATGAGCAAAAGAGAAGACATTGAGCTGTGATGTTTGTCAGATAAAATATTCTGGCTACATATTTTGAGACTTCTTTGTTAAAAGATAAAACTAGTTTCCAATATAAACATCTCACTTTTTTTCAGGGTACATATAGAACAAGACAGACAGTCATTATGGCTTGAACATCCTCAAACCCACTGTTTGGAAATAAAACCAAAGTGTAACCATTGTTTGGGACTGGAATTTGTATGACGCTGACCCTTAGCCATGACTAGATGTTGAGTGAGAATTCCAGGCACAATTGGAGCTCACTTTGCTGTTGACCCAGTGACAAGATCTCAATTTTCCTTTAATCATTTCAAAAATGAGTACCTCTACCCCATAATTTAATACCCATTCTTTATAAATCAGAAGTTTATGACTGGAGGCAGGGGTGCAGATATGAAAAAAATAGTATGAGTCTACAAATTCTGCAATCAGGAAAATATAGTTGAGAATCTTGAGAAGATGAAAGAAAAAAATCAAATCATTTTGAAATTAATTTTAAATTCAAAACAAAAATAATGAATCAAGAAATGATAACTCAGAAAAGAAATCAACTGAATTTAAAAATAGAGTCTGGAATAAGCAGAATATCTCTAAAATAAAGACAGTCAAAAGTAATGAGGTATCTATGCAGAATGCACCATGAAAAATAGCAAAATTAAAACTATAAGACAAAATAAGTTGAATGTGGGAAGAAAGACTACATATGTGAATGGAATTTACAGAGTGAAAGATTTGTGAAGAGTTACATAGAAACAAGGTTAAAAAGAATTTCCCAAAATGAAGAAGATACACATCCCCAGATTGGAAATGACAGAGTGCCAGGCCAGGAAAAGACAAATAATTTCAAGACTGCAGTAAAGATTGTTAACTCTACTAGTTAACAGTAAAGTATACATTAAAAAGCAAAGGGTCAAATGGTTAATACAAGTTTAATAAATAAAAACTGAGTAAAATAATTTGGCCCATAAGATGTAAATTTTTACTATAACAATTTAGAGTATTTGGTATTACTGCAGTGATAGGTAACTGGATTACTTGGCAGAATAAAATACATGCTCACATGAATGAAGGAATGGAAGAAGGTAAAAAATGTTGATTTTTTATGGCAAAAATAATGGTAACAACCCAAATGCCTAGCAATAGTGCTGATGCTTTAAATAGATAGGCTATATAATTACTTTTAAATTTTAGTAAGCATATTAATTATCTGGCATTCTTGTTAAAATGAATATTTTGATCCAGAATACCTGTGGTGGGATCTGAAGTTCTTCATCTGAGATTATCTACTCTTGATTGATGAAGGGCTGGATGAATACATATGAATATATTTGAGTATAGTGCTGAATAAACAAATTATCTTATATAGTATATGATAGTACACTCTCTGGTATCATTTATATAGATAATGTTCCAAAGAGAAAATTATGTCAAAATCTCAATACTGACAACAACAAATACTGGTGAGGATGTAGAACAATAGGAACAATGTCTCATTCATTTTTGGTGGGAATGAAAAACCACAAACCACTATCAAAGAGAGTTTGGAAGTTTCTTATAAAATCAAATGCATTCTCACTCTATCCAGCCATCCCATCCCATTCCTTGGTTTTTAAACAAAGGAACTGAAAATTTATATCGGTACACAAACCTTTACATGAGTATTCTAGGCCTCTTTATAATTGTAAAAATGTGAGAACAATCAAGCTGTCTATTAGTGCATGAATAGCTAAGTCAATGATGGTACATCCAGACCTTGGGAGGTGTTTCCACAGTAAAATGAAATGGGCTGCCAAGTCATAAAATGATTATCAGGGATCTCAATTGTATGTTACTAAGTGGAAGAAACCAGTCTGAAAAGCACAGGTACTGCATGATTCTAACCATATAACTTTATGGAAAATGAAAAACTTTGGAGATATGCAAAAAAAAATCAGTGGTTATTAGGGATGGAGAGGGGCTCAGGGATGAATAGGTAGGAGGTCCAAGTATTCTAGGGCAGTGAATACACTATTTGATGCTGTATTGATGGACAGTAACTTAGTATTGAGATCGGCCAAGAGGAACAATGTATAATAGTTTTAGTAGGAAGAATTAGAGCTCTTGGAAGTAAAAAGATAATATTCTCAGAGGTTGAGGGAAATCTCTTTGGTGACAAACATGTAGCTTTGGAATAGTTAAGTTCTCAAGGTATTCCTTGAGAGGTCATGAGTATCTGGATACTGTACTCTATGCTGGTTTGTTTTAGTGTTGTGTGCACAGTAGGATTTCAAAGCTTATCTTATTGTTTCTTTGGCCATTGACTTTCTTTGAAAAATGAAGTGGTAAAGGGAAAGCATTGATACTAGCTATTCTATAATCCTTCCAATTTTTTTTAAATAAACCTTTACTTTATCATATTTAACTATTGTCTGGATTGTGTTATGAGAGATAGACCTAGAATTTTGGAGAAGAGGAAAAAAGAAACATGACAGATATTGCAAAAAGATTCTTTAATTTTATTTTCCAAATCTCCTATGCTGTGGTCCTGTTTTCCTGACAGATGAATTTGTGGGTAACTAAAAACAATACAAAACAAAAGCTGACATGAACTTAAGAACCTAGGACTAAATTGAATCTGAAATAATTTCAAGTGTCAAACATAGTATGGAGATAAGCATTAGATTTATTTGATTCTTTCTACAGCTGTCAGGAAGAAATGATAAATGATGTTAGTTACAACTATTTCCTGGAAATTCAACATAATCAGTAACATTTGAGCAGGGAAAATGAAAGATAGTGATTTCCATTGTCATAAATAATTTCTGCTATGTAGACTATCTCATTAGTTAGAACTAGTCTTTTATTTTTAATGTACATTATGTATGACTACATGCTGTAAACATTTTTAATATTACAAAAAAAAACAGTATCCAAATTTCTGTTTATTCTGAATGGTGACAAGATGGAAGATTTTAAGTAGACATGTATCTACATCAGTTTAAAAATTTAGTATTTGTAACTGGAACAGTATTAATTCCCACATCCAGTCAACCCTGCAGTGTTACCTTAACTTTTGTCTGATCCTAGATTAGGAGGGAGAGAAAAACTGAAAATTAGAGCACCATATTACAAAATGATCTTAGAGGAAGAATTCATTAAAAAATTTCTGTGATGTCAAAACTATGAATCTGCGAATGGAGTATGATTAAATATTAATTCTCCTAGAGGCTCTGTCAAGGACTCCACAAGGGGCAAAATAAGATTCACTCATCCGGTCATTCTCTCCAGAATCTGAGCTTCTTCTCAGACTTGGGCCCAAAACGGGTGATATCCTTAGATTACTCTATTGGACACTCTCACTTGACTTACCCAAGGCATGAAATAAGTCTCACTCCTCAGGTTGCTCATATCAGAGACCCTGCTTCTCCTCAAACATGAGACCAAAAAGGGTGATTTCCCCTCATCTTTCTCTTCTGTTTTATCTTCTTGACTTGTACAAGATGTGAGAAAAGTCTCGATTGTAGGTCACTCTCCTCAGAGACTAACTTCTCCTCAGACTTGGGTCAAAAAGGGTGATTTCCTCTCAGATTTATATACTGGATGCTCTCTCCTGACCTAAACTAGGAATCAAATAAGTCTCTATCATAGGTCCCACTCCTAAGATACCCACTACTCCTCAGAGTTGGGACCAAAAAGGGTGACTTTTGCTCATATTTCTCTCCTGGTCGCTCTACTTGACCAGTCCAAGGTAAGAAATTGGTCTCCCTCCTCATGTTGGTCTCCTAAGGATCATGCTATTGTTCAGAGTTCGGCCCAAAAGGGGTGATTCCCCCTCAGATTTTTCTCCTGGGCTCTCTCTTGAACTGCATTGGCACAAAAAACGTCTCACTTGTCAGAATGCTATCCTCATAGATCTGGCTTGTCCACAACGTGGGCACAAAGAGGGTGATTTCCAAAAGAATTCCCTCATGATGTTCTATCTGCATGTGGACTAGGAATGAAATAAACTCGTTAACAGGTCCATCTCCAGAGACCCAACATCACCTAAAATTTGGGCCCAAAAAGGGTGACTATCCATCATATTATTATCCTAGACACTATCTCTTCATCTGTCTTGCTCCAAAGGTTGTTCTCCTCAGAGACCATGTTTCACCTCAGAGAAAGGCTCAAAAGGGGTGAGTCACCCCTCAGATTTCTCTCATGGGTGCACTCTCTTGACCTATCCAATGCGTGAAATAAGTCTCGCTTCTTAGGTTTCCCAACTCAGAGCCCACTTCTCTGAGACCTGGGCCCATAAGGGACGACATTCCATAATATATCTCCCCTGGATGCTCTCTCTTGATTTAAATCACTCCTCAGATTGTTCTCCAAAGAGAAGATGCTTCTCCTCAGGGCCCAAAAGGGGTAATTTTCCCTCAGAAAACTCCTGGGTGCTCTCTCTTGCCTATCCAATGTGTGAAATAAGTCTCAATCCTTAGGTTTCCCACCTCAGAGAGCCCACTACTCTTCAGACTTGGACCTAAAAAGGTTGACATTCTCTCATATATCTCTATTGGGTGCTCTATCTTGAAATGTCTCGCTCCTCAGGTTGTACTACTCAGAGACCATGCTTCTCATCAGAATTGACCCAGAAAGGGGTGATCTTCATTCAGATTTCTCCCCTGGGTGCTCTCTCTTCACATACCCAATACGTAAAATAAGTCTCACACCTTAGGTACCCCACCACAGAGAGCCACTTCTCAAATTTGGACCAAAAGTTTGACATAATGTCATTTGTCTCTATGGGCGTTCTCTCCTGATCTTGTCACTCCTCAGGTGGTTCACATCAGAGACCATGCTTCTCCTCAGAGTTGGGCCCAAAAGGGTTGATTTCCCCTCAGACTTCTCTCCTGGGTGCTCTCTCTTGACCTAACAATGTGAGAAATAAGTCTGACTCCTTAGGTTTCCCACCTCAGAGCCCATTTCTCTTCAGACTTTGACCTAAAAAGGTTGACATACTCTCATATTTCTCTCCAGGGTGCACTCTATTGATCTGTCTCATCCTCAGATTGTTCGCATCAGAGAACATGCTTCTCCTCAGACTTGGGACCAAATGGATGATTTCCCCTCAGATTTCTCTCCTGGGTGCTCACACTCGCTCTTGTCACTCCTCAGATGGTTCACCTCAGAGACAATGCTTCTCCTCAGGGTTGGGCCCAAAAGTGGTAATTTTCCCTCAGAAATCTCTCCTGAGTACCACTCTTGACATAAATGCGCAAAATAAGTCTCACTCCTCAGATTTTCCACCACAGAGAGCCCAATTGTCCTCAGACGTGAACCTAAAAAGGTTGATATTTCTCATTTTTCTTTCCTGGGTGCTCTCTTGATCTGTTTTGACACTAAGGTTGTTCTCCTCAGAGACCATGCTTCTCCTCAGAGTTGAACACTAAAGGGGTGATTTGCCCTCAGATTTCTCTGTTGGGTGCTCTCTCTTGATCTTGTCACTCCTCAGGTGGTTCTCCAGAGAGACAATGCTTCTTCGCAGAGTTGGACACAAAAGGAGTGATTTCCCATCAGATTTCTCTTGTGGGTGCTCTCTCTAGACCTACCAATGCGCAAAATAAGTCTCACTCCTTAGGTTTCCCACCTCAGAGCCTACTTCTCCTCAGACTTTGACTAAAAAGGTTGACATTCTCTCATATTTCTCTTCTGGTAGCTCTCTCTTGATCTTGTCACCACTAATGTTGTTCGCATTAGAGACTATGCGTCTCTAAAGAGTTGGACACTAAAGCGATGATTTCCCCTCAGATTTGTCATCTAGGCGCTCACTATCGATCTTGTCACTACTCAGGTTGTTCTCCTAGAGACCAAGCTTGTTCTCAGAGTTGGGCCCAAAGGGGTGATTTCCCCTCAGATTTCTCTCCTGGTCACTCTCTCTTGATCATGTCAAACCTCAGGTGGTTCTCCCAGAGACCAAGAATCTCCTCATATTTGGGCCCAAAAGGGGTGATTTACCCTTAGATTTCCACTCCAGGTGCTTTCTCGTGATCTTGTCACTCCTCAGGTGGTTCTCCCGAGAATATGCTTCTCCTCAGTTGGGTCCAAAAGGGGTGATTTTCCCTCAGATATCTCTCCTGGGCGCTCTCTCTTGATCTTGTCACTACTCAGGTTGTACGCATTTGAGACTATGCTCTCCGAAGAGTTGGACACAAAAGTGGTGATTTCCCTTCAGATTTCTCTTGTGGGGGCTCTCTCTAGACCTACACAAAGCACAAAATAGGTCTAACTCCTTAGGTTTCCCACCTCAGAATCCACTTCTCCTAGGAATTTGAACTAAATATGATGACATTCTCTCAGATTTCTCTCCTGGGAGCTCTCTCTTGATCTTTTCACTCCTCTGGTGTTTCTCCCTGAAACGAAGCTTCTCCTCAGATTTGGGCCCAAACGTGTGATTTCCNCTCAGATTTCTCTCCTGGGCGCTCTCTCTTGATCTTGACACTCCTCAGGTGGTTTGCCTCAGAGACTATGCTTCTCCTCAGAGTTGGGCCCAAAGGGGTGAATTCTCCTCAGATTTCTGCCCTGGTCGCTCTTTCTTGATTTGACGCTCCTCAAGTAGTTCTCCCAGAGACCATGCTTCTCCTCAGAGTTGGGCCCAAAAGGGGTGATTTCCCCTCAGATTTACCTCTTGGTCTCTCACTCTTGATCTTGTCACTCCGCAGGTGGTTCTCCCAGAGACCATTCTTCTCCTCAGAGTTGGGCCCAAAAAGGTTGATTTCCCCTCAGATTTCTCTCCTGGGCGCTCTCTCTTGAAATTGTCACTCCTCAGTTGCTTCTCCCAGAGACCATGCTTCTCCTCAGAGTTGGGCCCAAAAGGGGTGATTTCCCCTCAGATTTCTCCCTGGGTGCTCTCTCTTGATCTTGACACTCCTCAGGTACTTCACCCAGAGACCATGCTTTTTCTCAGACTTGGGCCCAAAAGGGGTGATTTCCCTAGAATTCATTCCTGGATATTCTATCTTGATCTTGT
>JAGFMF010011436.1:7399-24722 GCA_019455555.1 Galemys pyrenaicus
GCCCCTGCCCAGCACGCCCCGTCCTGCCCAGCACGCCCTGCCCCTGTCCAGTCCTTCGGCCTCCTCTCTGAAGCCCGGGAGCATGGAGGGGGAGGGAGCGCTGACCGCTGGAGCCCCGGGAGGAGGCGGCTGGCGTCTCCGGCCTCGCTGAGTCATGGCAGACGCGGGGTCACCAAGGGCTCAGCTGGCTCGGGTGCCGGTCCGGGGTCACGCTGACGACACTGCCGTCGTGACGGCCTTCAAGCCCCGGCCAGCGCCCTTCCCGAGCTGCTCAGGGGCGGCCACCCGTGCAGCGTCGGCTCTTGCTCCCTCGTCCCCTCACAAAGTGCAACGGCCCGAAGGCGCCCGGTTTCCAGGGAGCCACGAGCTCCCCCCGGCCCTGGCCCGCCGTGGGCACACGTGTCCCCCTGCCCCTGCCCCTGCCCGCAAGCATGGGAGCACCTCACGCCACTCAGGCGGCGCCGCAGCCCCGCCGTCCGGAGCCGCCCAGACCGTCCAGCCCTGCGGCAGGCTCCGCGAGGACGGCACCTCTCGGGAAGGGCTTCAGTGGGCAGGGACGGGGTGCAGGCGCCGTCGTGGCCGGGCGCTCCCCTGCCCTCTGCCACCTGCAGCGAGCCGGCCGCAGCGCAGAGGCCAGCGGGGCCTGGCCACTCGCACGGGGCCTGCGTGTGGCCTCGCGTCCCTCGGGGGTCGGCCAGAGCAGCCCGACCCGATCGCTGGCCCACCCCCCGGCCCTCCCGCCCAGCACCTGCCCCGCCGCTCTGCCTCTGCCCGCTGGGCCGGCTGGGCCGGGCAGGCCTCGCTGGCCCCATGGGGACGGCCTTGGCCACTTCACGCCGCAGGAGCCACAGAGCTGGGAGGGAGGTGGTGGCGGCCGCGGCTCTGCAGGGCCCACGCCGGGCAGAGGGGACCTGTGCGGCTGGAGGGCGTCACAGTGTCTTGGAGGGAGCCGGTCACCTCGCCCAGCGCGCGGCCAGGCAGTCGAAGCTGTGGCGACTGTCCCGGGCACTTGGCCGGGCAGGCGGCTTCCTGCGCCCACGGGCTCGTGTGTCCGCCCACGCCCGGCCTCCAGCACACAGACCCGGGTGGCGGCTGCTGGGACGGCATGGCTGCTCCGGGTCCACCGAGGCCAGCAGGTGGCAGGCGGCCCCTGCCAGGACGTACCCGCCCCGGTGACAGCCGGTCAGGCCCAGGAAGCGGCACTGGACGTCCCGCGGGCCGTCTGCCGTGGCTGCCCGTGCAGTGGACATGGCCACAGCCCCTGCCCTGCCGCCACACCCTCCCAAGCCCCAGTGTCCTGCCGCGGCCACTGCTGCTCCTCTGGCCGCGGTGGGCTCTGGGCACAGACGCAGCTGGAGGGTGCCGCGCCCTGCACAAGCGGAGCCCCTCGGCCAGCGGGACTCAGGGCAGCTGCGCACCCCTCGGCTCGGGCTCGCCGGGTCTGCACCCCGGGCCAGCGGGGACGCAGCCTCCCTGCAGCCGGGCGAGCAAAGCCGGAGCCACGAGCTGCAGCCACACCAGAGAGGGAGAAGCAGGGCCTGGCAGCGGCGTCTGCGAGCCTCGGGTTTCCATGGGGTGACAGCCCGGCCGGCAGCTCCATTTCTATGGAAACCGCAGAAGGAGCTGGACGAAAGGACAGGGAACCGGGGTGACCGCGCGAGCCGGCTTGAGGCTGCGGCCGGCCAGGGCCAAGGCAGTGTGTGGGCCGGCGGCGCGCCGCGGCTGGGAGAGGCCCTGCCGTGCCGTGCCCAGAGTCGCCAGAGCTGGCCCAGAGCCACGCTGCAGCCCTCCCGGCCCGGCCCACCTGCGCTCCGGCGGCAGCCCCGCCCACAGCGGGGTGGGCTGCTCCCCACCTGCCCTCGCCTCCCGGGGGCCCCTAAGACCCTGCGTGAGAACAACACCCGCACGGCCCTTCCAGCGCAGACGGAGGCCGCGGCCGGCGCCCCTCCACACGGGGACAGGTGACCGGCGGGACCCGCCTGGGGCTGCCTGGTCGGCAGCGGCCCAGGGAGAAGGGCGGGCTCCCCCTCCCGGCACCCCAGGCAGCGTGTGGACAGCCGGGGGCCCTCTCCAGGAGGCAGCAGGAGACGCTCCCAGACGGAGCCCACACGGCACGGGGCTGGGGCCAGCCCTGGCCTCCCGCCGCGCGTGGGCTCGGTCCAGGAGACAGACCCTGGACAGGGCCCTCCACGCTGCCTCCCTCCAGGCCTGGACCCCCGCTCTCGCCCGCATTGGTGTCCGCTCCGTCGGCCGCCTTCTTTGCGAGCACGTTCAAGCATTCTGGCCGTGACTCAGAAAACCCAAACGTCCGGCTGGGCAAGTCCAGGGCGCGAGAGCCCCACCCACGCTGGCGAGAGCCCCGGCTGCATCGCTCCGCAGGCTGCAGGCCGGACGAGCCGAGCGGGTTGTGCATGAGCTGGCCGAGGGGCCGAGGGGCCGAGGGGCCGAGGGGCCGAGCGGCTTCGCTCCGGGCTCCATTTCTTCGCGTCGGGCTTTGCCGGGGACTGCAGCTGCTGGGAGAATCCGTGGCGAGTGCTCGTCTTCTGGGCAGAACTTTCTTTCTGGGGGTACCCGCAGACCCGCTTAGTCGCCCCGTGTGTGCGACTTCATAGTAGCTCACGAGCTGCTCTCTGGAGCAGAAGCGCTACTCTTAGCCCTGATGGCAGTCACGAGACGTGCGGCACCCGGTGCGGGGTCCGGGGTGCAGCCCCCCAGCCGGCTCTGCCGGGGTCTCCCTGGCGACGGGATCGAGCCGCCAGGTGGCCGGGGGCCGCCGCCGGGGCTCGGGGAGCCGTGCTGCGGCCCAGGCCTCGGAAGTGAGGGCCCCAGCCCAGCCGAGACGAAGCCCAGCCCGGGGAGGCGAGGGGCGCCTGGGTGGCTGCAGGGAGGGGCCCGACCGTGTGGGGAGCCCTGGGCCGGCAGCACTGGCAGCGTCGAACCCCAGACAGCGGCGTCACGGGAGCCGGGGCCGTCGCCCAGACCCCAAGAGCACGAGGAGTGACCGTCGGGCCAGCCCTTGGGGCCGCCACCTGCCAGCGGAGGGCAGCGGCCGGGCGCGGCCAGCAGAGCCGGGGTGAGCAGGGGCTCGGGCCGCCCCGGTCTCTGCCCACCCGCCTCCCGGCCCGTGCCCCGTCTGACCCTCTCCTTCCTCGACCCGGGAGGCAGACGTGACCGCCTTCTCCGGCCCCCGCCACTCTGCTGTGGCCACCGGGTGTGGCCGGGCCCGGGGCAGCGGGCCTCGCTCCCCGGAGCCCCGTGGCAGGGGAGGGGAGGGCCTGGGCGTGGGCTCGGGTCGGGGCCTGAGGGCCCGGTCCCCGCCATCGCCAGGGCCGCGGGGCAGTGCTGCCGGGACGGGCAGGCGGCCAGGGCTGTGGGCGCGGCCTCGCGTGTGCCGCTGACGGTGTCTCCCGCGGAGAGGCTGTGCCGGCAGGCGGCTCCTCGGCGGCTGTCGCTGGGCGAGTCTGAGCGCCACCCGGGCACGGCTGCCGTCTTCAGACAGCTGAGGCCGGCCCTGCCGACCGGCTCGAGCGCGTGGGCAGGACGCGGCCTGGGGTCCCAGAGCCAGGGCGCCGGGCAGGCGGCCGAGTCCTGCAGGCTGGACGGGGCAGCCTCCTGGGCAGCAGATGCCGCCAGCAGGGCAGCACCGGAGAGGGGACGCCCCTCACCAGCCTCCTTGGGCCTGCCCTGGCCACCGGCACCCCCTCTGTGGGGGCGGAAGCCGGGGAGAGGATGAGCGCCCCGAAACATGGCAGGCCGAGGGCAGAGCACAGCGCCCCAGCTGAGTCACAGGCCCCCCAGGCCGGAGGGACGAGGAGCATCTCAGCCCCTGCCGGCGGGGCTGACCCGGCCGGAGAAGGTGGACAGCCCACCCCTGCGTGCCAGCCATGGACTCGCTCCCCGACCTCCCCGTCGCCAGGGAGACGGCGTGGGGGGACGCCCGGCCCAGCACCGCCATCCAGAGAACCCGTGTCCCTCGCCCTCCGCCCTGCTGTCCCGGACGCCAGCACAGGGAGGACCAGCTCACGGCGCCGCTGGGGAGCCAGCACCTCCATGCCCTGAGCCGCTGGTGCCTGCGCACAGAAACCTATGGGGCGCGTGTGCATGTGTGCACGTGTGACTGTGCACGTGTGCACGTGTATGCAGGGCATGCACGCCACTATGAGCGCGCACGTGTACCTGAGAGCACCGCACTGTGATTGTGTGCACGTGTGCACATGTGTGTGCACGTGTGAGTTGCACGTGTGTGCACATGTGCATGCCCTGTGCGAGTGCGCCGGGACCCTGGGCCCGCTGCGGGCCGGCCGTGGTGCGGCGCCGGGGCCGTGGGGTCGCGTCGGCACAGGCTGGCGGGGCCCACTCAGGGCGTCCTCGCCTCCCAGCCCGCGGACTCGCGCCCCAGCCAGGACAGGTGGCCCCGGAGGGTGCTGGTGGGGACGAGCCCGGGAGATGCTCAGAGTGGGGGGCGGTGCTGCGAGAAGTGGGGTGTGCAGGGCAGCCCCCGCTCAGCACTCAGGAGTCAGCGCTTCGAGGTTCAGAGCTCTGGTCAGTGAGGCCACCCCACCGCGTGACCCTCCAGAAGGCCGCATGGGCCCAGAGATGCGGGAGGCAGCGGCGGCCAGCCCGGCTCAGGGGCTCAGCCCTGCGGCTGCCGATGGAGCCGCGTGTCCAGCGCGCGGGGCAGCGCGGGGCTCCAGGAGCGTCTCCTGCTGTCTGACGGTGTCTGACCTCGAGTCCGCTGTGCCCGCCCAGACCCAGTGGTGGAGGACGCCGCCGGGGCCGCCTGGGCAGACTGTGGCGCGCTGGACGCTGCTCGGGGACGCCGGCCGCTGGCTGCTGCTCCCGCTGGCGTGCTGGGTGGGCCCACTGTCGTCTCGGAACCCAGGGCTGGCGCCGTGTCGGGGGAGAGCTCAGGGAGTGGCCGGTGGACTAGCTGGATGGTGTCCTTGACCAGTCTCAGTGCCCTGCCACCGCGGGTCAGCAGTAGAGAGGAGGAACAGCATGACCACACTGTGCCCGGCGACTGCTCTCCTACACGGCTGGGGATGAAAGTACATAAGACAATCACAAACGAACGCCAAAGAGATGTGAGCTGTGACCTGACCACAGGGAGGGCGTGCCGTCCTCGGGAGGGCGTGCCGTCCTCCGGAGGTTGTGCCGTCCTCGGGAGGTTGTCCCGTCCTCGGGAGGTTGTGCTGTCCGCAGGGAGGTTGTGCTGTCCGCAGTGAGGTTGTGCTGTCCGCAGGGAGGTTGTGCTGTCTGCAGGGAGGTTGTGCCGTCCTCAGGAGGTTGTGCTGTCCGCAGGGAGGTTGTGCTGTCTGCAGGGAGGCTGTGCCATCCTCAGGAGATCGTGCTGTTTGCAGGGAGGTTGTGCCGTCCTCCGGAGGTTGTGCTGTCCGCAGGGAGGTTGTGCCGTCCTCAGGAGTTTGTGCTGTTTGCAGGGAGGTTGTGCTGTCTGCAGGGAGGTTGTGCCGTCCTCGGGAGGTTGTGCCGTCCAAGCAGGACCTGCACACCTTCAAACCAGGCTACCAGAACTTCAGGAAGTTCACAACAATCTCAAGTAGTAAACAACACTCAGAAAGGAAGTGAGGCGGGAATCAAAACGACACACCAGGAGAAGACGAAAGTGACGGGAGAGGCCCCGGCTCATGCGGGGGAGGAGCTGACCCTGCTGGCAGCGGACGAGGCCCCCAGGCCACACCTCATCCAGGCCACGTGCCTGACCGCGCCAAGCACAGCCCTGGCTTCGCTGAGGGGCCGGCCCTCAGCTGCCGGCCGCACCCTGCGCTGCTCAGCGGACACTCACGAGTGCCCAAGGCAGGGCAGGGCGAGGCACGGGCAGGTGGCATCGAGCTGCCCCCACGTGGCTTCCCTCGAGGGTGGGCGCGGCAGCAGTTGCCCCTTGCCTACTGCACCTGGAGCTGCGTTTCGGGCCCGCCTGAAGGGCAGGCGGGCGGGCAGAGGGCCAGCTGGCCAGAGCCACTCTGGTCCCATCGGCACGCCGGGGGTCGGGCTCTGCTGCCTTGCCGGCGGGCCTGCTCAGGACACGCGGAGTGTGCTCTCGGCTCCCGCCACGCAGAGGGGACACGCCGGCGTCCGGGGCTGCGGTCAGCCTGGGCCGCGACCACCGCCGGCAGGGCTGCAGAAGAGCAGCGCAGCGACGGCCGGACTGGTGAGCGGCTGGCCAGCAGGGACACAGCCGAGGGAAGCTGACAGCGCAAGCGACCACACGTGTCCACTGCCATGTGGTGCCCAGCTCTGGAGCCACATCTCCACGGACTCGAGCACCTGGGATGGCCCAGCACGCTGCCCACGCCCGCCGGCTCTGGGAGCGCCCCCGTCCCCTTCCGTACTGCCCCTCACACGGAGAGGCACAGGCCCAGGTCACCAGTGCGCCTCCGGTGACGGGACACGGCGGTCCAGCATCAGCTGTGGATGGGGCTGCGCAGCCAGCAAGGCTCCCCGGACTCCAGCCAGCAGCGTCCAGGCCGGGCAGGGCACCCCGGACCCCGGCCAGCAGCGTCCAGGCCGGGCAGGGCTCCCCGGACCCCGGCCAGCAGCGTCCAGGCCGGGCAGGGCTCCCCGGGCCCCGGCCAGCAGCGTCCAGGCCGGGCAGGGCTCCCTGGGCCCCGGCCAGCAGCGTCCAGGCCGGGCAGGGCTCTCCGGACTCCGGCCAGCAGCGTCCAGCCGGGGCAACGACACACCAGTGTCCCCAGCAGGCACCGCCCCTGCACACAAGCCGCGCCTGGCAGTGCATCATGGGAGACTCCCCATGGCGGCGGCAGCAGCGGACACGGGCACAGCAGGGCCGGGCGGCTCCCGGGACAGCTCCTGTCCTGGCGCTGTGGCCACAGCTGGGACATGCACGGAGCCGTGGCCGGGGTGGACGCCGGGGCATGGACAGCGCTGGGCAGTGGGCACCGGCCTGCTGGGCCCCCGGGGCTGACGGGGCGGCAGGGTCAGCTGCAGGTGCCAGGCCGGGTGCGAGGAGAGGGGTGTCCCCGTCCCCGGCCGGCTGGGCGGCGCAGCACGGGGCGAGGCGGCAGTGAAGGCGGCACCAGCTGCCCCGTCCCTCGGGTGGCGGTGGATTGGCTCAAAGTGCCGGAGGCCGCGTTGCCCTCAGCGGCCCTGCCTGGGCCGGGCACAGCGGGGCCAGCGGGCAGAGCTGCCGGCTCTCTGCTTCATCGTCGTCACGAGCGGCTGGGCGAGGCTGGACACAGGGCTCGGGGACTGGGAGCCTCAGCGCTCCACACAGGCTCGGCCCCACTCAGGCCCTGCACCCCTCCTGCACCCCAAGCCCCGGGGGTCTGCCCTGCACCGTGGACTGGACCCGGGAGTCCCGGGGCGGTGGCTCCCCCTCCTGCCTGTCCTGAGCCCGCCAGCCCCAGCCCGTGGGGTGACTGGGGACCATGGGCACCGCGGAGTGGGGGCGCCTCGGGGGCTCGGCCCCGCAGCCCCCTCGGTCCTGCAGGGCAGCCGCTCCCACGATTTAAGCGTTTGCTTTTCCAGAACAAGACTGTTCGCAGCGGCTGCTGGGCAGCGGCGGGGCATCGGGAGGGTTCACTGGCGCTCGCCCGCGGGCCCCCTCCCCTCCCCTTCCCACAGGGCTGCTCCTGACCGGCAGCCACTTCCGGCCCACTCTGGGCCTTCCCGGCAGGCGCATCTCCTGTGTCCTGCCAGCCCGCTGCAGAACACGCCCGGAGGCGCGCCTCCCTCGGGGGGCTCACGGGGGCCCTCGCTGTCCCCAAGGGCCCGAGGTGCCCCCCGACTGAGCTTGGGCTGGACACGGGCCGCCAATGCTTCCCTGGGGTCGTGGAGCCCCGCAGAACAGGCCCCGCATGGGCCGTGGGGCGGCTTCCCTGGCCCGGCCCGGCCCGAGGCCGCTTCACCACTGCTCTGCTGGGCCACTCTGCCCAGGGTCCCCCAGGTGGGGGCGCAGTGGCCGCAGGGAGGCCCAGAGAGAAGGCGAGAGCACGGACTGAGCAGAACCGAGAGCGCTGCTCAG
Organism: Galemys pyrenaicus; assembly: GCA_019455555.1. Lineage (NCBI taxonomy): Eukaryota > Metazoa > Chordata > Mammalia > Eulipotyphla > Talpidae > Galemys > Galemys pyrenaicus. The sequence continues at coordinate 15,402 of JAGFMF010011436.1, forward strand.
CCTCCCCCTTCCTGCTCTCCCACAGCCCCTCCACTGCAGAGCAGGTGCAGGGGCGGGCGGGTGTCTCCTGGCGGTCCGCAGCCTGCAGGCCGGGCATCCCAGAGGCACTGGGAAGCCCCACGCAGCACCAGGCGCCCCCCGGGCGGGGCGGGGCGGGGCGGGGCAGGGCGGGGCGGGGCCAGCGGGATAAATGGGCCTCGAAGGCGCCGCCTCCCCCTCTCTCCTCCGCTGGGAAGTGAGTATGCGGGAGCCGCTGGCCCAATCGGCCCTGGGGTGGGGGGCTGTGTGCCCAGGGGCCAAGGCTCCCCCACCCCGCGCGTATCCACCCTGGCCAGCACTGGACAGCCCGGCCGCGCCTCCCCCTGCGGGCTGTGGTCTCAGCGCCAGCTGCGGTGGTCTCCGGCCCGCTGGCCTGCAGGCGTCCTGAGTGCGCAGTCTCAGCCCCGGGGGTCCTCCAGGGCCTCGAGCCCCGGAAGGCCCGGAACCCACCGCCCCCTCCTGGGGCGGCGCCCGGCCTGTCCGGGCCCCACCGCCCCGCCCCGCCCCGCCCGCGGCCATGAGGCCGTGAGAGTGAGGCGTGATGTCCACGCACGCCCTAGGTCCAGGCCCATGGCCGGCCAGTGGCCCCTGCTGCTGCTGCTGCTGCTGGCGCCCCTCTGGGCCGGCGCGGGGCTGCCAGACGTGTGCGCGAGGAGCGGGCGCCACAAGCCGGAGCCCGGCCCCGAGGACGCGCTCTCCGAGGTGTGGACCTGGGTGGGCCGCGCTCCGGGGGGCTGCTGCGGGGCTGGGGCGCGGGGCGGGGCCTCCGCAGAGCGCCCGGGGCTGCTGGGTCCCGGGGTGCAGGCCCCAAAGTCGGGTGTCCAGGGCCGGGGAGGCGGCGTGCAGACGTCTGCAGAAGGCTGCTGCGCGCAGGACCCTTCCGCCTGGGGCAGGCCCCGCCCTGCCCAGCCCCGCCCTCCCCCGCCCTCCCGCGCCCTCGCCCGCAGTGCCGGCCCTGGAGGGACAGGGCCTGCTGCCCGGCCGACGCCAGCCTGACCGCGCACGTGGACGACGCGTCCCTGCTGCTCGCCGCGGGTCTGGATCACTGCGGGCTGCTGGCCGCCGGCTGCCGCAGGCACTTCCTCCAGGCCGCCTGCTTCCTGGCGTGCTCCCCGAACCTGGGACCCTGGATCCGGCAGGTGTGCGGCTCACGGCGCCCGGGGGCGGGGCGGGGCGGGGCTGCGGGAGGCCCTCAGCGCCCGAGCGTGGGCCTGGGGGCGCCTGCACAGATCGGGCTCCGCCAGCAGCGCCGCGCTTGTCCCCTGCACTGAGCCCCGTCTCCCCACACAGGCAGCCCCCCGGGGGCGGCGCGAGGGTGTCTGGCGCGCGCCCCTCTGCCGCGAGGACTGCGCGCGGTGGTGGGCGGCCTGCAGCTCTTCCTCCGTGTGCGCCCCCGCCCCCCGCGGCCGCGGGGCCCGCAGCTGGGGTGAGTGGGGGGCAGCCAGGTGCTCCCTGCGTCCCCGGAGCGGCAGGGGCGAGGCTCAGGGGCCGTGCTCTGCCCGCAGGGAGGACCCGCTGCCCCAGGGCGGCCCCCTGCCTCCCCTTCCGCCACCGCTTCCCCACCCCCGCCCACCTGTGTGAGGAGATCTGGGCCCACGCCTTCCGGGCCAGCGCCCAGAACCGCAGCAGCGGCCGGTGTCTGCAGAAGTGGTTCGAGCCCCCCCAGCCCAACCCCAACAGGGCCGTGGCCCGGTTCTTCTCCTTGGCCAGCCCTGCCCCGGCCCAGCCGCTGCCCCGGGCTCTCCTGGCCAGCTCGGTGCTCCTGCCGCTCCTGTCTTGAGGGTTCCCCCACACACACCCCCACAGTTTTTTGTTGGCAGGCGGCCGCCAGGCCAGGTCACCCCTTGCTGGGCCTTCCTCGTTCAGGGCAGGGCCCGCTGGGGGCCACGCAGGGCCCTCTTGCCCCGAAGGACGGGCGACCCCCAGGGCCCCAGGCCCTCTGCGGGGCTCCGGTCCGTGCGGGAGGGAGGGCCTGGCCTGCAAGCACCGCCCTGCCCCAGCTCCGGGGGGGCTGGCCGGCCCAGGGGACTCCATGGCAATGCCCTGCCCCGCCCCGCCCGCCTCACCGCCTGCTCGCAGCACCCCAGCGGGGCACCTTCGACACCCCTTTTCACGAAGCAGCACCCCTGCAAGACCAAGGACGCCGCCAGGAGCAGCTGGGCCTCACCGAGGGCCACGCAGGCCGACGGGAGCAGCTGCCCTCCCTGCACCCGGCGGGGGGGTGGGTGGGCCCTCTCTGGGGGGCAGCTGGGCCCGCGGGCGCCCCTCCCCGCAGCTCCTGGCACAGAGGGGCCTCCCCAGGGAGGCACAGGCCTGAGCGCTCTTGGGGGCGGCTGGGGGAAGCAGCCCAGCCCCAGCGAGCCTCGGCCTGGGCTCCCGCACTCAACATCCTCAATAAACTGCTTCAAAACACCTGTGGGCAGGGCCGCTTGGGCGCAGCGCAGACAGCACTGACCACGGTGCCGGGGGCCTCGCCGGAGAGCGGCTTCCCTCGGGACCGTGTGGCGCAGCTCGGGGCTGGGGCCCTCGCCCACCCGGCCGGCCGGCGCCCAGCTGCTGGCTGCGGGCCGGGGTTGCGCCCACTGGCCGGCCAGGCCTGCTCTCCGGCCACGAGCGCGAGGGGAGCTGCGGCTCCTCCCGCCAGGCCCAACCACACGGAGGCTGAGCTGGCCGGCGCACGGGCTGCCCTGCCCGCCCCCGCGGCCAAGCCGGAGCCCGCCAGAGGGGCACCCCACAGGGCCCCGAGCTGGGGCAGCGGCCGTCCCGTGGAGCTTGGGCGTCGTGGGCTCCGTCCACACCTGTGGGGACACGATGCTGCCCTCGGCGGCCTCCTGTCCGAGCCCCCGACCAGCCGCTCTGAGCTCGCTGGGAAAGCGTGGGGCTTCTCTGGCCCCGTGGTCCAGGAAGTCCAGCCCCCCGGCCAGGCCTGCCACCCCCAGCACCGCTGAGGCGCTCGAGCGGGGCACCCCTGGCCGTGCCCCTGGCCGGCGCGCCCGTGTGAGTCAGGCCAGGACTCCAGCCCGCTGGAACGACCAGAGCCCCGGGGAGCCCCGAGTACCGGGACAGGCGCACGTTCCAGTGAGGTCAGAGAGGAGATCAGATGGAAACGGGCGTTATTTAGGCCAAAGGAGAACAGGAGCAGCGACACATGCCCCCAGAAGCCGCGCACCGGAGAGGCCGCGCCCGCCCCCCGGGCCAGCAGCCCTCTGTAGTCTCACGCCGACGGCCTCGGCTTCCGCTTTAAGACGCGCTTAAAGATCGACCCGAACCCAAAGTAGTCAAAGGGAGGAAGGACCGGACACCAGGAGGGGCGGCCCTGGACTTCTCAGCCTGCAGCAGTGTGACCCCAGACAGGGAGGGCGGCGCTGGGCAGGGAAGGGCCACGAGCAGAGGTCAAGAAGCCACGCCCGCCTGCAGGGCCAGGGCCAGGCGGGAGGCCGTGGTGGCTGGCTCGGGCCTCTGCCTCCACTGGCTTTGATTTTGCTCCTTTCCTCCCCGACCTGCCTGGACCCTCCTGCCCCTTTCCTGTGGGTGCCCCACAAGGAGCCTTCGATGTGGGTGGCTTTGGGCCTCAGGGGCCCTGCTGTGGCCAACCTGTTTGCTGGGCACTGGCCCGCAGGGGGCGGGTGACTTCGGCCCCGAACCGTCAGCTCTGCCTGGCCGACTCAGTGCCCCCACGCGCTGCCTGCACCGGGCCCCACGCCGCACGCCAGCTGGTCCCGGGCAGAGCCGCTCAGGGCAGGCAGGCGGGTCCCGGCTTGGTGTGCGTCCTGCTGACCTGCGGCCCCGAGCGTGCCCGAGAGGCCAGCGGGGCGGCGGTGCCCGGGCCAGCCCTGGCAGGACACACCGCGGCTCGGGGGCGGGGGCGGGCTCTGCAGACACAGAGGGGCGGGCCCGGCCTCCGACTTACGGGCACTTTGAGCCCAGCAAGCAGGGCGGCAGCGGGCAGCGGAGGGTGCCGGTGCTGGGCCACGCCGGGGGGACACGCCCGGGGCTTCTCGCAGCAGCCGCAGCCCGCGGTCATCTGTCCAGGGCACCCGCGCTGCCAGCGCCTGCTCTGCTCGTCCCCGAGGGGAGGCCCTGCGGGCGCCAGGGACCCCAGCCCTGCGGCTCCGCCCTCCAGGTGCCGGGGGGAGGCGGGGGGAGGCGCGCTTGGTGCCCCCCCCACCGCAGCGCAGAGGTCACAGCCCACCTAGGGGCCGGCCCTGAGCACGGCCTGCGGGCCCCTCCCCCGCCCCTTCACTGCCGCTTTTGGGGCCCAGCGCCGTGGACGCCTCTGTGAGAGCCTCGGGCCGGCCCGGGCTGCGGTGTGGCGGGAGGACGAGCCTGAGACGGGACCCCGCCCCGCCCAGGATGGAGCCCCGGCACACACTGCCCCTCCTGCTCCTGAGTGACCGGGGACGGCTGGGCCGTCAGGGCCGGGCGCCTGGAGGGCAGGGGTGGCAGCTGGCCTGGCCGGGTCTCCTCAGCGGCGCCAGCATGGGCCGGGCACAGCCACGCACACAGGGTGGCCTTGCTGGCCACGGCCACGGCGGCCCGGAGACCCCCACGCGCGGCGCGGGCAGGCGGGCTGCGGGGACGGCAGGTGGCGTGGGGCCTGGCGGGCGTCTCCAGCCGGGCCCTGCTAGGTGTCCCTGAGCGGCTGTGGGTCCGGGCCAGGCCGGCAGCCCGGAGACCTCGGCCCGCGGAGCCTCAGCCTGGGCGCCCCTGCCCTGGCGCCCGCTGCCCTGTCTGCTGAGATGGTCTTCACGAGGTTGCCCCTGAAAGCGGTGCCCCCCGAGTCAGCGCACGCAGTGAGCAGTGGCCCCGGGCTCCGGGGGGCGGGGGACACCAGCAAGCTCGGGGTCACCCGCCGAGGCCCCTGCGAGCCCCAAGCGGCCCCGGAGCCCCTGGCACTGCAGGGCTTGCGACCAGCGCGAGCCTCGGCTGGCCGGCCCCGTCCGGCCCCAGGCCGTGCGCCCGGTCGCTGGGATGGGGAGGCCTGGCCTGCAGGCTGCGTCCTCCGCCGGCAGGAGGCGCCTCAGGGCTCAGCCACAGCTCAGGCCGCGCCCGTGTCCAGCGGGCTCAGCCTGGCCGGGAGGGTCCTGCCGCCGCCTCCTGAGGCCCCACATCCGGCTGGCGGCCATGGGAAGGCGCCCCAGGGGGGCAGGCAGACACGGGTCCTCCGGCTCGGGGGGCGAGGGGGAGGGGCCGTCCTCCTCCCGTGCTTTTCCGAAATGCCCAGTTCCCACAACGCTCCCCTCGTGCCCGGAAGCTGCTTTACGGGTCCTCTTTGTTGTGGGAACCCAGGCGTCCAGGCCTGGTCCGGGATGTCCAGAGGAGCGGACACCAGGCTGGGCCGGCCTCTCGTGCCGGGGCCCCTCGGAGCAGAGCTCCTCACAGTCTGGCCGGGCCCCCTCGGGGTGCACCGCAGCGTGCAGGGCAGGGGCAGGAGAGCTGCTAGGCCAGGGGACCACGGACCCCGCTGTGCGGCTTTCCCGGCCACGGGGTCCCCACGACGCAGGGCCCCGACACGGGCTGGGGCAGCCCTCCGTCCTCACAGCCGGCTGGGAGGAGGGCGCCTCCCCCAGGGCCCCCCGGCCAGAGAGGCACCGCCGGCCTAGCTCACGGCCACGACGGGCTCCACGGCCGACAGGTCCGTCTTCCCGGGCTGGGCTTGGGAGGCGGGCAGGGGGCGGCCGGCCGGAGGGGCCCCGCGGCCGCTGCCCTTCTCGGGCCAAGCCACCCTGAAGGGCGGGGCGGGGGAGGGCGGCCGCTCCTGGCGGGGCCGGGGCGGCCTCTGGCACACGCCCAGCAGCGCCCGCAGCCCCGCGCGGAAGCGCTCGTTGAGGCAGCAGTAGATGAAGGGGTTGTAGCAGGCGCTGCTCACGGCGAGCCAGTGGAAGGCGAAGTAGAGGCCGTTGTTGGTGCGGACGGCCCCGCCGGACAGCAGCAGCACGTAGCAGTTGAGGGGGAGCCAGCAGAGCGCGAACAGCATGACCACCAGCACCAGCATCTTGACGGTGGTCCTCTTCTTGCGCCGCAGGGCCAGGTACTGCTCCGTGGTCACGTCGCCGATGGCGCTGCACAGCCACAGCTTCTTGGCCACCCGGGCGTAGGCCGCGGAGATGACCAGCAGGGGCAGGACGTAGAGCAGGACGAAGGTGGCCAGGTCCAGGTACTTCCAGAAGAGGTCGGCGGGCTCGGGGAAGTCCGGCAGGCACAGGGAGCGGACGACGTCCTCGCTGCGGGGGGGAACGGTGAGCGGCCGCGAGCCCCGGCCTGGGGGCTCGCGCTGCGGCCCGACCGGCGCCCACATTCCGGGCCCGCCCAGCTGGGCACTCCGGAGACACGGGCGACGGCCGGGCCTGCGCCCCTCAGCAGCCTCGGGGCCCCAGCCCCCACGGCAGCCCACACCCCAGCTTGCGGGTGAGCAGGACATTGCTGCTCTGGGTGGGCGCGAACTCGCCCTGGGAGAGGCGGCCGGGACACGGGGTGCGCCACTGGGCCACCGACCCCCAGGGACCCACAGAGTGGGGAGCCAGTGGCCCGAGGCTGAGCGGCCGGCCCACGGACACCCTTCGGCTGCTCAGAGCCCCTCGGAGCCCGTGGCACCGTTCTCAGAGCCAAGCACCACCCTGGAGTGGCTCTCAGCTGAGGGTGGGGGCCGGCCGGGCAGGCGCTGCACAGAGACCCCAGCAGCCCCACAGGTCAGGCCAGGGCTCCGGTCTCGCCTGCACAAGCACCTGCCCATGGGGACGAGCTGACGGCTACTGCCAGGACCCTGCAGGCCGGCCGGTCAGAGAACCAGGCGGGGCGAGGGCGTCCAGGCGGGGAGAAGCAGCGTGCTGCCGGGGCGGGGCAGGCTGGGGGGTCCCGCCGGCCCAGGCTCAGCTCACCTGTACTTGAAGGTGAACAGCTTCTGGCAGATGGCGTGAGGCAGCGAGAAGAACGTGGCCAGGGCCCAGATGACCGCCACGTAGACCAGACCCTTCGTGATGGAGATGCGGGGCCGCAGCGGGTGCATGATGACCTGGAAGACCAGCCGTGGCGCTCGGGCGGGCCCCGCCCCGCCCCGTCCCCGCCTGCTCCATCTGGGGCGCACATGCCGCCCAGGGAGCATGGCCCAGCCCCACAGCCGCCACGCGGCCAGGGGAGGCGCGGCTGCGGCCATCAGCAGCCCTCCTCGCCTGCACAGAGCGTGGGGCTTCGCGCCTCCACTCAGAGAACCGGCCGGCCGTCTCTGCAGGGGCCCGGCCTGGACCCGAGGGCTCCTGGCTGCGCCCCAGACCTGTTTACCCGGGAGGCGGCGCCGGGCTCCAGAAGCGAGCACACCTCCGCGCGGACAAGGCCACCTGACTAAAGGATGTGGTTGGGCCCTGGGTCACTGGGCCCTGACTGTGCTAACGTGGGGGCGCCCGGGCGCGGGCAGCGGGCGGACCTGGGGCGGGGGTGGGCGTGTGCGGGAGGCACACCCGGGCCCGGAGGCCGAGGCTTCGGGGAATGTCACTCAGAGATGGGCAGCAGTTGCCAGAGGACGGCGACCCCAGAAGAGGTGCAGCCACGAGAGACACCAGAGCCCGGGAAGGCTCGCGGTGGGGGGCACTCAGTTGCCCCGAGCCCCCGGCCCTGCCTGCCCACCACCGCAGTTGCCTTTGCCCCTCAAGTGCCTTCATCGTCTGGTGCTGCAGAGCGGAGCCTGGGTCGGAGGCTGCGCAGAGCCCCGCCGGCCTGGGCCAGGGCCTACGTCGGCCACACCACCCCTGCAGGCCATCCCAGGCCCGCTCCGCCCCGGGCCCTCAGTTCGCTGGGCTAAGTGGGGTCAGCCCTTCCTGGGAAAAGCAACCCGGGCCCCGCATGTTGAAATGGGGGTGGTCAGGGAAGGTAGGGTACACCTGCGGGGGCCGGCATTCTGCCCAAGGCATTGCAGCCTCGAAGTCCCAGCAGGGGCCTTTCAGGGTGAAGAGGCCCCCACGTGTGAGAGTCCAGGCCCAGCTGTGTGAGTGTCCCCTGAACACCCTGTCATAGTGTCGTCCAGACCTGCTGAGGCCGGAGACCTGACCTGCCTGCCCACCTCCCTCTTGCAGCCCCACACCTTGGTCCTTGGTGCACCCCTGGAAGCTGCTCGGAATAACCCCCCGCGCACATGCCCTGGCCTTGTGGTGCCCTGTGGTCTTCCCAGAGAGGGAGGCCGGGCGACCAGAGACCGGGCTGGCACCAGCGGCGTGCTCCAGCGGCCGCGGAGGGAGGCGTGCAGGCCGGTCCCCGCACACTGTTCCCTGCTCCTAGCTCCAGCAGTGCCCTGAGTGCCTGGGCAGCAGGGCTGGCCCCAGGGTGCCGGCCTCTCTGGGAGGGGGTGCCCTCCAGCACGTCCACCCTGAGCCCCACTCACACAGCTGCTCCTGCCCATGGACCCTGCCCCAGCTGGCCACCAGGGCCTGGGAGCCAGGGTCCCAGTGAGGATGCTGGGCTCAAGCCCCGGTAGCCGCCACACACCGCAGCTCTAATTTTCCAGGTGTGATTCCCAGACAAAATCCAGGCGTGAGTCGTCAGGGTGTTTCAGCACCCTGGACAGAGGCCAGCGCGGCTGGCTCAGCGCCCGAGGCAGAGGCCAGCGGCCACCTCAGCACCCTGGACAGAGGTGCCACCTGCTCCAGGTGCCTACACTCACTGGCGCTGGTGCAAGCCCCCTGCCAGTGCCAGCCCAGGGCAGGCCACGCAGAGGGCATGGGGGGCTCACCTGGTGGCGGTCCACAGCGATGGCCGTCAGGGTCAGCGCCGAGACGTGCAGCGAGCAGTACTGGGCGAAGCGGCTGACGTGGCACATGGCTTTCCCGAACACCCAGGTGCTGTTCACAAAGCGGACCTGTGGACCCCGGCCACGGGCTCAGCGGGCGCACGGGCCGGCCCCCTCCCACCCGTGTGTGGCCTCCAGGAGCCCCGGGAGCCGGTCAGCCGCGCCCTCTGCTCTCTGCGCCGCTGAGCCGGGCCCACGTGCCTGTCTCCAGAAGACGAGCCACCGCAGTCAGCCCAACGGCCCGACCTGCTGCGGCCAGGCCCGGGGTGCCGGCAGTGTGGGGCGCTGTGCAGTGCAGGCGACTCCCCGCCCCTGGTCTTTTCAATCTGGACCCTGGGCAGGTTGTGTAAATTCTCCATTCCCTCATTTGCGGGGGAAAAAAATGGCTTAAAAAAATCTTTGGAGGCGGGCCTCCCTGGTGGCGCAGTGGGTTAAGCAACGCACTATGAAGCAAACCGCAGCCACTGCAGCACGAGTTCGATCCCTGCTGCCTGCTGCCGGCCAGG
>JAGFMF010011436.1:25020-127174 GCA_019455555.1 Galemys pyrenaicus
TCCCTGCTCTCTGTGGTGAATCCTCTCACCCCCCCCACACCTCTGGCCTGTACCCCAGTGCTTGTATGCATAAATAAATAAATCTTTAAAAAAAAAATCTTTGGAGGCTTAAAAATGCTTTGGAGGCTTCCTGCAAGGCTTAGGTTTAAGTCTACACAGACAGGGTGAAATAGGTCTGGCATATTGCTAGAGTCGTTATCGGAAACAGAGTAGCTATTTTCATGCAAATAAAATTCTTATTTTGGCCAGTGGGACTTTGGTCTAATGGGGAGACACTTAAAGGTGGAGGTGGGAGCTGCAGGGCTTCACCCCTTCGCACGCAGGTCTGAGTGGGCGCAGGGGCCGAGGCAGGCTCTGCACTGGGAACTCCAGTAACGATGAGTTTGGCCCATACTCTGGGAAAGCTTGACCACGGCACAGCGTGAGGCACCGCTGCCCACGCCCTCGCCCCGGCCCCACTCCTGTGCGCAGCACCGTGGCCCCTGGAGGCAAAGGCCACTGCCGGGCCTGGCCAGTCCTCCTCTCACATCTCCACGGACCTCGGGCGCACGGGGGCTGCTCGCAGGGGCGGAGCAGCCTCTAAGTGGCGGAGGAGGCTAACGCGCTAGCCAGGAGCGTGCTCATTCCAGCGGTGGCGCGAAGCAGCGGGGGAGGGGCGGCCGCACCGGCGAGAAGACCCAGCAGCCCCACCGGCTCTCAGGGCTCCCTTGGCGCTCCACGTGCACAGGCCTCGTCCAGAGCCACCCCCACAGCTACCGCAGACGGCACCCGGCTCGGAGCCACTGCGCAGAGGGGCAGGAGAGGAGGGCACCGGACACAGAGAACCACCTCCAGGGACGTGGGGGTGCGCCAGAGCGGGGGAGGGAGGACGCAGGCCACGGGGACTGCAGGAGGATGAGAAGCTGCAGGGGAGGGGAGAGCTGAGATGGGTGTGGGCTGCGCCGGTGGGCGGGAGGCCGGGCCGGGGCTGGGGCGTGGGCCTCACCAGGGTGAAGGGCGTGTTGAGCAGGGTGATGAGGATGTCGGCCACGGCCAGGTTGGCGATGAAGAGGCTGGTGGCCGAGTGCATGCGCCGGTCCGTGAAGAGGACGTGACAGACCAGCGCGTTGCCGAAGAGCGAGAAGACGATGATGAAGGAGTAGGCCCCGGTCAGCAGCGCCTTCACCGTGGGGCTCTGGGACTCCGCCCCGTAGCGCCGCCGGCCCACGAAGTTCTGCCAGTCGGAGAGCGTGTCGTTGTTCCAGAAGAAATGCGAGGCGTTGGGCTCGGGGGGCGCCGCCCCCGGCCCCTCGGTGGCCCACACGGGGGGCCAGAGGACGAGCAGCGCCAGGGGCAGCAGCATCCTGCCGACCGCGGGCCACCGGGAGGCCGCGGGAGCCGGCGGAAGGGGGTCGGAGCCGGCGCCGAGCAGAGGCGCGCCAGAGCAGGGCACCGCGGGGGTGGGCAGCAGGGAGGCGGGCCCGCCGGGGCGTAGGCCGGGAGCAAGGCCGGTGGGGCGCGGGCGCGGGGAGGGGTGGGAGGGGCTCGGGCGGGAGCGCACGGCCGTCGGGAGGACCCGCCTGCCTCCGCCTCGGTCGCGGCTCCTCTGGCGGCTCCGCACTTTTATGTCCCCGCTCCGGCTGCGAGCCGCGCCTCCGCCCATCCGGCCGCGGCGTCTCCACGGCGCCCGTGACGCGCTCGCAGCCCAGCCCAGGCAGGCCAGGGCCGCCGAGAACGAGAGCCCTTGGCTAGACCCAAGCAGGGCCGCCGAGCCCGCCCGCCCTGGTCACGCACAGGGCCAGACCCCGCGCGTGCCGGGACGTGGGCAGCGGAGGCGGCGGGCGCTGGGGGCACCAGGCCCTCGGGGCCACTCAGAGTCTGGCGCGGTGCGGAGGCATCTCCATTTGCTAGGACCTCAGCCGGGCTTGGCTCTCCCAGGAGCGAGGGAGCAGGAGCCCCTCGGAGCCCCTCTGAGCCCCTCGCAGGCCGGCCCCGCCCCCAGCAGGAGCAAGCGGCGGCTCCAGCCGCCCAGGGCCCGCCCCCTCCCCCTGCCGCCCCAGGAGAGCCGTAGGTCTGCTCGTGGCCTTCCTCCAGGCCTCCCAGACCCCTGCCCGCCCCACGCCCCCAGTCTGGGCAGCAGGTCAGGCCTCAGCTTTGCGGCTGTCCAGCTGGGAGAACCTGGGGAGCCACTCCCCACGCGGGCCTGCAGGGGGGGGGGCCCTCCATGCGGCTCTCTGGGGCGCTTCCCAGCTGCAGCCCAGTGTGCAAACCGCGGCCCTGAGCCGGGCATCAAAGGTGCAGACCCGCAGACCGCGCCCACCCCAGGACAGCTGGGCTGCAGGCGCTGCCCCTGAGGGGCCCCGGCCCTGCACGCAGGGCCCAGGTCGGGCTTCGGGGGCGCGGCCCTAGCGGGGCGGCCATCGGAGCTCCCGCCCGGCTGTCCCTGCGGTGTCGAGTCTCCCTGTCGGCCGGGGGCTCCCAGCAGACCCGCACCACGAACACGCTGCTCAGGCCATCTGACTAACGCTGGCCCAGGGGGTGGTCTGGTCTTCAAGTGACACCTAGGAAAATCCTGCCAGCGACAGCGTCTCCACGGGTGCAGCGCCTCCACGGGAGCGAGCGGCCAGGATCCCCCAGGCCCCCGCGAGCAGCGGTCCCCAGGCCCCCGCGAGCAGCGGTCCCCAGACGGTCTGCTTCTGGGCTCCGGAGCCTGCCGGCCCAAGACCACCAACGGCTGTCTCCGCGCGCCCCTCGGCGCTCACCGTGTGCTCCGGGACCTGGCCGCGTGCTCGGCCCGTGCAGGGGTCTGGGGCAGACGCACCCGGACGGGCTGCTGCGTGAGGTCGGGCGAGGGGCGCCCGGCAGGGCGGTGGGGACCACGGGCTCCTGGAACCCGCTGCCCAGCGGGACCACAGCGGTGGGCGTGTCCCCGGCCGGGGCCAACCCAGGGCCTGCGCAGGAGCCGGCGGCCGGGGAGGGAGAGGAGCCGCCCACCGCCCACCGCCGGCCTGCCCCGGGGCCGCCCACCAGGCCTGGCCGCTGGGCCCTCCCATGCGCTGTGCCGGGCACGGCGCCACAGCAGGGGCTGGCGCGGGTGGCCCCGCCTCCCCACTGCCCTGGCGGAGCCCAGAAGACGCAGCAGCAGAAAGGGCACGCCGGCCACCCCCCAGGACAACTGCGCGTCCTTTAGGTCTTGGGTAAGTGAAGTGGAGCTGAGTCTCGTGTCTGAGAGCATTTTCCATTTAACTTTTCTCAGTTTCTCTTTAGTAGCTGCCAATTTTGTCCCGTGGAATACCACAGCATGGCAGGTTTTTCATGTCACGCCTTTTTGTCAGACTTTCCGTAGGGAACACGGGTGGGTAACGTGTAGCCTGCCAGCGCGTCCATCTCAGCTTCTGCATGTTCCCGCGCTGAGCAGCTTTGAGATGCTGCATGCCTGAATCTGCACACTGTGTGCACGCACACACGCACACCGCACACACACCACACACGACACCGCACACGACACACGACACACCCCACTCCACGCTGCCTAGGAGCCAATGGGAACAGACAGCCGCAGAAGCAGGCAGCAGACTGCAGACTCACTAGCGAGTACAGCGAAGCCCCAGGTCATGCTCCCAGCGCGCTTGCAGAGGCCACCCCCCCCCCCCCCCCNGGCCCCCCCCCCCCCCCCCCCCCCCCCCCCGGCAGGCCGGTTTCTAGAGCCCTAACGTGCGCGGGGCCGGGGCCCTCTGCGGACGAGCGGTGAAGAGCTCCGCGGCCCTGCAGTCACAGCGGCCGGGCCCTCGAGGGGAACGCGCTTAAGTAACGAGGACACGAGAGTGGCGGGACAGCAGGCACTTTCAACGGTGGGCTGCAGGACACGAGGAAGAGGGACGCGAACCAGAGGGGCGGTGCGGAGACCACTCTGAAGTCCAGCCCGGGCTGCGGCCGGCCAGGCACGGGCCCTCCCTCCCACGCACGGGCGAGCAGGAGGTGCGGCTGGGCAGCTCCGCAGGGCGGTTCCCCCACCCCTGCAGCGAAGACCCACAGGCGTTGTTGGCGCTGCAGGCAAGGGCCGCGGGAGGGCCGGCCGCCCCTCCACAGCCCGGGGAGCCACCTCAGACCTGCTCCAGGCCGGCTCCGGGTCGGGACAGGGCCCCGGACGGGCCACTGCCGGGCGGCGTGCAGACGAACCCCACCGCTCGCCGTCTACGGGGCCGAGACCGCGCAGCAGACACTGAGAGCGTGCGCAAACCCACGCGAGCCAGGGCAGAGGAGACGCTGCGTCCCGATGGCAAAAAGGCCATAACTCGACACTAAAAATAAACTAGTGCGCTATAGAAATAAGGGGGAGCCGCCCACACAGGCAGTCAGACGCGGACGCCTCACTGAAGGGTCTCAGGATGTCACAGACGAGCGCACGGGCCCCTAGCGCAACCCTTAACCGTGGGGGGACGACGGGCAGGAAACCGCGAAGAACAGGCCCAACACACGCGAAATGCAGCGAAGACGATGCAGACTGGCCCCGGGGGGTTGGCACGAGCCCGACCTCTGCCTAGGATGACGCTGGGTGCGGACCGCCAGCACCTCGCTGCTGCGGGCAGCCCACAGCGCTGGCGCCGCAGGGCCCGGCAGGAAACCGCCTGCCGAGGTGACCCGGGCCTGGGGCCAGGGCCGGCGCTGAGGACACAGCCCGGCGTGAAGGGCGCTAGCACAGCGAGCAGCACGGTCTGCGTGGCCGACGGAGGCGCTGACACCTCCACCACGGGAGCGGGGCTCCGGGTCTGAGGCTGGGGCACGGCACAGCGAGGAGCCCTCTGTGTGCGGGTCCCCCAAACCTGCTGCTAGCAGCAGATACACAAAAGCTGCACAAGGGGCGTGTGCAGGGCCGGCGGGGGTGGGGGCGGCGGCACACGCGCTGCAGACAGCTCACGCTTCCGAGGGCGGTCCGGGCGGTCGCCCCAGGCGAGACCTGCCTGCAGGGAGCTGCCCTGAAGGCCGCTGCCGCGACGGGAGGCCCCAGGGCAGGCGGCACAAGCACAGCCGGCCGCAGCGGGAGGCGCCGCCCTCCCTGCAGCCGCCTCTCGGGACAGACGCCTCTGCGCAGCCGCGTGGGGCCCTGCAGGACACTGCGGGAGCCGTCCGGTGACGTGCTGACACTGGTAGTCTGCGAAGACAGCGCTCCGGCACTCTGGCCGACTCCCCGAGCGGCGTTCCTTCTGCACTCAGCCGCCGCTGCGCAGGGTGCACAGAGCACTCGCCCGTGTGGGGCGGGGCCCCTCGGCGCTCAGAGCACGGCGGGGGCGCGGGCGAGCTGGGTCCTCGCACGGCCACCACGCCGGGGCGGGCGCCGCGGGGACAGGCTGGCGTCTCGTCCTAGGCTCACGGGGAGAGAACGGCCTCTCGGGACAAGCACGAGCCCGCGCCACCTCAGAGGTGCGGACCAGGGCGCCCAGGCTGGCCGGCCCCACCCGCGGCACCGGACCTCACGTGCGGCCACGCCAAGAGCCTCGGCAAGCCCGCGCCCGCTGACTCCAGCACCAGACTAAGGCTCTGGCTCGGGCCGGCCTGAGCACCGCGGCTCACAGCACACGCCAGCCGCAGCGCGACCGCCCCCAACACCGAAGGTCTGCACAAGGGCGGAACAGACCCGCGAGGCCGGGAGGAGCCCGCCAGCCGCACCCAGCGCTGGTGGCACCGAGCGCTGGCCTCGCGGCTGTGGCTGCGCCAGTGCAGGGCGGGAAGGGCGGCCCCCCAGGCGTGGGCGGGGCCGCATCGCCTTGTCTGCGCCCGGGCGGCCAGAGCCGGGAGCCGAGGCCATGGGACCAAGGCGCAGGCTCAGCCCAACCCAGGGCCCAGCGGCAGGGGAGGAGACAGACGCCGCTCCCAAGTCGGCAGGACGGGGGCCTGTGCGGACGCCCCCCGAGCAGACCGCCTGGCGGGGCAGCTGCAGCAAGGTGTGGACCCCAGAGCCAGCGTACCGCAGACACGAGAGGGCATCAGACCACACGGGAGCTCTGACGAGTCATTTCAGCAGGAACATCCTATGACAGGAGACGTCCGCCTTCCTAATAAAGGTTTCTTCTCTTTATTAGAACATGGACCGTTTTCCTCTGGCGCCCTCGACGTGTAAATTTAGCAAACCGGAGCCCTCCTCCCCCTCAGGCTGAGCTGGGACTGCGCGTGCCTGGGCGCGCCAGAGCTGGCTGCTGTGGCGTGGCCGCAGCACGGGGGCCCCCTGCGAGACCAGGGCCGGTGTCCGGGGCTGCAGCTGGCCGCCTGCCCGCTGCCCTGGGAGCGCCTCACGGCCAAGATCGCTGAGTCACAGGAGACCCAGAGCAGGGGACAGGCTGGCCAGGGACCCAGGCCACAGGAATGGAGAGGCACTTTATGACTGTTGCGCGGTGGCCGTCCCCGTGGGAGGAGCCGCCCACTCGCGGGGGGCTGGCGGCAATGCTGAGCACCAGGGCCCGCCGACTCGCCACAGCCACACCACGCCCTGCGTTACTGGGGGAGGCTGGACCCAGACGCGTGCCCGGTGCCACCACCCGGCCACCCCCAGGGCTCCCTACCCTGCCCCCCTAGGGTGGCGCCCACGGCCCTCACAGCAGGGGCCAGCAGAGGGGCGGCTGGGCTGTCCTCACCCCAGCGGCTGCCTCTGCCTCTCAGGCCCTGGCTCCACCCGCTGCTCTGTGCGCCTCCCCCGGGACCAGACACTCTCCCCACGGGCACCCCCACCCCCGGGCCCCGAAGGAGCCGGGCAGAGCACCCGGTCCAGGCCACCTGCCGACGCCGTCCTCGGCTCAGAGAGGCCAGGAGGCGCCTCCAGGCGCATGGGGCTGCTGGCCGCCTGACTGGCGCGTCGGCCAAGCCCCAGTCTGTGGGCCGAGGCGCCAGGCACAGCTTGGCCCTGTGCACACGCCCCAGAGACGCCGCGGCCGCTGGAGGCCGCTGGGCCCAGACCCGAGACGTTCACCCCTCTGGAGAAGACAAGCCGCAGCCAGAAGACAACACCACCACCGCCAGCGGGACCAAGGTCTCTTCCAAGTCCGCTACAGCCAGCGCCAGCCCCGAGAGCGCGGCGGGCCGCTCCTGGTGAGAACGCGTCTGGCGCCCGGCCCCGGGGTCTCAGCAGCGGCAGCGGCAGGGGGGGCGGGCAGGCGTGGGCCAGGGCCCGGGCAGGCGGGCCTGAGCGAGCCCCGAGCCCCTCGGCTTGGCCAGGCAGCCGCGTTCGTGGGCCCCACAGGGCAGAAGCCTCGCCCAGGGCGTGAGAGCCACCTTCTGCCCGGAGCGGGGAGGCAGGGGAGCAGCCGCCAGGGCACGGGGAGGGGAGCAGGCGCCGGCAGCGCCTCCGGGAGCCGCCCCGCTGGCTCTTCCGCCGACTGCGACCCTCGCAGGGTCTCGGCTGGAGGCGCTCGGTTTGGGCTGCGGCCGCCACGTCACCGGCGGGTCCGGGGCAGGGAGCTCAGCTTCGCGAAGGGGTCGTCGTCCTGCAAGAGCATGGCGTCACAGCCCGCAGACCGCTGCCGCCCGCACGGCCCAGGCAGCTCCTGGTCTCTCCCCCCCCACCCGCGGTCATTTCACCGCTGGAAACGCAGCCCAAGCAGAACCCAGCCGCCGCTGGTGGGAGAGCGCGGCCTCGCCGTGGCCGGGAGCTGCTGGCTCCGCGGGGCGGCCGGATACCAGTGTTTGGGGCCCTCTGCGTGGCCCTCGGGCAGGCCGAGGCGCCGGCGTGCA
This sequence comes from Galemys pyrenaicus, assembly GCA_019455555.1. Classification (NCBI taxonomy): domain Eukaryota; kingdom Metazoa; phylum Chordata; class Mammalia; order Eulipotyphla; family Talpidae; genus Galemys; species Galemys pyrenaicus. Next base: position 32,722 of record JAGFMF010011436.1, read on the forward strand.
GAGCAGCCGGCTCTGGAACAGCCAGCGGCAACGAGCTGCTCGGTTACGGCAGCAGCATGGCGCCCAGCGGGTCACGCACGGCCGTGAGCGAGGCACTGGCCGGCCGCGCCACCCCGGCCCCTTGCGAAGGACAGGCACTTCCAGCTGGTGTCCTGTGCCCATCGCCCACTCAGGGGCCACGCAGCAGCTGCGCCCAGACCAGCGCGAGGCCCAGCACCAGCCTCCGGGCCCCGGAAGGGCGACGGGCTGTGCCGCACCGGGAAGTCGACCGTGAGGAGCCAGCGGGGCTTGGCCACGCCCGCCATGCCACTCCAGGGGAGCGCGGGATGGCTTCTGGGTGTCCACAAGCGTCCGGCGTGCGAGCGTCCCCTCCAGGGTGAGCGCAAACGGTGGCCACGAGGCGCCAGGCTTCTACTGTGCTGCTCACGCTGCGCCGGACGGCCCAGAGCCGCAGCCGCAGGGGCAGGGCTGGCCACAGGCAGGCGGCCCAGGCCCGAGGGCGGCGACGCACCCCCGCGGCAGACCCCGCAGCGCGGCGCCTTCAGATCTGAGACCCAGACGCTTCTGGGGCAGGTGGCTGTCTGGCATCGCGTCGTTCCCCCACAGTAAAGAACTTCAAGTCAGAGGAAGCGAGGAAAGGGGCAGCAGGCTCGAGGAAAGCCTCAAGCAGGCGCACGGGCAAGGCCTGGCCGGCACCCTGGATGGCTCTTGTGAGCAGAGCACTTCACGGCTCCCTGGTCCAGGTCTCCACGCCAGTGGGGTTCCTTGCACGTCCCGCGTTGGGCACTGCTGTCCACGGCCACGCCCTCCGGGACACGAACACCCGCTGTGGGCAGCCCGCGAGGTGGCCGGGCTGCTCTGTCCAGGCCCCGGAGAGGAAGGACAGGTCACACGCACGCTGGCCCTGCACATCGCTGGCAGGTGGACGCCCACTGTGGTGCTGGGGGGCACTGGCTACGCGCGGCCACCGTGGCTCCGGAGGCACAGGGACACCTGCAGACCTGCCCCGCCGGACACGGGGCGGGGGACACGCCCACCCCACGCACCCGCGGGAAAACACGTGTCACTCACCTCGTCCGACTCGAAGTCCACCCCTCTGGCCGGCCGGCCCTGGGACCCGCAGCTGCTGGAGGCCGACGTGCCTGGCCACCTGAGGCGGAGACAGGAGACGCAGGGAGGTGACCGCAGACGCGCTGCGGCCGCCCTCGCCCGGTTCCCACCTGGTCCCCACGCGCCTGAGGGAGGGAAGGCCCCGGCCGAGGACCCACAGCGCCGCCACCGCGGCCACGGCCCACGCGGCCGAGTGCAGAGGAGCCGGCACAGCGTCCCTGCCTGCCAGGTCGGGCTGCCGGAACCACCGCCCGCCCGCGGCAACCGCGCAGGGCGCCAGCGCTCTGGGGACGCGCCGCCTCCCCGCCCTCCTCACGCTGCCAGGCGGGAATCGCCTCGCCGACAGGCACACAGACAGGCCGCGAGGGCCGGCCCAGCGCTCAGCGCTGAGACCTCAGCTCGCCGAGGACTCCGGGGAGACAGGCGCACGGTGGGGATGGCGAGCAGCGCTCACGTGCGCCCAACCCCTTCACCAGCTGAGCCAGGGCGGGTACACCTGCTGCCACACCCGCCCTGGAGCCAGAGCCAGGCCACGCCCGCCGGACGCTGCGGCCGTGGGCCCCGACCGCCAGGCTGGCTCCCAGAGCGTCTGCGCGGACCCAGGCCGCCGTCTCGCCGCCGCGCAGCAGTCACCGCTGGGGCACGCGTACGCCGAGGGCGGAAGCTGGCTCTGGGGGGCGGGCAGCCAGTCGCCGGCCTGTCCCAAGCCCACCGACACGCCACTGCCAGGACTTGGCTCGGCGGCTCAGGGAGCAGACCCTGTCTCAGGTCGGACAGACGCGTCCTTGGGGACGAGGCGGGGGTCACGGGAGCTGCAGGAACTCCAGGCGGCGCCCCACCCCCCTGCCGAGGGCGCTTACACGCCCATGACTTCGGGGAGCCCACGCCGGAGCGATGGACGCAGACGAACCGCGGCAGGAGCCAGCGCTGACAGGGCAGGGCACCGGGCACCGGGCACAGGCCCTCGCCCACGGGGCGTCCAGGAGGGGCAGCGGGACAGGAGGGCCAGAAGGCAAAAGGGGGCGGAGGCCAGGCGATGACCTGCTCGGCGACAGCAGTGCCTGGGCTGCCAGTGCGCCCCACACCGACACGCAGAGGCCGCGGCAGGCGCAGGACCGGCCACCCGCACCGCAGGGCCCACGCCGCCCGGCCTACCTCTGGGCGGCCCGCGACGTGGTGGGGAAGGCGTCTTCCTCCTCGTCCGAGTCGTCCACCTCGATCTCCTGGGGCAGGACGAGGCGCGTCTGGATGGGACACGCAGCACCGGCCGCAGCCCGCCCCGCTGGGAAAGCCGGGGAGCAGGAAGGCCCCAGAGGCGCGGCGCCGCCTCCCGCTCACCTCTGAGTACGTCTTGGCAGCAGCGTCCCGGGCGGGCTGCCGCCTTGCGGGCTGGAAGGCTGCAATGAGGGAGACGAACGCCCCGTGAGTCGTTCAGGTGACCGAGAACGCCTTGGCCGTCTCCGACCAGCGCTCCGAAGCCCCTCCCCAGGACCAGCCCGGCTCGTCACGAAACCAACTGCGTCCTCCCCGCCCGAGGCGGCGGTGCAGGGCAGGCGGCGCGCAGCTCCAGGACCCACCTGCCGCCCAGCCCAGCGCCACGCGTGCACGCCGAGGCCCGTGGCCTGCACCCTCCCCGCCGGGGTGCTCGCAGCCGCGCCCCCCCACACGAGGGGCTCGGAGACAGCGGCCCTCCGCTGCAGCAGGCCCTGGCCCACGGCCGCTGCGCCACTCCCAGCCCCAGGAGAGGCGCTGTGTGCTCTTCCCGGTGAGCTGCCCCGTCGCCACCGGCCTGTCAGGGACGGGCCCCGGCCACAGAGCGCCGTAACCAGCCTCGAGCGAGGACACGTGAGTGAAGCGGGCGGACAACCCACGCCAGCCGTGTCTCCGCGCCTGGCTGCCAACCCAGGCAGGGCCCACAGCCGCGAGGGCGCCCTGCGCAGCCCCGAGCTCAGGCTGCCCGCCCCGAGCACAGAGACCAGGGCGGAGGGCAGGGCGCACGCACGCACCCTCCTTCCAACGCGGCCGGGAGCCGCTGCCGCCTCCGAGCTGTGGACCGAAGCGGAAGCCGCCGGCCTCGAGCTGAGACGCGAAGGTGACCTTGGAGGGCCACCGGTGCCGGCAGCGCAGGGGAGGCGAGACCCCGACCCTGGGGGCAGCGCGCCAGCGAGCCTGGCCTCAGCCCGGCCACACCACGGGAGCCCAGCACACTCACCGTCCAGGATGGACGCCTGCCTGGGCGCCGGCAGGGCAGCCCTTGCGCTCCGGCCACGGGCGGACGCCTCCAGACCAGGGCCTACGAGAGCGCCGGCCGGTCAGTGCGGACAGAGCGACGGCCGCCAGGCCCACACTGAGGCCGGCGCCGAGGGAAGCCCAGACGGCCCGAGCAGCCCCCCGACCCGACGGCTGCGCCAGGCGCACGGCAGCGCGAGACCCGGCCACACGGCGCAGCAGCTCGAGCCGGCGCCAGAGGGTCTCGCGGGAGCGAGGGGCGGTCAGCGCAGAAGGCGAGGCCGGCCCAGCTGGGAACGTCCAGCTGAGGACTGTCCACCGTGCCGGCTGGAGCCCTGCGGACACGCCCCTCACGGCCATTGAGGCGCTCCTGGGGGGCCCAGGGCCGCCGGGCCACGACACGTTCCAGCGGCCTGGACGCGCTCGGTGCTGACCCCTTCCTCGCTGAGAGCCCCCTCTGGACGCGGCAGCCTGGCCCCGTCCTCTCCGGCCGCGGCCCCGGGCCCGGCTCGCGGGGGCCGCGGCGCTGTCACCGGAGCCCTCCAGCAGCTGCTCCGCCACGCCTGTGCCCAGGAGGTCGTCGGCGCCGAAGGCGGAGTCCTCCGACGGCGACCGCAGGGCCCGGGCCCTGGTCATGGCCTGCGAGGGAGAGGGACGGTGTGACGGTGCTGGCCGGGCAGGCAGACGCTGCACTGCCGACACGCGGCAACACGCAGAGGCCGGGCCCTCCGGCCGGCCAAGGCCCGCGGCCGCCAGACCGCCTCGCGGCGGCGCTGCCCGGGCACGAGGCCTTCCGGGAAGGCGCACGTGAGACAAGCTCTCGCAGGCCCAGAGGCCGGGCGGGGGCAGCAGGACCGCTGCCCGGACGCCCACGACCGACCGCATGGCTTGAGGAAAGAAGGAACGAAACAGCTGTCCTCTCGGGGGACGAAACTCCAGGGTGCTCTCCTGCTCTTTCATCCTTGAGCTTTAGTCACTGCACTCTTTCTGAAGCGTCGCCCTCACGGTCGAGAAGCAGGAGCGGTGGAGCTCACGGGGCCGACGGAAGGGCCGGGCGCGGTCCTGGCCCGCCCACACTGCAGAGGCGCCGACCCGCGGCGAGGGGGCCACTGGCCCAAGGAGCTGTCCCCTGCGCCAGCTCAGCGGGGAGGGCCCCGGGCAGCGAGGGGCTGGCGGGGCTGGGGCCCAGGCTGACACAGACCTGGCCTCGGGCGTGGCAGGGAGATGTGGCCGTGGGGCCCGCAGCCGCGCACCCCGGCCCCCGCCCAGCCGCGGCTGTCCCGTGCGCCCGCAGGACCCCGGAGTGGGGCTCACCTCTCGGACCTCGTTGTCCTCCTCACTGGCGTTCCTCCGCGTGCTCTCTCTGAACAGACGCACCTGGGTGGAGCGAGACAGCGCTGCTCACCGAGGCGCCGGGCCGCAGCGTCCCCCACCACATGCACGGCGTGGCGGCAACCCAGGCTCATGCCCCCGCCCCGCCCTGGCTCACGCAGAGACCAGTGGGCCCTGGGCCGTCTCCTCACAGACCCTGCTCGGTCAGCACCTCATGAACCTCGCCCCGCGGCGCCCCGGCCAACCTCCGGGCCCAGGGCAGGTATCTGCCCGTGCAGGTGCCCGCCCCGGGCTGCCCTCGGTGGGCCGGCCTCCCGGGCTCCACCCCTTGGGGCCCGGGTCTGGTCCTCAGAGAGGAGCCGCGGCCTCGCCAGGCCCTCAGCCTCCCTGAGCCCGCAGAGCCACGAGCGGAGCGGGACTCCCCGGCCGCACGGGCTGCTCTGCCCACACCAGGAGCCCCCAGCGTGCCCGCGAGCCCAGCCTGCCCCGGGCTCTCCCTGGGCTTCGGGACAGGCTCAGGCGCGGGTGCAGCGTCCCGAGAGGACATGGCAGAGACGCTCAGCCACAAGGGCACCGCGAGCCGCCTCGGGAGCCGAGGACACCCTCTGTGGGGCACCTGGCGCCGGCGTGCCCCGGGGAAGACAGGCGGGGACGCGGCTGGCCGAAGCAGCACGGGCTCCGGAGGCGGGGACATGCCGAGACTCGCCTCCTCGTCGATCTTGTCTTCCAGGGCGTCGATGTGACGCTCCTTGAGGAACCGCTGGGTCTTCTCCAGCTGGAACTTCACCAGCTCCTCTATGGCGTCCTTCTCCTCCTTGTCCACGAACTCCTGGACGGCCTCGCCCATGCCCCTCTCCGTCAGCAGCGAGAGCTGCACGTTCTGTGGGCGGAGACGCGTGAGGGAACCCGCCATGGGCAGCATGGCAGGCGGGGCCGCTGGCCGGAGCCTGGTCAGCGCCAGGCAGGGTGGGCGGGGCGGGCGCTGCGTGGGCACCCACCCCGAGCGAGGACGGCTGCGACGGGCACGGAGGCCGCCGCGTGGGGGCCGCACAGCAGAGGGGCCGGGCACTGCCGGCGGGCGCGCGAACCACAGGCGCCCCGCGGAGGGGAGGCCGCAGAGGCGGCGGGAGCAGCCGGTCTGACGCTGCTGGCTGGGGGCGGCCCGAACACGGGGCCTCCAGAGCCGGCGCGCTCAGGAGGCTGCCCGGAGCTCCAGGAAAGGGCCCCGCCAGCCCGCGCCCAGCCCGAGGCCGAGTCTGCGAGCAGGCGCTCCGGCCAGCGGCGCGGCCCGGCAGACACGCACCGAGCGAGGGCCGGAGCAGGCGCGCCTGGCGCCAGCAGCACGCGGGGACACGCACGGCGGCCACAGGGCCACCGCCACCCCCGCCCACGGCTCCACACGGGCCACGCGCCCCGCTAGCCGCAGCCCGGGGCCGGAGGGCACAGCGCAAGCCGGGAGCTGGCCCGCAGGACCCAGCAGCGCACCTTCTCCGCAGTCTGGAAGTACTGCTTGACGAGGTCCTCCACCCTCAGCGTCACGCCTTCCGCAGGCCTGGCCAGGAGCTTCCCGAGGTCCACCTCCTCCTCTGCAAGGGACCCGAGAGGCGTGTCTGCCGCGGCCACGGTGGTCGGCCGGGCAGGCGCCAGCGCCCGGCCCTGCGGAGGAGGGCAGCGCGTTCCGGCAGCGGCCAGTGCCCGCGGCGCAGACCAGCCGGCAGCCACGTCTGCACGAGCGCGCACCAAGCTGCGGGACGCCTGCGGGACCGGACCTGGGCTGTTGCCGGGAGCCACTCCAGTCCGCGATGCCGGACGCACGCGGCCCGACCACGCGCCCACGGGCCACGCGCAGGGTCCCGAGGCCGACCAAGAGGCCACACGTCTGCCGCGGCGGCCGTGCCCCGAGCACTGAGCCCTCGCGCATAGGACGCTCTGGCGCCGGCGGGCCCCGCTCCCGAGCACCAGGAAAGGAGCAGCCGGAGCGGAGCCGACCGGGACTGCCGACGACGGGGCGGCCGCTCCACACCCTGCGAGCTCGGAGCGCCGCGGGCTCGCACCACCAGCAGCGGTGGCCGCCCCGGGCCCAGCCGACTCCACGTCCACCCACAGCGCAGGCCACGGGCACCGCGCAGCCGTCCAGGAGACGAACCACCCGAGGACAGACGCAGGTCTGGGGTGACGCCGAGGGAAACGTCAGAAAGTGGACACAGGCCCCGGGGGGGTGTTTGCGGGGTGTAAGCGACCAAGAAGAGCGGCCAGCGGGGAGACCCCGGCTCCGTGGACACGCGCAGCGCGGCTGGGCTCTGGCAGCCAGCCGGCCTCCCCCGGACCGCGCGGCTGCGACACCCGGCAGGCCACTGCCGCCGGGAAGGACCGCGCAGCGCAGAAGCACCGCTCCCCGCACCCACACAGCGCCCGCGCTCAGCTGGCGGCACCGGAAGGCGCAGCAGCAGGGGCGCGGCTGACCCCGGACAGCGAGGCTGGAGGCCGCCCAGTCCGGCCGACGCACGCACGAGGGCCGCGTCCCCGAACCCCCGCTCGCACTCTAGGGCAGCTCGGCCGCCCAGGGCCAGTGCTCTGGGACCGCAGGCCCCGCTCCCGCGACGCGTGGCCTGGACGCCGAAGGGAGAGCGGTCAGTCTGCAAGAAACACGACGGGAACGAGTGACAGACGTCAGGAACGCCCGGCGGTCTCCCACAGGCGGCGGCCGGCAGGGGCGGTCTCTGCTCGCGAAGGGCCTGGACGCGTGGCGTGGAGCCCCCGGACGCCCAGGGCTGTAAGCCGGAGGCTGGGGCCGCACGGGGCCGGCGGGCGGCCGGGCGTGCTGCGTGCGCAAGCCGGCAGAGGGCTCCGGAGCGCGCCGTGCATCTGTGCGACGCCTGGTTTGAGCAGCGGCTGATTCCCGACGACGGCGCCGACCGCCCGACCGCCAGCGAGTCTGTCCCTAGAGCGACGCCCGACCCCCATCGCTGCACGCTCGCTTCGCTGGCGACCACCTGAGTAAGCCCTTCCAGGGCATCTGCAAACCCGTAAGAGTAACCAGTGCTGGCCTACCCGTTTTTAACTTCTGTTCTCTGTGCCTGAAAAAGTGGACGATGTCCTTTGGGTTGGCCACGCGGTCCACAAACTTCTGGCTGAAGCGATGGACGTTGAAGGGCTCGAATCCACCGCTGTAGTCCACCTGCAATGCAGCCAGTGTGAGGCGGCCGGCTCCTGACAGTGCCCCTCAGCCACCGCCCCGAGATGCAGCCGCCGCCCCGAGATGCAGCCGCCGCCCGGAGATGCAGCCACCGCCCCGAGATGCAGCCGCCGCCCCGAGATGCAGCCGCCGCCCCGAGATGCAGCCGCCGCCCGGAGATGCAGCCACCGCCCACGCCCGGCTGCAGGTCCCAGCGGCTTCTGCCACCGAGAACAGAGCTGTGAGCGTTCCTGGGCTTATGCACAACACCTCACGCAGCAAAACTGCGGCACGGCCGCCGTTGCCGAGGCTGGGAAGGGTCCAGTCCCCACCAGGCCGGCCCCGCGGCCACAGAAGAACTTTAGGACACCACTTTCAACGCCGAAACAAAGAAAACGCTCCTCCATCCAAGCGCCAGGTTTGGCGGGCTGTGGGCCGGGCAGGCAAGAAGTGGCGTCCTCGGGAGCGCAGGAGACCGGAGATGGTGGAGGAGCCGGGCGTGAGCCAAGCCAGAGCCCACGTGCAAGGTGAGGAGTGAGGAGAGACGCCCGCCTGAGACCGCAGGGCCAGTGCGTCCGCAGCTGCACCTCCCGCCCCGCTCCTCGGACATGCCCTCGGCCCAGATGGGGGGACGCCAGGACTCACCCGCAGGCGGATGAGAGGCTTCTCTGGCTGCTGGGAATTGCCCAGCCGCTCCCGCTCCGCGTGCTCCAGCATGCCTTCGATCTGGGGACAGAAAGACGCAGGTTAGACGCGAAGGCTTCATCCCGGTCCCAGGCCTGACGCCGCAGCAGGCGCCGGGCTCTCCGCAGCCGCTGTCCCTGCGCCGTGCGGGCCGGCCTTGCCCTGTGGGCCTCCGCAGAGACGCTTCTGGCTCTGCAGCACGTCCGAGGAGAAACCCGGAGCCCCTGCCGCCCAGTCTCGTCGAGCTCCCGCTCAGGGCACACCGACCAGCCCGGGACCTGCTCCCGGCCACGCAGACGGGGCGGCGCTGAGCACCCACACGCAGGGCCCGGGAGCACCGTCTGGCGTGCGCGGGCCTAGCAAGGAGTGGCGCGAGCCCACATGAGCGGGGCCGCTCCTCGGGGCCAGCCCGGCTCCACGGCTGAGCAGGCGCGGGGGCCGCCGTGGGGGCCGGCAGAGTGGCGGCCGGGCGCGGGGCGCCTGCCCCAGGGTCTCTGCAGAGAAGTGGGCTCCAGCCACCGGACGCTCCGCACGGGGCCGAGACCAGCTCCTGGCACCTGAGCCGTCCCCGCCTCCCCGAGCCGGCAGTGCCTATGGACGCCCCGCCCAGGCAGGCACGGCGCGGACGCGGCCAGCGGGGGGCCTGCGTCCAGCTCGCAGATGGTCACGCGGTGGCTGTCAGCGGCAGCCTGGGCAGGAAGCACGAGCTTGCGGCGCCCGCGGTCCATGCTGTGATGAGCTCCCGCCTGCTGCGCGCCGCCCGCAGCCCAGGGCTGGCCCCGAGCCATGCGCGTGCGGGGCGAGGGCGAGGGCACCGGGCAGGGACAGACCACCACCACGGTGCCCACCCCCACCCGCGCCCCGGACGCGAGGGCCACGCCGCCCGCCGCGCAGCTCTCGGGTCCTGTGGCCCCAGCCCGGGAGGAGCCACCGGACCGAGCGGGCAGTGGTCACAGGGCCTGTGCCCCACGCCTCGGCGCCCGAACAGCCTCCCACCACAAAGAGGCCTCGTGGAAAACGCCAACGGGGCCACATGCGGAGGCCGGCCGGCCGGCCGGCCGTCAGCCCCGCGCCCCGGCCCCGCTGGCGGCCGAGGGACCAGCAGGCGCCCCGCCGCGCCCTCGGTGTGAGGGGCTCACCGGGGCAGCGGCCACGTGGCCTCCAGAGGCAGAGCCCATCGAGGCGCCAGGCAGAGGCTCCAGGCGGCCCCTGGCGCAGCCTGACCACTGCCGGCAGGCCCAAGTCTGCCCACGTGGGAGCAGGCGGCCCCACGGCCTGGACGCAGACCCGAGCCGCCGCCGCGCCCTCGCGCAGGCGGTCAGCGGGCAGCAGGGCGCCCGCCGAGCAGGGAGCAGGCAGGCGGCTGGCAGAGCGGCCGGGCACAGCCAGACACGTCGGGGGGCCGGCTGCCCGCGCCAATCCGGGCGTGGCGTCTCACGCCGTGAGGGGCAGCCAGGGCGCCGACTGGGCTCCCCGAGGCGGGCGTGAAGCGACCCAGAGCAGACACACCGTGGGAGTCTACTGGGGCTGCCACTGGTGGGTGTGGTGGGCATTGCTGGGGAGGCCGGGGAACCCCACCCCGAAGCCCGCGCGACCAGTGGGTCTGTTACCTCCTCCAGAGGTGCAGACGGCAGCCCACGCCCAGGCACTACCCAGACGGGCGTCCCCGGGCGTCCCCAGCAGACCCCGCAGGCACCTCCCAGCGGGCCCCGACGCCGAAGAGCTACCTTCTCGAAACAGAAGTTCTGCATGGCGAGGGTCACTCTGGGGTCGTCTGGGCTAAAGATGTCGGGGTGCTCCGCCAGGACCACGTCCTCCATGAAGAACTGGCGCGCGGTGCGCAGCGGGAGCTTCTGCAGGTTCATCCTCCGGCCCTTCACGCGCAGCAAGCCCACGTGCCTGGCAGGAGGGGCCGTCACCACCCGCCCCTGCGCCCACCACAGGCCTCTCCCGGAGCCACGGCCTCGGGCGCTGGGCTCCTTCCCACTGGGAGCTTTAGCGGGGACAGGAGCCTGCACCCGCCCAGAGTGGAGCCGTCACCAGCTCTGCTGTCGGGGCGCACAGCCAAGCGCTGCTGCCACAAGCAGCGTGCAGGAGGTGGCGGCGGTGCGCATCACGGCGCATGCACGCGCACACGCGCTCACAGGCACACTCGTGCACACGCGCGCTCACGGGCACACTCGTGCACACGCCCGCCCGCACGTTCACAGGAGTCAGAGCTGAGCTGTGAGGAGAAAGCCAGCACAGCTGGCGAGCCTTCCGTCACGCTGGTCGTGAAGCCAGGCCTGTGTGCCCTGAGCACGGCCTGCCAAAACACCACGTCCGCCCGCTGAGCGCTGGCCACGCGATGCCCGAGCGGGCGAAGGGCCGGCGGGCCGCCAGGCCGCAGCCAGGCCCGGGGCACCTGTGGCTCTGGGTGGATGTGCGACTCATCACGGCCTTCGCCGCTCACTTGCGTGACAAGCAGAACATCAGCCCCGAACCCGTGAGCAGTGAGCCCGTCCACGCCAGGGCTGCTCTCCTCTGGAAACAGGCGCTGCGAGCAAGCGGCGCGTCACTCACTTGGGCACGGCCTCCCCCGGGGACAGGGAGGTGACCACGGAGCTCCCAGGCTGCGACACGTAGAAGAGCTGCTGCTCGTTCCGGGCCGGGGCGATCCTGCACTCGTGCTCGTGGCCCCAGATGACGAGGTCCAGGAAGTCGTCCAGGAACTGCTCCGGGATGAAGTTGGTGCTTCCGTGCTTGCTCCTGCAGCGGGCGTCGGAGACACACAGGAGCGGTCCCTGCCGGTCACACCCGTGCGGCCCCTTCTCTCCTCCGTTCACCGCAGAGGAAGCCTCTCCACGCGCCGGAAGCCGCACTCGTGGGCACGCAGAGAACTGGATCTCGAGGGGCCGACCGGGCAGGACACCGCGAGCAGCCCCGCTGAGGGGGTCGGGCGGGGCTGGGCCAGACGGCACGCGCTCTGTCTGGAGCGAAGACCTAACGGCGCTGCCCGCGAACCACAGGCCGCAGAGCACCGCTCGGCAGGCACAGGCTCAGCAGCTCAAGACCAGCGCCCAAACCAGGACGGAATTGCTCTGCCAACACACGGCAGAGACCCGGCTGAGCGACCCGAGACGCAGCCACGAGCCAGTCACCCCCAGGGCCGCGAGGGGTCAGCCTCCCAGACGCACGGCCCAGGTGCCGGGGCTGAGCGAGCCCTGAGCCGCATGCAGGGGGCCGCCGGGCGAGACACTGCCCGGCAGAGGCGGCGGGTGCCCCAGTGAGGGCCAGGGCAGAGCCGCGGGCGTCAGACATGGGGCGTCCAGAGCCCCGCGGCACCCAGGGACTCGAGACGCACTGAGGGGAGAGCCCGGCAGCTGTGCTCACCGAGCAGGGCACGCCAGGGAGAAGCAGGCGCCTGCGGGCACTGGGCGGGACGGGAGCTCCGGGACGGGAGACGCTGCTGGTGACGTGGCCGGCATTGCAGCGACGGGCCCCAGCTCTCCCCAGCCCACAGGTCAGATGTACCTGGGACGGCCCCTCCCGACTCACCCGGGAAGCACAGGACAGGGAGGCCCCGAGCAGAAGGCAGACCCCGTGGGGCTGAGTCACACAGCACCCACTCGTGGACAGCGGCCCAGGGCTCGCAGGCAGGGCGCCCGCAGGTGTGGGCTCTCGGCCCGTGGCGCTTACGAAACCAGACCACCCGCTTTGCCCTGGCCAAGCTCAGGTCTGCCCCGGGTCCCAAAGCTGCGACTGTCGCCGCCTCACGCTTTCTTCCTGCGGTGACGGGCTCAGCCGGCTCCTTCCCCGTCACGGCCACTGCTGCCGGCGCTTAAAGCACCACCGGGGAAAGCCGGTCGGGCAGCTGCAGTGTTCTGGAAAACCCCTGCGGGCAGGCACCGAGCTCACGCGCTAGCGGGTGCCCCGCAGGAAGGACACCACAGGCCCAAGGGCAGCATGAGCCGCTGGCGCGCACGGGCGCCACACTCCGGCCTCGGCAGGGAGGGCCAGCGCCCCGCGTCCCCAGAGCAGCCAGCGCAGCACGCCACAGAGACAGACTGTCAGACGGACAGGAGCCAAGACTGCCCCCTCGGGGGGCCAGGGGCCAGGAAGGACACAGCAAGCCCGCCCTGGCTGGAGCTGGGCGTGACCACTGCTGGTCCCCTCGCACCTCACCACACGCACAGGCAGCCGTCTGCTGAGGGGCACAGCGCCCCGGCACGGCTGAGCCCCGCGCGGTCGGCCCAGCTGCCCGTCCCTGCGCTGACGAGCGAGGAAGGAACAGCTTCCTGCATCAGGAATCGGGAAGCCAGGAGCCTCCGCGCCAGTGCGAGGCCGTCCGGAGCGCCGTTACCTGTTCTGATGAAGCACAAATAAGTTGAACCAGGCGCCCTCGTCTTCTTTAGGCCTCAGCATCGTCACCTTCCTGTTCACGAACATCCGATAGAGCCTTTCGTCTGGGATGGACCCTGCAACGACAGCGCGTCCTCAGAAGCTGCTCTCGCGCTGAGCTGTCCTGGGCGGGGCCCCGCGCTCACCTGCCCAGGCGCACCTGAGGCCGCAAGCAGGCGCCGCCCCGGGCCGCGCACCCCCACACTGACGCCCGCTGCCGCTCTGGCAGACAGGACTGACGTTCGCCGGCTTTCTACCTGCTCGCTGTACGGGCAGCTCTGAACTGCAGCTCAAGCACAAGACACAGAAAGACGCCTGGGGAGGCGTGCGCAGACACCGGCCTCCTGTGCCCTCTGTAGCTCACATTTAATAACTGGCGGCTTCTAGATCGTTCTTCCTGTGTGCCCAAGGGCGGTCCGAGCTTAGTGCTGGGGACCAAGAGAGCAAGGACACAAACCCCCAACGCGGCTGGCTTCAAGCGTCACGACAGCGGTAACACTTAAGGGCCGGGACGCTGAACAGGAATTGGGGCGGGAGCTGCTGCTTACACGGTGACTCTGGAAACCTCGGAAGGGAAGTCACCGCCAGGCGAACAGGAGCCTGGGGCTGGCAGAGGGGCCAGGCAGGCACAGTGGAGGCGAGAGTCCGGCCCCGTTCCTGTGGGGCTCGCGGCCCGGAGCACCGAGTGCCCGCAGGCAGAAGGGAAGCAGCAGCGAGGAAGGGGCAGTGACCCTCCGCCCCTCGCGCTAAGCCCCGGAAGGGCCTGGGAGGAACGCGCAGGCTGCGGTGACCCTGTCCCAGGGACTCAGGGACGGAGGCGGGGCGGGTGCCAAGGAAGGCGCCCCTCGCTGCAGGGGCTCCCCAGTCGGCCACGCCGCGCCACTTTCACGGAGCTCACAGCTGAACGGAGATGAGCTCCACGGAAAAACCGCTAAGTAAACCACTCACCCCAAAACCACCGAGACAGAGGCAGAAAAAGCCGGCGGGGGCCTGCGCCACGCCGAAATGACCCACGCCCAGCACGCCCACCCAGGGCTGAGATGCACAGGCCGCACCGGCGCCCGGCCCGCGCCCGCTCAGCGGGGCCCGCAGAGCCCGAAGGCGAGGCCGGCGAGCGGGGAGGCCCGCACCGCACGGGGGGCCGCGAGACCAGCGCCAGAGCGCAGCCAAGCCCTGGAGACGGTCGGGGGCAAACCGACCAGCGAGCGCGGCGCCGGTGTCAGCAAGCGCCGTGCTCGCCCGACGTAGGCCCCGTGTGCGGGCTCGGCCGGCCGCCGGCCACCCTGCGCCGCCGGCCAACGGGCTGCAGCCCGACCGCCGCACGGCAGGGCGCGGCCCAACCACCGGGCGCCCGCCGCGTGCTGTGCGGGGGCAGACAGCCGCGCGCAGGCGACGGGCGGCCCACGACCCCGTCAGAGCGCCGCCCCCGCCGCGGCAGGCCTCAAGGCGCCGGCGGGCGGCTGCGCAGGGCTGTCCGCGGCTCAGGGAGGACGGCCAGGCTCTCCCACAGCAGTGACGCCAGGGCCGCCTCGCCAGGGCTCCTCCGAGACACGAATGGCAAGAGAAAAGCTGCTCACCCAAGCCATAGAGCGCGATCTTCGTGCCCCCTCTCCGAAGCAGAAGCGGGCTGATGTCGATCTTCTCCACGGACGGCGCGCGCCCGAAGTGGTTCACGAGCCCGGCGCAGCTCAGGACGTCCAGGGCGCAGAGCGCGTCCGCCTGCCAGCCACGCAGGCGGGTCAGTGCCGGTGGCCGCCCACCAGCGCCGCCACAGTCGGGAGCGCCCGTCCCCACAGGACCGAGCAGGCCGAGCGCCGCCCCCTTCCCACCCGGCGGTGACCTAGAGCAGCCGCTCCGCGCCGAGCACCCGGCCTTGGCCTGGACACCAGCACGGACTGGGCGCGCTGCCCCACGCAGAGCCCGAAGGCGTGGGGACCACAGCGAGGGGCCGAGCAGCACGGCGTCTTGCATTCAGGACGCCTAGTCCTACGTCCATCTCGAACGGGCAACGAGACGACCTGGGCACTCAGGATGAGCCGTTCGGGAGACACGTCTCCGAGGCAGGACGTGAGCCCAGCAGCGCGGGCGCCGCAGAGGCCGTGGCTCGGCCCGGTGAGCGAGCCTGGCTCCGGTGAGGTGGCAGCACAGCCCACCCCAGCACTGCCCAGCCTCAATCAGCCTGGACGCAGCGCCTGCCCAGAGGCCGGAGTCACATGACTTCCTGGGGCGACCTGGTGGTGCCGACCCCCACGCGGGCAGCGCCCAGACCGGCCCGCACCTCGCAGCTGACCGGCACCAGCATTTACCCCAGTGGGGTCGTCGTGATTGCCGTGGATGCTGAAGACGGGGATGGAGATGTTGAGGTTGCCGTCCTGGTAGTTCACCCACGGGAACCTGAAGGGAAAGAGGTTCATCAGGGTTCTGCAGGAGGCAGGCTGCTTCCCTCGACCTCCCCTCCCAGAAACCAAGGGTTCACAGGCAAGGGCGACCCAGGCCGGCACAGAGCCGCCGAGCGAGCCTCGGGAGGACACACCCAGAGCGGCCGTGAACGCCAACGCAAGCAGACACCCCCGCTCCCCTTGCAGACACCAGCTCCACAGCCCGCAGCCAGCACCAGAGGCCCCTCCCGGGCTTTCACCCACAGCGGGGAGAGCAGGAACGCGCCCCGTGGAGTCCGAGACCTGCCACCCCAGCTGTGACTGCTGGGCAGGCTCCTGGCTCTCCTCTGAGGCCGCTGCTGTGGGCAACTTCTACGGTATCTTTGCAAAAACACCTTGTATCGAGGTGAGCGTGGACCCCTCCTTTGACACAAACGGAGGTCGGTGCATTTCTGCGCCTCCTTTCAGAAGTCTGCAGCTCAGACGCACCAGCCGCCTCCGGCACACTCCAGCTGGGCTCCACAGCCCCTGCCCGGGGGCCCGGGGGCCGGAGTCCGCTCTGGCCGGCGCGGCATCCCCTGCCCTCCAGGAAGGACACACGGCACGCTGGGAGGGTGGTCCATCAGACAAAAGGCACTCGAAGGCTTTCAAGCCACATCGAAGCTCTCGAACCCAGCGGCGAGTCACACCACCTAAGAACCTTCCAGAAAGAGAGCTCCCAGATCAGTCCTGAAGACGCCGGCGCACGCCGCACAGACGCAATGGCCTGAAGAAAGCTGTGCGAAGCGTCAGTGCTGCCTTCTCAGGGATGCGCTGCCGCCTGGGCGGTTTCGCCGTCTGTGACGGTCGTCCGCATTCTTGGCCTAGACCTAACTCACGGTGGCGTCCTGTTCTTGACTTAGGACAACTGTTCACTTGCCGGGGACCGAAGACCCTACTCTGATGAGCTGCAAGGTCCTTCCCGGCCAGGCCGCAGACCTTCACCCAAGGACGCCTTCGCAGCACAACAATCTCCCCTGGCGTCTGGTTGTGCATACTTAGAAAAGCCTCTTCTGCAATTTTTTTTTTCAAATGTCGGTTTCTTCCAGAGCTTTCTTTGAGTAGTCTGTGTTTTTCCCATAGCTATGCCTTATCGACTTCAGCAATTCCTACATGTACTTGAGGCTGTTTCTGGAGGCTCTTCATCCTTCTGCTTTTCTGCCATGTCACGCTACTCTAAATCGTCACGGCATCACCACGTCGCGCCTTCCTGTGAAGCGGCTGACAGGCTGAGCTCCTCCAAGCTGCCTTGAGTGTTAATTTGGTGCCTCACAATCACACCTGCTGAGGGGCACCTGCCTCCTGACCACCGGCTCCTGCTGTGGTAAGAAGATCTAACTATAATATCTGGGTGATTTTCACATATAAAATATAACTATAATCACTAAACTGTGAAGTAGATTCTGGAAACTTATCACCTGGCATAAGATATAAACAAAGAAGTTTACACCTTTTGACCACTGTCTCTCCTCTCCTCCGAGCCCCTGCTAACTGCCACCCATCTCCACCGCTGAGTGTGGCTTTCAGAGACTCCACACCTACGTGACCTCGAAGCTCTTCTCCGCCTCTAGCTGACATATTTCATGGAGCATAACGCCCTCGGTGTCTACCCAAGTCACTGCAGACGGCAAGACCCTTCCTCCACGTGACCGACCGTGAACTGTGGGTGTGGGCTCGAGCCCCCTCTATCCACTCGGCACAGCCAGTCTCGTTGCTGGGGCAGCACAGGTCACCCACTGAGGTCTCCATGGGAATTCCTGTGAACACACACCTGCAGGAGCGCTCCAGACCACAGGAAGTCCGACCTGTAACTTCTGGAAGCGCCTCCAGCCTGATTTCCAAGCAGCTGCCGGTTTCCCATCCCAACAAAGGGCTCCACCCCAGCACACACCGGGAGGCGGCCCACGCCCTGACCCGCTTGCGTCTGACAACCAGTGCGCTGACCAGCTTCTCGTGGACCTGGCCGCATGTCTTGTTTGGAAGAACGTCTTTCCAGCTTATCCGTTTGTTTTTACGTCAAGTAGCTTTTGTGCTGAGTTGTAAGTATTTTCTAACACACTTTGGGCACGACCCCTCATCGGACGGACTTGCCAACATCTGCCCCACGCTGCAGGTGGTCTTTTCACTTCGTGGACGGTGTCCTCTGCTGTGCAGCTCTTTGCCGCGCAGCTCTGCCCACCTTCCACTGGTGATGTCCCATAGACAGAGATAACATCACACCACCCGCAAATAAACGTGCTCACGTCTTCCCTTGCGATTCGGACGACGTCTCTTTTTCTTGCCAAACTGCTCTGATGAGGACAACAGTGCTGTGCTGGGCGGGGCGGGGAGTGGCCCCCACCTCGCTCCTGATCCTGGAGAAAAGCTCTCAGCGTCACCACCCGGTGTCAGGGAGCCGCGGGCCTGTCACTCAGGAGTCTGATGACGCGAGGCCACTGCCTCCCCCGCCACCTGCTGAGGACTTTTTCCCCACAAAAGGACACTGAATTTCGCCAAATACTTTTTCTGCTTCTGTAACAGTGTGATTTTCATCCTTCATTTTGCTGATGCGGCATATCGTATTTTGCTATCTAGTTGAGCTCGTTGCTCTGCAGTTGTCTTCTTTTCCTATTTCCCTACTCTTTTATTAATTTTGTCTGTTTTTCTATATGAATTAGTGAACTAATAGAACTTACCCAGAATGCATCTTTATGACATGGCATTCTAGGGGGACAGTGTGATAAATCCCGAAGTACAAATCTTCAAGAAAAAGAATGATGTGTTTCATTACATCAAAATCAAACATTTCTGTCAACAAAAGACCCAAGAGACAAAGTCCAAAGACAAGTCACTGGGAAAAAAATGACTACCCAAGGCTGCGTATCAACATATATAAATCACTCCTGCAGACAACACAGTGAAAAACAAAAATCCTGACTTTTACAGTGGACAAAGGAGAGGAGCAGAAGAGGACACCAAAACGTACAGAGGAGTTAGAGAAAACACTCAGTCGCGCTACGGGGCAACACAAATGACTACAACGGCGTGCAGAAAATGTAAAGACCTACAGTTACGCAGCAAAGCTTCCGACGAGGGAGAAACGGCAAACTGTTAACACGCTCGTGTCGTACACAGAACACACCGGACAAGAGTGAGCGTCTTCGCGAGCACACGTGCACACTCACTTGCTGAACCCAAAGTTGACTGACTGGTCGCTGAGGAGCTCAAACTGTACGGGGCGGTCACCCATGCAGTATTTTCTCAGTAACTCCAGGCAGGTGTGTAATGTTTTTCTGGACGGCTTATTTTCATGAAAAAGATCACCACCTAACAAAATAAAATCCACCTGTCCAACAGAAACAGTGAGAAAATCAGTAGGCCCTACAGGCAAAGCGTCCAAGGCACAGACGAAAGAAACAATCACACAAAGCGCAGCCTGGTGACGCCACGACTCCACATCTCGCGGACTCCAGGGCCATCCAGCCGGCGGCTGCCCTCACTCCAGCTGAGCCCCCTCCAGGCGACCACACCAGCCTGACGCAGGCTGCCGGGCCGCATTTCTGTCTGGTTATTCAGAGCAAACGCAAACCGGCGCCTGAGCGGAGCCTACGGAGAGACAACCCTGTCCAGCCAAGCCACTCGCTCGGCCTGGCCACACCTCGCAGCTGCGGCGCCTGAGCAGACCGCAGGCTGCGCCACACGTCCGCGGGCCTGGACACCCAGAGGGACGTGCGTGCGGCAAGAACGGGGCAGAGGCCGGCGAGGAGCGCCTCACCCGGCCGAACAAGGCCAGCAGACAGCGTCTGCAGGGACGGCCGCAAAGCCGCGGCCCCACACACACCCCGCAGGAAGCACTCAGGCCGCCTGCGCTTCTGGAGCAAGCCCCTCGGCTGCGCCGGCCGGCGGCCCTTCTGCAGGCAGCCCAAACCACACCCATGGCCTCGCCGCTTCCGACGTAGACACCTGACCCTCACCTCTGTGCCTCCCGCCTCCCGGGACGTGGGCACTCCGCATACAGGCCCACCAAACCCAGCTCAGCACCACCTCAGCTGGCTTTGCCCAAGCACACGCCCTCGCGCCCACCTCTAAATGCCCAGGAAACGCCACTTGTCCAGCAGCAGACAAGGCCTGCGTCTGTGCTCTGGGCCTGTCTGAGCTCACATACTGGTTGTTACCTTTATATTTCAAATAGCAACTCTTGCGGGACCCTGCATTCCATAAACTGCTGTAAAAAATTGTAATTTTTTTCAAGCTATCTACAAAAGCTGTTTTTTTTTTTTAAAGATTTATTTATTTATGCACACAAGAGCTGGGGTACAGGTCAGAGGTGTGGGCGGTGATCCACCAGAGACAGAGCGGGGAGCAGAACAGGCAGATCGACCGAAACACACTGCTGAGGGGAGCAGCGGGAGAGGCAGAAGAGGTCTGCTGTGCCCTGGGGGTCCCTCCCTGGCCAGCAGCAGGGACTGAACTCGTGCTATAGTGGCTATGGTTTGCCTCAAAGGGTGTTGCTTAACCCACTGCGCCACCAGGGAGTCCCTACAAAAGCTGTTTCTACTCAAATTAAGAGAGTACAGCACAGGGCCTCCCTGGTGGCGCAGTGGGTTAAGCAACACACTTATGAAGCAAACTGCAGCATGAGTTTGATCCCTGCCGCCTGCCAGGGAGGGGACCCACAGGGCGCAGCAGACCTCTCCTGCCTCCCGTTGCTCCCCTCAGCAGTGGGTTTCAGGCCATCTGCCTGTTCTGCTCCCCGCTCTGTCTCTGGTGACTCCTCTCACACCTCTGGCCTGTACCCCAGCTCTTGTATGCATAAATAAATCTTTTTAAAAAAAGAGAGAGGGCCTCCCTGGTGGTGCAGTGAGTTAAGCAACGCACTATGAAGCAAACCACAGCCACTGCAGCACGAGTTCGATCCCTGCTGCTGGCCACATGGTGCGGCAGACCTATCCTGCTGTGCCTGCTGCTCCCCTCAGCAGTGTAATTCAGTTGATCTGCCTGTTCTGCTCCCCGCTCTCTATGGTGAATCCTCTCACCACCCCACCACCCCCCTGCACCTCTGGCCTGTACCCCAGTGCTTGTATGCATAAATAAATAAATCTTTTTAAAAAAAAAAGAGAGTACAGCACACAAATGCTTGCTTTGGGCTTCCAGGTTGTCGACCTTTAAGCAAGCAACGTGAGCACACAGGTGTGTAAAATAGACCTCTGCCTTTAAGAAGGTAAAAGACCAGTTGGGTGAGGAAACATAGCAGAAGCTGCAAAAATGTAAACCAGGGCGTCCCTGGTAATGCAGAGGTTAGAGTCTCAAGCTATCAAGCCATCACCACCCTCTACAACATGAGTTCGAGCCTCAGCCAGGCAGCTGACCCACAGGGCACAGCAGACCTCTCCTGTCTCCCCGCTGGTCCCCTCAGCAGTGTATTTCAGTGGATCCACATGTTCTGCTTCCAAGCGTCTCTGGTGAATCCTGTCACCCTCCAAACCTCTGGCCTACACCCCAGTTCTTGTATGCATAATTAAAAAAAGAAGTAAACCAAACTCACTTCATTTTCCTGGGCAAGTCTTAGTATTTCATCAAAAGTTACAAAGGTATCATTTCCTCTGACTGCATCTTTCTCCATAAATCCCAGATGAATATCCGTTGCAATTAAGATTTTAAAAGTGTTTTCATCGTCACTATATTGAAGAAAATAAATATTTCAATATAATCACAAGTATGTCCAAGCCTTAAAATTTATAAATAAAAAGTGGTGGTTAAGTAAAATCAATTTTCTAGCTTTAAATTAGGTCTGAAATCTGAAGTATGAAGAGATTTTTAACACCACAGTTTTCCTGCCACTAATTCAATACAGAACATACACCTAAGTTGTTTAGAGGTGCTCTGAGTGCTTCGGAAATTTAGAACCTTGTTACAAGCAGTCTAAACTCACTACCCTGGACATTCTATTCTGTAACAAAGACTCAAGAGTCAACAACTGTATCTAAACTTGCTATTTATCTATTTTGTACTTTTCCAGGAAAACAAAAGCTAGCGGGGCACTTTCTAAAGACTCTATTACTTTATAACTAGGTTCTACTCTGATGTGCCAGGGGCTTCATCCCGGTCCCCTGCATCGTCTGTCGCAGCTACTGTGCCTTCAGTTCTCCACGCTCAAGCTTGGCAAAGTAATAAAACAAAGTTCTAACTGAACTTAAATTCAAGAGTGTGCACAGGTTACTCTCAAGCTTCACTAGAAAGAATTATTTCCTCTGTGCACACAGGTATTATGTAAGGAGCAACAGATGATGAGCTCTAAACGTGAGATGACAAGCAGGATCCAAGATGAAGACTCGGGCTGCTCTCACTGGGCTTGAGCACAATGCCTTCGCGCGCCTCTCAGAGGTCCACTCCTGACCTGCACGACTTTCTCACGAGGTGCTTCTACTCAGATACTCAGACGCGCTTAGACTTTACACTGAAGTGTAAGTGTTCAGAGCTTAGCCTGCCGGCAACAAGGTTCTACCCCAGGCCGGGCCCTGCAGGCTGGCGGCTGCAGACAGGGGCCTGGCCCTGCAGGCTGGCGGCTGCAGACACAGAGGCCTGGCCGCCCTCCCGCTCTCCAGCGCCCTTCCGGTCCTCTGAGGCTTCCGGAGCGCGCACTCAGCCTCAGCCCGGGTCAGCGCGGGAAGGGGCCGGTCAGCCACACGCAGGAGGGCAGAGGCAAAGCCAGGTTGCTGCCAGCCCGCGCAGGGCCTCGCGGCGGGCCGGCTGCAGGACCCCGAGGCTAAGCGCGGCTGCCGGAGCTTTCCTAGTTCCCTTTCCACCCCGCTCAGGTTTATCTGCAGCTCGCCCAGGGAGGATCTGCGCCTCCGGCGTCCGCGCCCGCGGACGGAGCCGCGCGAGGGGCCAGGCGGCGCTCGGCTGCAGGCGCGGCGCGGGTGCTCACAGCGCGTCCGCGGGGCCCATGTCTGCGGCGGCTGCTCGGCGCCTCCCGCCGCCGTCGGGTCCGCGCTCCAGTCGCTCGGCCGCTCGGCCCCGCACCCTGCGAACGAAAGCGGCTCGCCGTCAGCACGTCGCCCTGGCCGCTGGGCGCGGCGTCCCCGGCGCGCTGACGGGCTTCCCGGCGGGGCTCGGCGGGGCTCAGGCCGGGCCGGTGCGGCGCCGCCGGCCCCAGCGGGCCCTGGGGGCGGGCCACGGGCGCCGCCGACCACCCCGCGCGCGGGCCCACGGAGCCCGGCCGCCGCGCCCCTACCGGGTCCGAGGCGCGCTCGCGGGACGCGACGGGACAGCGCGGCAGCCGCTCGCACGCGGGCGCCGCCGTGCACCGGGGGCGGGGCTACACCCGGGGCGGGGCGGGCGGGCCACGCCCCCTCTCGCGAGACTCCGAGACGCACGCCCGCGCCGTCTCGGCGCTCATTGGCTGCCGGCGCCGCGGGGGCCGGCGCGGCCGCCGAAGCCCCGCCCCGCGGCGCCGGCCCGGAAGCAGCTCGCGGCCGACCGCCCGCCGACGCGGGGTCCTCGGCTCGCCCCGCGCCTCGGAGGCCGCGGCCGCGCGGGGCCCGGGAGAGGGCGCGCCGCACCGCCGCTCCTGCGACGCAGCCCCGCGGCTCCGGCCGGCGGGCGGGGCTTTCAGCGCCGCGAGCCCCGGGACCGCGGCCCGGACGGTGCGCGTTGCCCGCGTCGCGGGGGCGGCCGGGGGAGGCGCGGGGGACCGTCGCGCGGGGGCGCGGGGGCGCGCGGCGGCCGGGCCCGAGGACGCGGGAGCCCGGGGCCGCGCGCCGGTGGTGCTGTCGGTCGCCGCGCGGGGGGTAAACTGGCGCCCGGAACTAGCCGGCATCAGTGCCCAGCCCGGACGCCCTGGCGTCGCGCGGGCCCGCCGCAGGCCCGGCAGGTGACTGTCGCTCTACTCGCGCCCGCTGCAGGCGGGACAAGGCCGCGCAAATGCTGTCTCTGCCCCTCGGCTTTTGTTTTAAGACTTAGGCGTACAAGAACTGGGGTGCAGGCCAGAGGTGCGAGAACTCCCCAGAGACAGTGGGGAGCAGACAGGTGGATCCTGAAGCACACTGCTGGGGGGGCAGCGGGCGGCAGAAGGGGTCTGCTGCGCCCTGGGGTCCCTCCCTGGCCGGATCGAACTCCCGTGGATGCTTCCCAGTGTGGTGCTTAACCCCTTGTGCCTCCAGGGAGGCCTGTCCCAAAGCTTATCATCCCTTTAAGGGAGGGAACGAGGGCAGTGATTGAGGAGCACAGTGTGGAGCACAACGGAGTGGAAAGAATGAGCAAGACCTAGCTGGAGGCCTGGAAAACCCGAGAAAGAGCTTTGACCACACCCATGCAGTGGGGTCGAGAAGCGTATTTTCATATTTCTGTCGTTCTCATGCACACAAGAGCAGGGGGGCAGGCACGGGAGGGGGGACAGTGAGAGGACAGAGTGGGGAGCAGAACAGGCGGATCTACTGACGCACACTGCTGAGGGGGCAGCAAGAGGCAGGAGCAGTTTGCTGCGCCCTGGGGGTCCCTCCCTGGCCAGGGATCGAACTTGCGCTGCTGTGGCTGCGGATGCTTCAGAGCTCAACCCGCTGCGCCCCAGGGAGGCCCTGCTGTAACTCTTTAAGCTGATGTCAGCCTAGTCGAACAAATGAACAAATGTCACTTTGTGACTGCTGGGTTAATGACAACCTTCCCCTGTGTGCAGTCAGATCCGGACCATGCAGCAGCCTCCAGGCTCCCGCCCTTCCTCCGCAGGTCTCAGGCTGAGACCCGGTCTCATTTGGTGTTGTCGTGGGCACCTGGCCCGGCAGGCACTCCACTCCCCCGGGCCATCTGGAGGAGGAAGCAACCAGAATTCAGTTTCAGGACAGACCAGCTGAGGACTGTGGCTGTCATCATGCTAGTGAATAGGGCTATTTTTTAAAGTGGTGAATTTTCCCAAGCCTGAGATAACTAAGGCAGAGCCAGGATAATTGTTCCAGATGTCAAGATAAAGGTGCATGTGTAAGGAGAGCCTGGCAGCTGTCCTTTGGGGCACGCCCGTCTAGGAGCCCCTGATTCTCTGAGGTTTTTAGGGACTAAACACTCTTGTTTCTCCTCTGTATCGTGTGTTTATAAAAGACATGAATGCCCTGTCTTTATGACATTGTAATTTACATTATAACTTAAAATCTTCAGTACTTAAAGCCACTCTATCAGCACAATACAGTAGTATCTAAACCAACAGATCCAAAGTAACAGTTACAACTAATGACTTAAAAAGTGCCTCTTAGGCCATCAGAGATACAGATCTCTGAACCCACAGATTCAAAATAATATAGTTATAACCACTGACTTAGAGAAAAGCAAAAAAAGTGAGTATTACACCACCGGAGGTGCGGGGAGTCGGGATCTGCCAGCTCCTACGCACAGCGCGGGGACACCACGACACCTCAGGTCCCATGGTTGGCTGCACGTCGGCGAGACGTGTCTGTGCCGTGGACACACCGAGTGACCATTTTGTTAATGATTTTTGTGTTTTCAGAGCCTGATGGATAAGGCGAAGGAGACATAATTCACCTCTAGAAGGCTGTTCACAGCCCGGGACTTGACGTGCTCCGTATTAGGAAGCAGCAGTGGAGATGGACAGAGAGGCGGCCACGGGCGCCCAGCAGCAGGACGCAGAGACCACCTCGGACTTCCCTGCACAGTTTAACCAGCTCGAGCTCTTGGAGACACACGGGCACCTTATTCCCACTGGATCCCAGAGTCTGTGGGCAGGGGATTCCGATGATGAGGAGGAGCAGGAGGAAAAAACCGAAGAATGGTACCAACTGCAAGAGAGAAAAATGGAAAAAGACCCAAGCAAATTGCTTCTTTGGGCTGCTGAAAAAAATCGGGTAAAAAAATTTTTATAATTTAAAAGCCAGCTAAAGAGGGCCTCCCTGGTGTTTCAGGGTTAAGTCTCAGCACTATGAAGCATCCGCAGCACAAGTTCAGTCCTCAGCCAGGGAGGGACCCACAGGGCGCAGCAGACCTCTCCTGCCTCCCGCTGCTCCCCTCGGCAGTGTGTTTCGGTAGATCTGCCTGTTCAGCTCCCCACTCTGTCTCTGGTGAGTCCTTTCACCTCCCCACCACCTCTGGCCTGCACCCCGGCGCTTGTATGCATGAAAAAATAAAAACCAGTTACAGAGAAAACCAAAATACAGCAGGAAAAGTGCTGACATGGTGCCAGAGGCTGGCCCTGATCCACTGCGGGCTTGTGGCTCTGAGCAGGCCCGTCGGTCCCAAACCTGTTTTCTCCACCATAAAATGGCTGTCAGACTACCCGTCTTTACACAGGGCTTTGAGGGGTGAGCTAGGCAAGTCCAGTGTCATATCATGCCTGACTTGGACAGCCAAAGGCCTCCTCCCCTGTCTGCAAGCCCCTCC
Source organism: Galemys pyrenaicus (assembly GCA_019455555.1). NCBI lineage: Eukaryota > Metazoa > Chordata > Mammalia > Eulipotyphla > Talpidae > Galemys > Galemys pyrenaicus. The sequence continues at coordinate 58,408 of JAGFMF010011436.1, forward strand.
CGGTGCGGTGCATTATTAGGCCCATGCTCTGGCGGGGGGGGGGGGGGGGGCGGGGGGGGGGAANGGCGGGGGGCAGGAATCCAGACCCGACCCCGCTCTGCTCGCCCACCTGGCGGTGCTGCATCCCCCTGCTCCCAGGAAACCTGGCGGGCTCCTCTGCAGACTGAGCGCGGGAGATTCAGGCGCGTGGTCTGCTGTCACCGAGTGGGCTGACCCCAGAGGCCGTCCCTCCCCTCAGACTCTGCTCGCTCCGATGCCCATTTGTGGGAGCGCGCCCGCCAGAGGTCAGGGCCACAGGCTCCCAGTGGGCAGGCTGGTCCCGAGCCTCCTAGTCAGCGCTGCCCTCGGGGAGAAGTCTGACGCCTGGACCCCTGCGCGACATCGGGTCCGGTCCTCCTGGGCCGTGTGCGCTGTCCGGAGTCTGGGGTGCTACACAGTGCCGCCCGCACCCCCGAGGCCGCACCTGTGCCCCACGGCTCTGCTCTGCGCAGCGACCTCCCTGGGAGCGGGAGCAGGGCAGGTCCCACGGCACCACGGGCCTGTTCTCCGTGGTCCACCAGCGTCCGGCCTGAGTCCCCTTCCACCGCAGCCGCCCGCCCGGCAGTCCCCTGAGGAGCCGGGCTCGCCCCACGCGGGCCCCTCCGCTCACGCTCGGGCCGGTCTTCAGGCCTCTGCCTCTCTCCCCAGCTGCCCACGCTGCGCAGACTGCTCTCCGGCCAGGCTGGGCTCGTGAACACGCGGGACGAGGACGCGTACACGCCCCTGCACCGCGCGGCCTACGGCGGGCACCTGGACACCGTGCGCGAGCTCGTGGCCCGGGGCGCGGACGTGCGTGCCGTGACGCTTGATGGCTGGACGCCCCTGCACAGCGCCTGCAAGTGGGGCAACACTAGGGTGGCCTCCTTCCTGCTGCAGCACGGCGCCGACGTCAACGCGCAGACCAAGGGCCTCCTGACGCCCCTGCACCTGGCGGCGGGGAGCCGGGACGGCAGGGACACGCTGGAGCTGCTGCTCATGAGCCGCTACGTCCGGCCGGGGCTGAGGAGCAGCCTGGAGGAGACGGCGCAGGACCTCGCCAGGCGGGCTGGCGCCCACCACTACCTCTTCGAGGTCGCCGAGCCCTGCACCAACTCCGGCCAGCCGTAGCGCGGGAGCCCGGGCGCCAAGCCCTGTGGCTGGGGGAGCGGGCGGTGACCTCCCCGGGTGTCGGTGTGTTTTAAAACTGTTGGGAGAAAGCTTTGATGGTTTCCGGTTTCCGTGGTGTCTGTGGTTCTATCAGAAACAAGCGGGCCGGTCACGGCCATCAGAACAGGCTGGCTGCCGCTCAGAGGGTGTGTGTGAAGGCTCGGCCCCGGGCGTGCGGGGTCCACACGGCATGGACCGGGCGGCACTGTTACTGCCCGGCGCTAGCAGCCCGCGAGGGCCCCCGGGCAGCTCTGGGGTGTGTCCGGGCGCCCGGCAGAGTGGCCGCCGGCAGTGACCAGCACCTGAGCCCGCCCAGCCCCGCAGCAGAGGCGTGGCCATGCATGGCAGCGGCTGCAGAGCAGACCGCCTGGACGAGCGGGCGGCAGTCCGCCAGCAAGGCCAGCACCAGAGGGGCACGCTGGCCGGCTCTCGGCACCCGGGGCGGGCAGTCTGGACGGCCTCACAGTGCCGGCCTCACAGTGCCGCTTCTCCGCAGCAGACCACCCACCGCCCACACCGGGAGGTGAGGCAGGGTCGAAGGTCAAGGAGTTAACCCAGCGAGTGCCCATCTCGCTTCACACCGAGGCCCAGGGAAGGGAAACCTCCGGGGTTTGCTGCCACCCAGCGGACACCTGGGCCCTGCACTTGCCCAAAGAGGCGGACGGCTCCCTGTGAGCTGCTGGTCAGTTTTTTGGGATAAAAAAGGGAAAGAATGGTCACCGCAGTTCCAAGGTAAAGCAGTAAAACGTGACCTTGCTTTTTCAAGGCGTCATTGCCAAAGACTAGAGGCGGCGGCACACCCATCTGAAGATGCCGGGTTCAGAGCAGGGAGCTGGGAAGGGGCCCCCAGCTCTGGCCGGCCCTGCCAGCATCCTGCTCGGGAGTCAGGTGCCCGGGGCTGCAGCTAGGAAGCTCTCCCAGGCCAGAGGGGGTATGGAGATGAGTCACTAGGTCAGCAAAAGCCAGCCCCACATAGGAGTGGCCCTTCACAGAGAAGAGCATGGGCATCTCTGCCCCACAGGCAGCGGCCCTTCTCCCTGTGCCTATGCTGGTCTCCTGCCCCGCCCACAGGCAGCGGCCTCCTGCCCACCTGGGCGTCTCCTGCTGACCCTTCAGTAGGGTGGCTCCCCCAGGCTGCCCACCTGGGCCCACGCAGGCCTCTCAGCAAACCTGTCCCTCCGGGAAGCCCGCTCTGCTGCTGGTGTCCATGCAATGTCCTTTATTCTTCCCTCCCTTTTATCATAAACCTGCCCTGGGACACAACCCATGTCTTTGTGTCCCAGAAAATGCCTGGGAGACTCGTTGGTGCCACTGAAAGGGGGGCTCTGGGGAGACCGTTCCGGAGGGAACCCAAGGACCCACTCTCAGAACCCAGCGGCTCCAAAGCCAGCTTCAAAGACACATGCACAGTCTCTAGAAATAGAAAATTAAGAGCCATTAAGAAGGAAGAAGTAAATAAGTTAATACGGTTACTGCAATTCACAGTGCAAGATCTATATTAAAAACAATTGCATTTTTGTAACACAACGGCAGTCCCAAGGAAAAGGGGAAGTTCCAGCATCCCTGCCCCACCTTAAGGAGGGGGGAGTTGAGCAGGGAGGAGAAGATGCTGGAGAGGAGACAGGAAGGAAGGAAGCAGGATGGAGAGCAGCAAGGAGGCCTGGAAGAGGCAGGTGAAGCAGAGACACGTGAAGACATTGCTTTTGCTTCTTGTCCTGGACTGGTCGGAGCAGACGTGGGTGAGAGACCCATGGGGAGGTGACAGTGGCATCTTTTATCTTGATTTTGATTTTGCTCTTTTCCTCCCAGGCTGTCTGTCTGTCCCTTTCTGCCCCTTCTCTTTGGGTCCGCACCAGAAGGTGCTTTAGACGGTGGCAGTTTTCAGGCCTTGCTCTGGGCCAGTCCTGCTTGGCTGGACTTTTGCTCACGAGAGGATGGGTAACTTTGAGTCCTTGATTTGGAAACTCTATTCTTTGTCTTCTCTGTATGGGTCACTCATTGTATTAAAGTTCCTTTCTATTAAAGGTTTTACATGTTTGACTTAACGCGGTGGAGCAGAACCCACTTAGAGTGAGAGGTTGGGTGTCCTGGGTGCCACTCTCCCTGCCCTATAACATTTTTATATAACACCAATGTGCAAACTGAAATTAAGACAACTTCATTTGCAACTCATCAAAGAGGAAAAATACTTTGGAATTAAATTTAACAAAAGAAATGCAGAATGTATGCTCAATCTATAAAACTCTTGGAAGACATTAAAGGAACACTAAACAAATGAAAAAATATTCCATGTTCACAGATCAGAACATTTCAAAAAGCAGGTAAAGAGGAATAAGTCTAAATTAACACTTTTAAAATCACAGGGAACTGCCAGTAAGGTAAAAAGGCAGCCCGGGGAACAGGAGAAAATGTTTACAAGTCATGCATCTCAAAAGACATTATCCAAAGTGTATAAAGAGCTCAAACACCACCAACAAGCCCCCAACTCGCACAAGAACAAAATGCTTGAATGTGAGTTCTGCAAAGACACCGCCACAACCCTGAGGGTGCTGTCACGGGGAAGTGCAGCGCTCCACGCCCACTGCTCAGCCAGCGGGTTTCTGTGCTTTTTTGTTTAAAGGAAAGGACACGTTGTCCAGGTTGCGGAGACAGGACCAGGTGGCCAGCGGGGATGTGAGTGCTGCGGCCACTTGAGAGTCTCATGGTCCCTCAGAACCTAAACAAAGAATGACCACATACTCCTTGAAGGACCTGAAAGCAATTCAGACACCCACAGCATCCAGTCATACCGTCTGCAACTGTCAAAAGGCAGAAAGAATCCAAGTGTCTGTCAACGGATGAACAAAGTGGGTATGTATGTGTATACACACGCACACACATAGACCACAGTGGAATGTTACCCAGCCCTGAAAAAGAGTGGACCACTGACACAGGGTGACCAGGAACAGACAGCCCGGAGGACATGCAGCTGAGTCAGAAAATAACACTGGAAATATCGACATGCTCAGGGAGATAAGACACTGCAGCCGGGGTACACGGCCAACAGCAATATCCAGAGAGCCCTGAGACACTGAAAGTGCAGAGAACAGAGGTACAGAATGTTTAGAAAATAATGTTGAGGAAATCTCCCAGAAAAGAGTGCAAAAAAAGGGATGGGTCAGAAAATTCGAGGGCAGATGGGCAGACCCAACATTCAACCAGGGGCCACTTCCAGCTCCCAGCTGATGGACGGGCCAAGAGGAAGAACATGGGCCTGCCGGAGGCCATGGCCCAGAGTGGACCTTGCTGAGGCCACAGGGATGCTCCGCGAAGGTCCAGCCTCTGTGTGAAGAGTCTGGGCTGGAGGTGTGCAGAGGAGGGTCTGGGAGGAGCAGCGCCCCACCTCCACGGAGGCGCAGCTGGGGGGCGGGAGTCAGCAGCGGCCTGCCGCTGTCGACACGGCATGATCAGCGGGAGGAGAGAGGCTGCTTCCAGATGGGCTGGGGAGAAGGGGTCCCGCATCTGCTCACTCGCCTGTGGGCGTGTAACTGCAGGGGAGCACCAGTAACTTGGCTAGAATCAACACCGCATCGTCACTGAGCCTTTTCAACGACTGCAAAGGCAGCACGAGACAGTCGGGTCCGCTCTGCCTCTCGCGCCCCTGCAGCGGAGACGCGCCGGCCCGAGCCGAGCGCCGGACGGCCTGGACCTTCCCAGCCCAGAGCCGGACGGCCGCGGGCACTTCCCTGACCCGGACGGCAGCACGCTGGCGGGCGGCACTCACCCGTACTCACCTGTGCACCTGCCCGCGCCACCTGTGGGCGGGCTCTATTGGGTGCAGGTGCCCACTGGGCCGCTCCGGGCGGCAGGCGCTCAGCCCCCGCAGCTTTCCTGCTGGTCGGGCCCCTCCCGGGACAGCGCGCCTGTCCCGCCAAGTTCAGGGGGGACACGAGCCCGCGCCAGGCGGAGGTCCCGGCTGTCTGCCCCGACCCGGGCGCGCGGGGCGGGGCGCGGAGGACGCGGCTGGGGGCGGGGCGAGGTGAGGGCGGGGCGCGGAGGACGCGGCTGGGGGCGGGGCGCGGGGCGCGGGGCGCTCAGTCGCCATGGCAAAGGCAGACGCCGCGCGGGCCGGCCCTGCGAGCGGCAGGCGGGAGCAGATCGGCATGTGGCGCGGGGAGGCTGCGGGGCCCGCGGGGGCGTCCGACACCGGCCGCGACGCGGAGCAGCCTCGGCCGCCGGCGGGCCCCGGGTGCGGGGCACGCGGAGAGCCTGCGCAGGAGTCCCGCAGACAGTGTGAGTGCCCGCGCCGGGCGGACGGGCGGGGCGGGCGGGCCTGGGGCGGGGCTGCGGGGGCACCTGAGTCCGCCAGCGAGGCAGCGAGCGGCTCTGGCCCGGAGGACCGAAGCGACAAGTGTGTGTGGCCTCAAACACGTAGTAGGCCCACTATACCTTCAGACTCTGCCATCAGAACAAAGTGCGTGGCGACACGGTGCACTTTTATTCACACGTCTGCAAGACTTTAGATTTGCAGACGTGTCAGACACGTCTGGAGCAAACACACGAGGCACTGACCACGGGGAACCGGCTGTAGGCAGGACCCCGACGCTGCCGTGGAAGGGCCCAGCGGGGAGGGCCGAGGGCGGCGGCCCTGCCGGGAACTGGACGCACTCATGGCCTCACCCTCCCTGCGCCTGTCCAGCCTCACACTTCCGGCCTCACTGGTGCGGAGCTTCCTGTCCTGCAGACAGACCAGATGGAGCCCCGGCTGGCCGGGCACCAGGCCTCTCCCTCAGCCCTCCGCGGATGCACCCGCCCTCCCCGCCCAGGCAGGCTGCCCTGCGAGTCCTGGGCGGGGGAAGGCGGCCTCCCAGTCTCCTTGATTGGCTCCCGGGGGGGAAGTCCAGGTCTCAGCAGGGAAGGCTGGGGACGGGCCTCAGCGCCCTGCTCCCCAGACCCCCTGCCTGCCTCCCCTGGGCCTCATGGGCGTCCAGAGCCGCCCTGTGGCAGGGGCGCCCTGAGCCCAGTCTGCATCTGGCCAGGCACACGGCCAGGCGTTTTCGGAGCCTCTTGCCCAGACTGCACATCCCACTGGGCGTTTCCCCGCTAGACTCTACAATCTTGGGGTTTGGGGAGCAAAGAGCCTTGCTCTGGCCATACCAGATGCTCGATTCCACTCACAAACCCGTGTCCCCCTCTGGCCAGGACCCCACTGGACAAGCAGCAGGGGCGGGAGGGGGGACGGGCAGGTACGGACAGGACTGGGCCATCCAGGGCTCTGGCCTCAGCCCCCGGCACCCCTCAGGACGCAGCCTCCAAGCTCACCCAGCGAGGGGTCTCTGTGCTGGGGGCAGACTTGCCCCAGCAAGAGCTCGAGCCCAGAGGCCGGCATGGAGGGGAGAGACATGCCCGCACGCCGGCCGAGCAGGGCCCGCAGATGGCAGTGAGGCGAGAGTCCACCAGGGGCTCCGGAGGGACAGCAGCGCGGGTGCACCTCGTCCAGGCAGGAGGGGATGGCCGGGGTGCGCTGGGCACATCCACGGAGGCTCACATGTCCAGGGACCCGAAGGTGTTGGTCTCCAAGCTCCGGCTCCCAGGCCAGGCCTGGCCCAGCCCTGCCCCGGCCTGCCGCCTCCACCACCCCCAGCACCAGCCGGGAGTGCTGTTTGGGGCACATCAGGCTTGGGCACGGTGGGTCAGCTGGCCTGCACCCCGAGGGAGGGCTGCAGAGCTGGGGCCACAGTGCTGGACCCCGGAACCTTGGAAAGGCTCAGGCCTAGGGGCCCGGTCCTCTCACTCAGAGCCTCCAAAATGAGGGGACCAGACCTGGAGTGGAAGCCTGGACCGCGGGCTTCACCACCTGCCCCTGGGCCTGGCCCGCTGCCCGACGCACAGTAGGTCAGGCGTTAAGTCCCAGCACTATGAAGCTATCACCAGCCACTGCAGCCTGAGTTCAATCCCGCCAGGGAGGGACCCCCAGGGCGCCGCAGACCTCTCCTGTCTCCTGCTGCTCCCCTCAGCAGTGTGTTTCGGTCCATCTGCCTGTTCTGCTCCCCGCTCTGTCTCTGATGACTCCTCTCACCCCCACACCTCTGGCCTGCACCCACTCTAGTACGCATAAATAAGTAAATCTTTTGAAAAAGAACATTGCAGGAATATGTTTTCTTGAAGCTAATGAAAAAAACCCCAGTTCTTTCTTATTTTTTTAAAAGATTTATTTACTTATACATACAAGAGCTGGGGTACAGGCCAGAGTCCAGTGTGGTGAGAAGAGTCACCAGAGACAGAGCAGGGAGCAGAACAGGCGGATCCACTGAAACACACTGCTGAGGGGAGCAGCGGGGAGGCAGGAGAGGTCTGCTGTGCCCTGGGGGTCCCCTCCCTGCCCGGAGGCAGGGATCGAACTCGCTGCGGTTTGCTTCACAGTGCGTTGCTTAACCCGCTGCGCCACCAGGGAGGCCCAACCCCAGTTATTTCTATACCTAAAAGCGGGGTCTGAGACTGACCCCCGGACTCAGGAGTTTCATGAGAGCATGAAGCCCTACAGGGGCTAAGCCGCACTGGGAGCCCGCCAGTCACCTGTGCGGGACGCGCCCCGGGGGAAGCCGGCGCTGGCGGCCGGGCGGTCGGCCTGGGCAGTGACGGCTCTGCTCGTGCCTCACAGGGAAGAAGTTCTTGTACTGCGAGCCCCACAGGCGGGTCCGGGAGGTGCAGGAGGAGGAGCTGTCTATGAAGAGAGACGAGTGCCACGTCAGGAACGCGCCGGCAGGCAGCTGCGGCCGCGCGTGTGCCTCCACCGGTGACCGCTGCTTTGCTTCCCTGTTGTTTTTATGTCAGAGGGGCGGGCTGAGCGTGCGGGAGCACAGGCAGGACGCGTGCCCGGCCGCGCGGGGAGGGCTGCCCGTGGAGGCACAGGTGGCTGACAGGCCGCGAGGCCGGGCTGGACACGAAGGCCAGGCGGCCGGAGGAAAACGGGTCCTCGGGGAGTCTTGAGCTGACGTCAGTCGTCTCGCCCGGACCGAGTGAGCTGCACGTTTCGGGCGCTTGGCAGCGCTGGCCACCGTGCGGCTTGGTGCAGTCGCTCCTGTTTACTGACGACTGAGGTGTTTTCCAAGTTTCCAGAAGCACAGGAACCTACCTCTTCGGGCCCTATCAATATTGGGGTGACCGGTACGGCAGTGCCCGGGGTTCCGAGGCCCAGAATCCACTGGGCGTGTGTGGGCCGCTGCCCGGCGTCCAGGGCTCCACTCTGCAAGTCGCTGACAGAAGCACATCATTTAAATAGGCCAGTCACCCCGAGATTGAATCCCCCACGCAGCGCACAGGCCCCACAGCCACTGAAGGGACCGCCCCCAGGCCCCGTGGCTGCAGGCGGAGACCAGGCCCTGCCGTCGCGCCCTCTAGTGGTGGTTCTGGCCTTGTCCTTGGGCGCCAGCACTGGAAGAGACAACAGGAAACACTTGCTTATCTTCCCAGGGTGCTGGGAACCCACAGGGCGGCCAGCCCTCCACCATGGCTTCCAGAGGCTGTGCAGCCCCGAGGCCTGCTAGACCGCCTCCCTGCTGCAGCACCCCCCCCAAGCCTGCAGCAGCACCCCCTAGGCCTGCTAGAGCCCCGGCCTGCTGCAGCACCCCCAAGCTTGCTAGACCCCCGGCCTGCTGCAGCACCCCCCAAGCCTGCTAGACACACGGCCTGCTGCAGCACCCCCCAAGCCTGCAGCAGCACCCCCCCAAGCCTGCTGTAGCACCCCCCAGGCCTGCTAGAGCCCCGGCCTGCTGCAGCACCCCCACGCTTGCTAGACCCCCGGCCTGCTGCAGCCCTCAGGCTGGTGCTGGGCCCCAGGCACGTCCCCATGCACGCCAGCCGGAGGCGCCCGTGCTGCGCACCCAGCCTCGAGAGCAGAGGCCCCAGAGCAGGTGCGGGCTGCACCGGGTCCAGCCACCCCCTGGTGCTGTGCTGCGGTCTCTGCGTGGTTTCTGGACCCCCAGCCACACGACCACGCGGCACGCGGGTGTGACTGCAGTGGCTGAGAGCAGCCTGAACGGCTGGCGGATTCGGTTCTGTAACTGGTCCCCCCAAACACCCTGCTTAGAAGGGAGGCCGGAGTCGCCTCCTGCCGTGGGGGCGCCCAGGTTAGTGGCCTTTCAAGGCTGACAGTGGGGCGGGGCTGAGGGACACCTCTCCCCTCCAGCGCCGCCCCCTCGCACCTCTCTGGGCCGTCTCCCGCCTTCCAGGACCCTCTCCCTCGGGGGGCACCACCGGCTGCTGTGCCCCGTGGGGCGTCTGGCCGCAGGGCCACTGACCTGGGCTGAGCGGCAGGGGCAACAGGCGCGGTGGGCCCCTCTTCTGGAGCCTGGCAGCAGACCAGAGGGGGCTGGGCGAGAGCCCTGGGGCTGGACGGCGGTCCACGGGGTGAACAGAGCCCGGTGACACAGATCTCTGTTTGGACGCGTTGACAGTGGCCCTGGACGGGATCTGGAGCTTCAAGAGGGACCTGCCCGCTGGCGGCCTGAAGCCCGCGCCCAGCCGGAACAGCTTGCTCCCGCAGGCTAAGTACTACTCGCGGCACGGCGGGCTGAGAAGTAAGACCCCCGCCCGCGCCGCGCCCCTCAGCCTCGGTGAGGGGCACAGCCGCGGCCCCCCGCCCATGCGCGCCCTGGACACTGCGCGGCCTTGGAGCGGCCAGTGCCCTCTGCGGGGCTCGTCCGCTCACCAGTGGGGACAGGAGCGGGGCAGGGGGCAAGGAGGTGCTGCTCCACCTGGCCCTGCTGGAGGTCGGTGGCCGACCGGCGGGCCCTGGACGCCCCTCGCGCTGTCCCTGCAGGCTCCCGCCCGTGGCTGCACCAAGGGGCGAAGCACCAGAGGTCACCCTGGGGGAGAGGGGGCAGTGGGCAGGAGCCAGGCTAGGCACGAGGTTGGCCCTGGGGAAGGGGCTGAGGCCTGACCTGGAGGTGGGGCCAGCTGTGGGGACAGAGCCAACACCTACTGGGGGGGGCGGCACTACCTAAGGGGTAGGCCGCGGGGGCGGGGCTGAGGCCTGATCTTGGATGCGGGGCCTGCCGCGGGGGCGGGGCCGAGGTCTAAGGTGTAGGCCGTGAGGGCGGGGCTGAGGCCTGACACCCCCCCCCCCCCCAGGCCCCNCCCCCCCCCCCCCCAGTCTCCAGCAAGCTTCCAGGAAGCCCGCGGGGCTGGGACACAAGTGGGAGGGAGTGCCACGGCCAGCCTGGGCTATGGATTCGAGGCCCAGACGGGTGGAAAGAATGACCCCGCCAATGGAGGGGTTTGGCGCAAGGGGAGCAGTCGGGGGACCTGCAGCTGCAACAGCCGCTGCAGCGCCTCCACCCGCAGGTGGCAGTGAGGGCGGGCACCTCAGGGCACCCACACGCCGCCCCCGCGCCGAGCCTCCACTCCAGAGCAGGACACTGAGGCGGACATGACGCCAGGACGTCAAGCCTGTGTCCACTGGACCGGCCCGCCTGGGCACAGAAGCCAGCGAGGGGGCGGCCCCTGGTGTGGCAGGCGTGGCCAGGGAGCCCAAGCCAGCGCACAAGGCTGCCCGTGTCCCGCAGTCAGGGCCGCACCAGCCAGCCCGGGCCCTGCCCGCCGGGCTGTTTACTTCGGCTTCCACCAGTCGGTCTTGCTGGCAGCCGCTGCCCCGCCGAGGACACACACAGAGCCGCCCATCTGGCACGCAGTCCTCGCAGCCGAGGCGTCTTTCATGGGCGTCTCCCGTGTGAGCACAGAGCTCTGGCTGCTCAGCTCTCCACTGGGGACAGGTGCACAAAAGGCAACTTGGTTTCGGCCAGAAAGGCCTCGCCTTCGTCCACAGGCAGCGTGGCCTCGCCCTGCCGGGCCCTCCAGCGGCCAGGCCCGTGCTGCTGCCACCGCTGGGCGTCCCCCATAACTGCTCTGACCCACCACCCACGGGCGCCATAGCGAACCCCAGCCCAGTGCCGGGCTCAGGCCTCCAGCAACACGGCTCTCCTTAGGGCCAAAGGCAGATCCTGGGGCCACCCAGCGCTTTCCAGAACACCCCGCTGCAACCCCAGACACCTGGGAGCAGAGCCCAGCCCCGCCCACCCATGTGCATGGAAGTGCAGGCCTGGCCAGGGCCCATCTCCGCCTGAGGACAGTGGGGCCTGTTCTCAGCCAGACGCGGCTGCCTGCATCCGGGTGTCTGAGGCTGTGGCCCTGACAGCGAACGCTCCAGCTTCTGGGTGCCCACAAGTCACACGGCGTCTCATTAAAATTGGGGGGGCTGAGTCTGCAGTGCTCAACCGCCCCCCAGGGCTGCCACCGCTCTGCTTGGGAACCCACACTCGGGGGGCTGGAGGACAGATGGGGTCTCGGCGCCCCGGCCGCGTGCAGAGTAGGTGCTGCCAGGCAAGGTCAGGGCTGGGCGGCTGGGCCCAGAGCCCTGCCCAGGCGCAGACACACTCATCTGCTCCCCTGTCTTCCCTCTAGGGTAAGACGCTGCATTTTCCATCGGAAGGAAACTCCTCTTGATGTCCCAGGAAGAGAAGCGACACTGTGCTTTCAAGATGTGTCAAAAAGCACATTAGTTTGTAATTCACATCTCTGGCACTGACTCCTGTGCACAACTGAACCTAAAGCGATGAACGCCTTTGGGTGACGCTTGCTAGCACCCAAAAACAATAGAGGGAAATTTTATTCTTATTTTTAGCTGTCCCTGTTGGGATACATTGGGCTTCTCATTCAGTTTCTCCTGTTAAATACAAAAACATGATGAAAAGACACGCGTGTTGGGTCTTTACTTCCAAGTAAACGTTCTAACCCTGCACCTTCCCGTGGCAGGGCTCCATTCATTTAGCACAGCGAAGCCCGGCAGAACAGCCCGTACACAGGGGCTGCAGGAGGCGGGCTCGGACTCACACGATCACTGCCCGCCAGTGGTGGCCAAGCTAATTGCCGCCCAGACTCTGCCAGCTGAGGCGCAGGGGCCTGGAGGCCGGTGGAGAATGTCCCTTTAAAAGGGTTTCACTAAGGGGCCTCCCTGGTGGCGCAGTGGGTCAAGCCACGCAGTATGAAGCAAACCGCAGCCGCTGCAGCAGGAGTCCGATCCCCGGCCAGGGAGGGACCCCCAGGGTGCAGCAGACCGCTCCTGCCTCCCGCTGCCCCCTCAGCTGTGTGTTTCGGTCAGTCCGCCTGTCCTGCTCCCCGCTGTCTCTGGTGGGTCCTCGCGCCCCCTGGACTCTGGCTGTGCCCAGCTCTTGTGTGCATGAGTAAATAAGTCTTTACCAAAAAAAAAGGGGGTTTCACTAAGATGATACTGCAGGGTCAGTAAGAAACATCATCCTCCCTTGCCCCCAGCACAGTGCCAGAAGCTCTGTGTGCACGTGATAGAAAAGGGTGTTTAGCGGAGAAGCCACCTGTCCTTTGATTCCCAGGACCTGCTGATAGCGCACTGCGGTATTTCACGCCTGCTCCCTCTGCACCTTTCACTAGACGTGCTGAAGTCACACCAAGTACTGTGCTTGTCATTACCCCTCTAGCATGGCCTCATCCTGTGAACGTTCTGGACACCCCTCCCCGGGCCAGCGGGGAAGAGAGCGGAGCCCCCGAAAGGCCTGTCCTGTGCACGCAGCCACACTGGCCCTCTGGACCCAGCGACGGCCAAGGAGCCGGCTGTGGGGGCCCCAGCCCTGTGTCTCCATGGGGCCCTCAGCCCAGGAAGCGGGAGCCACAGACGCAGCGGCGCCTGCAGGTAGCTCAGGAGTGGGGAGCACTGAGCCCACAGACAAAGCAGGGTCTCCGGCGGAGGGTAAGGACAGCCAGCCTCAGGAATGCGCACGCGACTGTGCCGTGGAACCGCTCTCGGGGCAAAATCTGCAGGATGGTTTTGGGGTTCAAAACCTCTCCAGTGGTTTCGTGAACTCTTTACCTGACGTCACTACCTGAGTCACCAGCGTTACTTCCCACGTGATAAAACCTAACTTTACACCGGTGCGCAAGAATCTCTGTGTTTGCACGGAAGCTCCCCGTGTTCCTAGTCTGGCCTGGGGGCTTGCCAGCGTTAGGTTCTGCGAGTAGCGTCACTGGCCCCTCAGGAGAGGGCCGGCCTGGAGTGGTGGCCTCGCGCCCCCGCCTCTGACTCCCTGGGTGTTCAGCGTCCCCGTTCCAGCCCAGCGCAGGGCTCGGACGGACTAGGTCGTCGTGGGATCCGCTGGCTGGCACATGCCTTCCTCACTGAAAAATATTGACACTGAAACAGTCAACTTTCCCTTGAGTGTGGCTAGAACTTTTCCAGACTTGATCTAAAAATTTCCACTTAGTCAAAACAGCCTGGAGGAGCTGCATCGCAGAAGCCAGTCTGGGAGCGGCCAGCCCGAGGCGCCCGGGGCAGGGTGAGGCTCCGACCCGGGACAGTCCCGCGATGCAGCCTCCATCTCGTGCACACGAGCAGGCTGGGACCGCCAGCGTGGGCGTCCGAGAGGTCGGCCACTCTCAGCCGGGCACTGGTCCAGCTGTGTGCAGAGGGGGCGTTCAGGCCTGTCCTCCGAGGGCTGCAGAACACGTGGGGCCCTGCCAGGTCTTCACACGCCCCCAGGGGACAGGCCGTCATGGGGCAGCGGGTCCCCGAGCCCCGACTGCAGCCGGCCCTGCCCGCTTGTCCACCGGTGTCGCGAGAGGCCGCTCCGCACGCCCGACACCACACTGACCACGCTGGGCAGGGCTGCCCCAGGACTGGCCTCTTAGGAAGGCCCAGTGGAGAGGGCCCAGCGGCCACTCTTCTCGCACACCTAAGGCAGCCGTGCCACGCCCCCTGCGCCTCCGATGGGCCGCCCAGACCCGCAGGTGGCACAAAGGGCGCCTGCTGGCCGCAGTCCTCACCTGACCCACACCAGGCCACGCCCCTCCCCTGCTCCGTGTCGCCGCCGGGCAGCACGTGCCTGCTGACCAGTGGCCGAGGCCGCCGAGGACCGGCCCTGGTGCGGTCCCAGTCATGCCATGCCCGCCCCACCAGGCCGGCTCCGTTCTGGCCGGTGCTGCCCTCCGCCCCGCACGGCTTGCCCGTGGCCTGTGCCTGCTGTCCCACGCTGTGCCACTTCTGGTCCGAAAGCCTGCCACCGGCCACCTGCCAGCGAGGGCCACTGCCCCCCCAGCCCCGGCTCTGTCTCTGGCCCGGGGTGGGGGGCGGCAGCACCCCATCCCGGCACACAGCCCTGCGTGGACAGACCTGAGACTGGGGGTGCAGGATTGCAAGGAGGGCTTTAAAGGTGCGGGATGGTGCAGCTGTTTTAATAAACATCATAATGCAAAACCTCTGGGAATCAGGATTCCAAGGACAAGTCTTCAAAATCAAGTCCAGGGCCCTCTTACTGCAGGGCCCTGGCTCTCTCCAGGAGCGGACACGCCCTCAGGGGGCGGGGCCCAGAGGGAAGCGCCCTGACAGGTGCCTGCGCCTGGGGTGTCCCCTGCGCCTGGGGTGCCGCCTGCGCCTGGGTGCCGCCTGCGCCTGGGGTGCCGCCTGCGCCTGGGGTGCCGCCTGCGCCTGGGGTGCCGCCTGGCGTCCGGGTCCCTGGTGCCTCAGTCCCGGGAGTCTGAGGGATCTGCGGGCAGTGCAGGGCTGGTGCAGGCCTCGCCCCACTTCCTAGTCAGTCACCGGGAAACTGAGGCACCGCCCAGGGAGCGCGGCTGGAAGCAAAACAAGGAGCGGGCGTCGGGGAGCCGCCGTTTCTTCCACCGAGCCGCGCGAGGGCTGAACCCCACGGCCAGGCCGCGCACATCCCGCGCGACGACCGAATCCCCACCGCGGGCTGCGGCAACCCGCCCCCCACAGTCCAGGAACCCCGAACTCGCGTCACGCACACGCAGTCTATCCCGACCGGGCGTTCAAGGCACCCACCTTGTCCCACCCAAGGGCGGGATGGGGAGCCCCTCGGCTCCGCGGACGCCTGCGCCCGACCCCGGGGGAAATCTGAGCCTCGGGGACACACAGGATTCCGGTTGCAAATCGGGTGACCGAGCGGGGTTCGCGCTGTGCATTTCTGGAGCCCCGGACCCTGCGCTCCCAGAACGTTTCGGCCAAAGTCCCACGCAGCCCCCGGCCCGGCCCGCGCTCGCCGCCCGGGTCTTCCGGCGCGGTTCTGGCGGCACCAGCGCGGGCGGGGCGACGCGGGCGCCCCAGGCGAGTCCCAGGGGCGGGGCCGGGGCGGGGCCAGGTCGGACCGCCCGACCCGCTGTCCGAGCGCCGGCGGCGCGCCCCTCCCGCGCCCTGCCAGCTGCGTTCCGGGCCCGCCCTCTTCCGCCCCCGGGCCCGCCGGCCCGAGCCGCGGCTGCAGCATGAAAGCGGGCGCGCGGGCTCCAGGGCTGCGGACGCGCGGCGGGCGGCGGCTCGGCCTGCGCGCACCATGGGGGCCCTGGGGCGCCGGGCGGCCCGGCGGCGGCGCGGGTGCCCTAGGCTGCCGCCGGGATCCCGGGCGCTGGCGGCCGCCGGCCTGCTGTGCACCGCCCTGGCCGCCTACGCCTGTTGGGGGCAGCTGCCGCCGCTGCCCCGCGCGCCCTCCGCGGCCCCCGCGCCGCCGCGGCCGGTGAGCGTGCTGCTGTGGTGGGAGCCCTTCCGGGGGCGCGGCGCCGCGGGGGGGCCGCCCCCCGACTGTCGACGGCGCTTCAACATCAGCGGCTGCCGGCTGCTCACCGACCGGTCGGCCTACGGGCAGGCCCAGGCTGTGCTCTTCCACCACCGGGACTTGGTGCGCGACCCCCCGGACTGGCCCCCGCCCTGGGGCGCGCGGGCGGAGGCGGAAGCGGAGGCGGAGGGCCAGGCCTTGGCCGCCTCCGGCCCCCGGCCCCCGGGACAGCGCTGGGTATGGATGAACTTCGAGTCGCCCTCCCACTCCCCGGGGCTGCGGCGCCTGGCCGCCCACCTCTTCAACTGGACGCTGTCCTACCGGGCCGACTCGGACGTCTTCGTGCCCTACGGCCACCTCTACCCGCGGAGCCGCGCCCGCGAGCCGCCGCCTGGCCCCGGGCCGTCGCTGGCGCGGAAACGCGGGCTGGTGGCCTGGGTCGTGAGCAACTGGGACGAGCGCCAGGCCCGGGTCCGCTACTACCGCCAGCTGAGCCGGCACTTGGCGGTGGACGTGTTCGGCCAGGCGGGGCCGGGGCGGCCGGTGCCCCACAGCGGGCTGCTGCACACGGTGGCCCGCTACAAGTTCTACCTGGCCTTCGAGAACTCGCAGCACCCGGACTACATCACCGAGAAGCTGTGGCGCAACGCGCTGCTGGCCGGCGTGGTGCCGGTGGTGCTGGGCCCCGACCGCGCCAACTACGAGCGTTTCGTGCCGCGCGGCGCCTTCATCCACGTGGACGACTTCCCGAGCGCCGCCGCGCTGGCCGCCTACCTGCGCTTCCTCGACCGCCACCCCGCGCTCTACCTGCGCTACTTCCGCTGGCGCCGCAGCCTCGCCGTGCACATCACCTCCTTCTGGGACGAGCCGTGGTGCCGCGCCTGCCAGGCCGTGCAGCGCGCGGGCCCCCGGCCCCGGAGCGTCCCCAACCTGGCGCTCTGGTTCGAGCGCTGAAGCCGCGCTCGCCGGCCTCGCGCCCTCGCTCCCGCCGCGGCGCGCCCCCTTCGCGCCCTGCCTCATCACTGCTGCAGCCCTGGTGTGCGCGGCGGGAAGGAAGAGGCGCTCTCCCGGCGGCGACTCGTCAGCGCAGGGGGATGCGGAGCGCCCAGGGCTCCCGCGCAGGGCACGGCTGGCTCGCAGAGAAGGGCGGCGTAGAAGGGGCCTCCCCATTAACCCCGGCGCTCGGTGCAGGAAGCGCTGCCGGGGAGTCTGCGCCAGTGGGAAGGAAGCCGAGTGCCCAGGCGGGAGAGAGGCGGCGTCAGCCTCTTCCTGCGCTGGATCCCTCCAGGCTCGCGCACCAGGAGAGGTGAGGAAACAGGCGCCCTGGCTGGGAGAGGAGCAGGAGGCCCCCTGGGCGCGGCCCCCTCCCTTCTGCTGAGCGAGCTGTCCTGTCAGATGCGAAATTCAGCCTGAATCCCTCCACAATGTGAATCGCCATCTCCTAATTTATTCCTCTGTGCCTGTTTTTCTATAGCCTGGATGTTTTTTAATTACAATCACAGAAATGTGTCTGCAGAAGACAAGGCAGCCCCAGTGGCACAGTCCACAGATAGATCTGCTTTGTACCTGTACTGCTCCTGAAATTTGATTGATTAAAGATCCCACCGCAGCCACATTGTGACTCTTGCCGAGGGCGAGTTCCTGGGGTGTGTGGTGGCGGCTGTTGAGCTGGCCAGTCCTGCCCTCGGTTTCCTGGTTCCCTGCTGGGGAGGCATGCACTTTGGACCTTGTCACCACTGAGCCTGCAGCTGCCCTGGGCCAGAGGGGTGCCTCCCAGTCTGCCAGCGCCACGGTGCCCGCCGACTGTGGGGCAGGGCGGGTGGTGAGGAGAGCTGCCTGCGCAGACGCCCCGGTCACGCTGCATTGGGTTAGGGCGACTCGCTGGTCACAGATGAGTTCTAAGAAATTAAGGCCTTTGGATAAAGTGTCCTCATTCCAACACTCCAGCGTGGCCGGGATTACAGGGAGCAGCCACCCCAGCAGGGCAAGGGGGTCAGTCTTAAAAAGAGCACTCAGGAGACCTGGCCGGCGCCTGGCGGGAACTGGACCCGGCCGGGACGCAGGGCCTGGGGGGCCGGGGAGCCGCTTGGACTCGAGCAGCGCAGCCCAACGCATGGCTGTGAGCTCAGCTCAGCATCCAGCTGTGGCTCTCGGCCATCACCCGTGGGCGACAGACCCTGGTGCCCCCCCCGCAGCCAGTCACTGACAGCAGATCTCAGGGCGCAGCAGAGCCCACCGAGCTGAGGAGGGGCCTCGAGAGCCCCCAAAGCTGAGCCATGCAATACCCCCGAGCTGGACCGAGGCTTCCGACGCACGTCGGGAACAGCTTCTCGCGTGCCATCAAGCCGTTCTTAGTACCGCATCTGCTTGAAGCAAGCCGCGCAGCTACGGCACAGTCAGCGTGAGCAAGAGCTGCG
Source organism: Galemys pyrenaicus (assembly GCA_019455555.1). Lineage (NCBI taxonomy): Eukaryota > Metazoa > Chordata > Mammalia > Eulipotyphla > Talpidae > Galemys > Galemys pyrenaicus. The sequence continues at coordinate 76,577 of JAGFMF010011436.1, forward strand.
CTTTCATTTACGGGCACATTTGGAGACTAGAACAGGCTGAGCTCATCGAAGAGCTAGCAAAGTGACCGTTGCTCATACTGTTATTTACTCGAAATCAAGCAGACTAGAACTCCACACCTACTAATGTAACAGTGCATTTTGGTGCCTGCCGCCAACGCGAGCAAGACCCAGCGTGAGCCGGTCACCGGCGGCCAGGCCCTCGCCAGGAGCAGGCCTCCAGCAGGAGCAGAACCGGGCTGGGCTCAGGACACCGGGGTCGCCTCGCGCTGCGCCCCAGCCCCCGCCCTGGACTGCTGCCTGGTGGCCTCCCACCGCCCCCAGGTCACAGGCCCCAGGGTCACAGGCCGCGCACCCAGGACCGTTGCCGCCACTACACAGCGCCCCAGTCAGCCCTGGGCCCGAATCCAGTGGTTTCCGGCCGGGTGCGGCCGGAGCTTTGGTCCTGCCATCAGAGGCGGCGCTGGCCGGGCCTCTAGCGAGCAGAGGGGGGACACGGTGACCAGAGGGCGGGGCAGCCCTCCCCACGGAGGACGCCCGCCTGAACGTGACTGGTGCCGAGGAGACCAGACAGGCGGCTGCAGAAATGGCGAGTTCTGGGGCAGAAAGCCCTGAGTGAGGCGCTGCCTGTGACTGGTCTCCCGGCCCTAGCGCCCACGCTCCCGCCTGTCCCCGCCGGGGGAGACAAGGCGCCGTCTGCAGTCACAGGCAGCCGGGCCAGACTCCTGATGTGCCCTGGGTGGACGGGCAGCCCAGGGCGGCCGGCGGTGGCACAGCTGGAAGAGGTGGCTAAAGGTCCTCCTGAGGTCCAGAAACAAACATTCTCACGGCAGCTCCTTGTCCAGACTCGGGTTCCAGCCCTCTTTGGGAGAGGGGCTGTGACCTCCGGCAACACCGAGGCTCCCGCACCTGGCCCAGAACGTGGGGCTGGTCCACACGGAGCCACAGCGTGAGGCCCTCAGGCTGCAGCTGCCCAGCCGCTCAGGAGGGGTCCCGCGGGAGCGATCCGGGAAAGTGGAGCAGCCTAGGAAGGAGGGGCCGGCAGCTGCAGGCCTGAGCAGGGGCCAGTGAGGCCATGCGTGCGATGGGGGAGGGCAGTTCCCAAAGCATCCGTCTCCTCACCTCCAGCGCCAGCGCGGTGCCCCTGGAGCCTGGTCCCGCTCGAGCCTGGCGCCGGAGGGCAGCCCCGCGCTAGGCAGTCCATGGCGCGCGGTCCTGCACAGCCCTGCATGTTGCGTTCCCCTCTCGGAGGAGCCCCGTGGCTGAGAGCCCTGACTCCCTGGACGAGGCGCCCGGCCAGACAGGCTGCCGACGGCCGCGAGCAGCACGCGGCTCTCGGCACCCCCGCACCCTGCGCGTGCGTCTGTGCCGCTGCAGACGCGCTTGCACATGCCGTGCCTGCCGCAGCTCAGGTCCCGCGGGCAGCGTCACGCGCCCGCCGGAGCCCGAGGCCACGAGCCCGGCAGCCCGGCCTGGCAGAGCTCGCGCGCAGTGCCCTTGCAGCTCGGGGCCGGAGGTGTCTCCAGTAAGACCCGAGTGCGAACCACGCAGCAGGAAAGGCGGTGGAGCTGACCCGTGGACGCCGAGGGTTTGCGTGGAAGGACCCCACGCTGGGCGCTAGCAGACCTGGGGGAGCTGCTTGCCGGCCCTAAGGACAAAAGACAAGCCACCCGAAACCGCAAGACAGCACCCAACACCGCTCCACGCACGGGCCGTTTCCAGGGAGAAGCCACACAGGCGCCCCGCAGCAGCAGCGCCAAGCCACAGAGGGGGTGGGGTGCAGCCCTGATGGCGGGTAACCCTGCAGGGCAGTCCTGGCGCGCCGCCCCCGCTCTCCCCGCCGACCGCTGACCTGTGCCCCGCCTCGCCCCGCCCACGCTCCTGGCCGCCCCCGCGCCCCCTCTGGCTCCCGCCACGCCCTCCACCCACGCGCACCCCGCCCCGCCCTCTACCCACGCGCATCCCAGGGCGCCCCCAGACCGCACCCAGCCCGGCCGCGCCGCCCGCCACAGGCCGCCCGCCACCCGACTGCGGTGGACGCCTCTTGGGCCGGAAGCATGAGCGGACGAGCCCGCGTGCGGGCGCGAGGCCGGGGGCGCGGTGCGGACGCCGGGGACTTGGAGGTGGGGCGCCCGCTGGCCTCGCCGGCGGGTGCAGCGCCGCCCTTGCAGGTAAGCTCTCCCGGCACCCCCTCCGCCCGGGGGCTCTCTGCGCATGAGGGCTTCCCCGGGGTCTTGGGGACACGCTAGCGCAGGTAGTTTGGGGCTTAGACGGGCATTGTCGCGGCTGTGGTGCGGCGGGTTCCCGTCACCGCCGCGGAGCCCCGCCGTGCTGAGCTCTCGGCCCGGGCGGATGAGGAGGCGCCCCTTGAGCGAGCGAAGCGACTCGCGAGGCCTGCAGGGCGCACGGAGGCGGCTGCGCGTCGCGAGGGCGTCCGGGCTGCAGTGCCACCCCGCATCTGGCTCCCGGTGACGCCAAGAAGAAAGTTCGAGGAAAGAGCAGAGGCTGGGCTGCACCTGTGGCTGTTCCTGGAAGAGGCCCCTGGGCGGCCGCTTCCTGCTCCAGCCTCTCCCAGGGAGCAGCGGTTCTGGGCTCCCCTTAGACACCCTCTAGGTCATGACCTCCGGCCTTAAATCAGAACCTTTCGGCACACTTCCAGCCCCCTGCCTTGGCTGCTGGGGACAGAGGAGAGGCGCAGCCTGGCAGTGACTTCGTGGGTGCGAGCCGGTCTCCCCCGCGGGGTGAGTGCTGCCCCTGTCTGCCCCACTCCTGGGGGAGGCTGCCCTACAGCCCGCCCGCTGGAGGGGGAGCGCAGGGCGGTGCTGCCCCGGGGCTCCCGCCCCCATGCCACCCAGCGTCCTTGGGGCTGCGCCCCACGTGGGTGGGCTCGGGCAGACAGAGACCCGCCCCGCTCAGAGGGCGCTGGCTCCGTTCCCTTAAACGTGGAATAAGCGTCATGAGAAAGTGTCCTCTTAAGAGCCGCCTGGTGACGTTGGGGACCCCCACGCCGGGCTGCAGGCCCCGGAGTCTCTGGGACTTCGCTCTTGCCGGCCGGAAACCTGTCCTCACCGAACAGGCCGTGCCCAGCTCCCGGAGCTGCTGTGGGCGGCGGGCGCCCAAAGTGCCCACGTGCCGGGCTGCGGGGGTCGCTGCACGTGCGACTTCCAAGGCGGCTTCATAAACAGCCCGCCGGCCTGGGCGTTCTTGCCCTTCCTTCCAGCCGCAGATGGCGCGCGCCCCGGTGAGGCTGGCCGCCCGCTGGTGGACGGAGGCGAGAGCACAGGCGTGTGCATCCGGCAGAGGATGCCCCACGTCCAGGACTGCAAGACAGGTGCCCGCCGTGCCGCGTGGACGCGGGCGGGGGGGCGCGGTGCGTGGCCACCAAGTTAGTAGAGGCCGGCCTCCTAAAGCCGGGGGTCCCGCTTACTTACGGATGTAGTGCCTGTCCGAAGGGGGCTGCTCCCTCCAGCACTCCCTGCGGTCGGTCATGCTCTCTCTGGGCTCTAGCTGTGGGGAACGAGGCGACCTGTGGAGATGGGGTCCAGAAGTCAGGATGAGGGTTGGCCTGGCCTGTCCCCTGCCGGGCCCCCAGGCCTCCCGCTGGAGCCGCCCCGCCCGCCCCCAGCGGCTGGCCGGCCTTGTGCCTCCTGGGCCAGAGCACTGCTGGGGCGACCCAGGCCCGCGGCCAGACACGGCAGGCCAAGGGCCCCATCCCCAGCTGAGCGGCCCGCGGCGGCCATGGTCAGGACCTGGGCAGCCGCAGAAAGCTTTGCCCGAGGCGCCGTGCTGGTGGGAGTGAGCCGGAGGCCAGGCCGCCCTCGCAGACAGCCCGGACAGGGCCCCGCTGGCCTCTTCCCGGAAGGCAGCCTGGCTGCAGGGGTCTGCGGCCCCTCCCGAGCCTGCCAGGGCCCTCTGGGGGACAGCGGGCAGTATTCTTGTTCGGGGAGGGGCTGCCCTGAGCCCTCTCCGCCCCGGCTCCCTGCACCCCCTCTGGGCGGCTCGGGGGGGCTGGCTCCTGACCCCTCAGGACCCCCAGGGGGCCGGCTCCCTCCCGCCTCCTGCGTCCACGGGGCTGAGTTCAGGGTGGGACCAGCTTCCTCGTGTGCGAGGGCTGCAGGGCGGCCGCTGAGGCTGGGCCAGGCTCCAGCGCTGAGCTGCGGCCGGGGGGTGGCTGGCGGCTCGGCGTGGGGTCTGTCCGCGGGAGCCGGCCACGCGTCCCGTCTTTGCACAATGCCGTGTTGGTGCCCAGGGTCCAGCGGCGTCCCGGTGAGGCTGGCCACAAACCTCTTCAGCCTGGACCTGCCGCAGGACTGGCAGCTGTTCCAGTACCACGTGTCCTTCAGCCCGGCGCTGGAGTCCCGCAGGCTGAGGGCCGCCCTGCTGTACGCCCACCGCGAGCTGTCCGGCAGGGCCAAGGCCTTCGACGGGGCCGTGCTCTTCCTGGCCCAGGCGCTGCAGGAGAAGGTAGCGGGGGCTCGCCCCGGGTCCCCGGCTGCCCCGCAGGTGCGCTGCCGAGGGATGGCTGCTGCTGCCCAGGCCGAGGGCAGATGTGCCGGTGGGGGCCTTGGCAGCGAGTCGCCCACCCGCTGTCCACTGGCGCGAAAGCAGCGGCGTCCCTTCAAGCTGCCCCAGGGCGGCGGTCGAGGAGCCGGCGTGGCTGAGGACTTCAGGAGCTGCCTCTCGGGCCCCTGCGTGGCTGGCTGAGCAGCGAAGCGCCGTCCCCACGCTGCCCACGCGCGGACTCCGGCCATCCGTCTCCCGGCATCCATGTCCCGGCAGCGGCAGCAGCGCGGCTTTGGCCACGGCAATGCCCAGTTCTTAATCCTCCTCCTGCCGTGCTACCCCCAACGCCGTCCGTCCGGAGTCGGCGCCCGTGGAGGAGATGGGCCCAGAACGGGGCTTCGAGTGCCACCGCCATCCCGCAGCGTGAACCGTGGTCAGAGCCTCCCTCGGGCGCACCTGGCTCCGTCCGGCAGGCGCGATGGGCCGCGGGCCGCTGGCTGGGCACTTGCTCCTCTCGCCCAGCGATGCCCACGCCCTCGTCACCCTCCAGCCCGGGCAGCCCCTACCCGTGTCCTCACACTGCAGGGCTGGCCACGGGCTGCTCCCCCGGGCAGGGCCGGGTCAGGGATGGGCTCGGCCGGGGGGCCTGGGATCCCTGCCGAGGGCCAGGCTGTCTCGCAGACTCAGGCCTCAGAGAGGGCGCTCCCCGGGGTGCTCCCTGGGGCGGTCACCGGCGGCTCCTCTGACGCCTCCTGCTTCATGGCACAGGGGGAGCCGGGTGGGCGATGTCCCCAGGGAGCGGCGGGAGGTGAGACAAACACAGCGCTGCCTCCCTGGGGGCCCTGGCCCCCGCCACCCACAGCCTGGGCCCCCCACGCCCGGCACGGACATGCGGCGGTCTGAGAGGTGGGGCGCGTCCTGACCACGCGGCTGCCGTGGGCCATGGCCCCGGTGGGTGGGTCGCCCGGTCCAGGAGCCGCGGCTGGCAGAAGCGCCAGGACTCGGGCCCTCTCGGTGCTGGTGACGCGTCTCAGCCCCCGCGGCAGGGACCCGCTGGGAACGCCACCATGGCCAGCTGCCCCTCTGCCACCGCGGCCGTCACCCCTGACCCCTGCCCTGACACCGCAGCGGGCCTCGGAGCCCCCACGCCGCCGCTGTGTGACGAGCTGACCGCAGCCCCCATGCCTCGGGCGTCTCCTCTGTAGCGAGACACTGTCTCTGCAGAGGACCGCACCCCGCGAGGACCGTACCCCGCGAGGACCGCACCCCGCGAGGACCGGCTTTTCCGGCTTCCAGCGCCGAGCCCCCACCTCAGCCGCCTCGTCCCCTCCACCGCCTGCCGCGTCGCTTCCCCTCTGGGTCCCCTCCTTGCCTGTGCCCCTGCGCTTGGAGGGCGTGGCGGTGACCCTGGGGCGGGGAGGTGCCCGCTGCCCTGGGAGGCCCAGGAGCTGGCGCCTGAGCCGTGTCAGCTGAGAGCCAGCGCCGGCCGCCGGGGCTGCCCCTGACCGCTGCCGCGCGGGACGGCTCAGCGGCCACACCTGCCGCGCGGGGCCCAGTCAAGGCCACTCGCCGCGTCTGTCCCCAGGTCACAGAACTGACCGGCCAGACGCGCAGAGGCGAGACCGTGAAGATGACCATCACGCTGACCGGGGCGCTGCCCGCGCGCTCCCCCGCCTGCCTGCAGGTCTTCAGCGTCATCTTCAGGAAGTACGGCCGGGGGCGGCGCTGCAGCAGCTCGGCCCTGCTGTGGGCCGGGGGTGGCGCCCCTGGGTGACCACCGCCTGCACTGGGCAGGGCTGGGCTCAGGGCCTGAGGAGCCCCAGGCAGGGCCCAGGAGGGCTGGCCCGTGCTGGCACTGGTGACTCCGTGCCCCCAGGGCAGGCGGCCTGGCCCCCGGGCTGCACGGGCCCTGTGCTCCGGGCCTCCGTCCAGGCGCCGAGCGCAGGCTCAGAGAGCACAGACTCAGAGCTGCCGCCGACGTCGAATACGTTTGCAGGATCCTGAAGCAGCTGTCCATGCACCAAATCGGACGGAACTTCTACGACCCCGCGCGGCCGGTGCAGATCCCCCAGCACAAGTAGGTGACGGCTGCCCTCCCTCCGCAGGGGCCCGGCCGGCTGCGCTGCAGCTCGGCCTCCCGCGGGTGGGGCGGTGGGGGCCTGCGCGGCCGGTCGCTGCGGGGCCTGGCATCTGCCCGCAGGACAGGTGCTGACCGGGCCGCCGTGGGGACAGAAGGGGGCAGGGGCAGGGAGGTGTGCACGGACCGACCGCAGCAGGAGCCCGGGGCCAGGATGCCCGGGGAGTTCAGCAAGATGGGACCAGCTGCTGCGGAACATGCCAGCTGTGCCCGAAGGGGTCTCAGCTCCCCAAACGCATGGTGGCCGGCGCCAACAGGCGACCAGGGGCCCAAGCCAGGCACGCCCACGGGGGGCACAGTGCAGCCCTCGGGGCCCGCTGAGGCCCCACTGTCCCATCACCACCGCGTCCTGGGGAGACCGCAGTGGGGTGTCCTACCGGGCCGGTGGTCTTCCTCTCAGGGCTGGCTCACGAGCCCGGGGACAGAAAGCAGGCGGGGCACTGGCGGGTCTCCGGGAGGGTCTTCCCGCCTGCCCAGGCTCCTGCTTGGGCCCTGCCTGTGCAGGTGCCCCCGCCCGCCCCTGGCCCTCAGGGCGGGCCTCGGCCGGACAGCGCATTCCCCAGGGATGCTTGCGGCTGAGCGCGGCCGCCGGGCTGCTGCCCGCTGGCCAAGGGCACGGCTGCCCGAGCTCGCTGTGTCCGCAGGCTGTCCCTGTGGCCGGGCTTCGCCGTGTCCGCGTCGTGGTTCGAGAGCCGGCTCCTGCTGAGCGCCGACGTGCGCCACAAGGTCCTGCGCAGCGAGACCGTCCTGGACGTCCTGGCCGGCCTCCGCCTGACCGCGGCCGGGCCGGGCTACGCCCAGGCGTGCGCGCGGCGGCTGGTGGGGCAGGTGGTCCTCGCGAGGTGCGGCCACCCCTGCCCTGCGCGGTGCTCAGGGCTGGCCGGCCGGCGGCCAGGGACGAGTCGCTGGGTCCGGCCAGAGCCACCCTGGGGCTCAAGGCCTGCGGCCGCGGGTGCCTGGCCCCTCCCCGTGGGGCTGGGTCGGGGGTGCGGGACGGGCCAGGGCGCCCGTGGCGTTGGGAAAGCCACTGTCCCTGTCTGGGGTGGTCCCTGACGCCGCGTTTCGGAGTCTGGCCCCAAGCGCGGCACGGCGGCTGCCTCTGGCGTGACGGGGCCTGGGGCCCTGCGCCGCAGGTACAACAACAGGACCTACCGCGTGGACGACATCGACTGGGCCGTGCGGCCCACGCACACCTTCCGGAGGCGGGACGGCAGCGAGGTCTCCTACGTGGAGTACTACCTGCAGGTGGGCCCCGCCCCGCCTGCCCCAGGCCCCGCCCCTCCTTCCAGGCCCCGCCCGGCCCGGCCCCGCCCCCTAGGCCTGCCCCTCCCACCCTCCAGGCCCCGCCCCTGCCCCCCCCCACTCGTGCCTCTGAAGCCTGCTGCGGCTCTAGCGCGGGGGCTGCAAGGTGCCTGGACCTCGTCAGAGCCCCTTCGGGTTAGTCCTGCTGCCTCCACCTCGCCCCTGCCCTGCAGCGCCCGCGTGGGCCCTCCCAGTTGGCTGCTGACCGGCCTGGCCGCTCTCCCCGAGCCCCACCCCCAGGAGGCCGGAGGACCCCGGCAGTGGTCGCGCATAGCGGAGAGCCTTCCAGGGGCTCCCCAGCCGCGGGAGCTTGATCCCGCAGCTGCGGCGGCCGCATGGTCCTGCCACCCCCACCCCGTGTCCTCCTCCGGCCCGAGTCCTTCCGCTCCAGGGCGGCCGCGGGTGCTCGGGTGTGGGAGCTGGTCGGGGTGAGCCCCGCCCCGTCCCCCCACACCGAGGAGCCAGCTGAGCAGGTGTGCGGGGTCGGGGCTGGGGGGTCCCGGCGCTGCCGTGCCTGCAGAGACTGAGGCGGGCAGCCTCAGGGCCGCCCGCCACCGACGGGCACATGGTCAGTGGGGGCCGGCCCCTTCAGCCTGGGGAGGGGCTGGGCCGGCGCCGTCCTGCTGTGGGTGGACACCGAACCCCAGCGCCGGCGGGCTCTGGACCGAGGTCAGGGGTGAGGGCGCAGCCGCAGCGGGGCGCTGCACCCCACTTCACAGCCGGGGGCCTGGGGATGCCGCCGCCTCGGTCACGCCCACCTCTCCCCCAGCAATACGACATTGCCGTGTCCGACCTGAGCCAGCCGCTGCTGGTCAGCCGGCTGAAGGGCAGCGGTGAGGATGCGGAGCCCCGCCTGGCCCACCTGCTGCCTGAGCTCTGCTTCCTGACAGGTGACGTCCAGGCTCGGGGCCCCCTGGGCGGCTGGGGCACAGCCTCGCTGGCCGGGGCCGGGTGGGGAGCAGCGCCAGGAGTGCGGGCCGGCTCGCGCTCCTGCCGCCTGCCCGTGCGCTGCTGTGGCGGCAGCGGCCAGCTGAGCCCCAGGGCCAGGCTGACCCGCACCTGCCAGCCCGGGCTGCCAGGGTGGCCGGCGCTGGTCTGCGAGGGCATGGCAGTGTCCTCTGCGAGGGCTGCGGGCGGTGCCTGGCAGGGAGGGCTCCGCTGCCTGCCCGCTGAGGCTATGCCGGCGGGGCCCAGGCCGTCCTGTGGCTGGGAAGAGCCACCGGGCTGTGGGCCTGGGGGCAGCTGCCGGGCTGGGGTGCTGGCTCTCAGCCCCCAGGGTCCCCACCTGCGCGGGGCAGCACCCGAGGGTGGCGTGTGATGGGGTGGAGGCGGGCAGCGTGTCTGTGACCGCGAGGGGGAGCGGTCTCGGCCACAAGCTCTGACTGCAGCGCTGGCCTCGGGTTAACCTGACCGTCCGCAGCCCCTGTGCGCCTGGCCCTGAGGAGGTCACGGGAGGGCGGAGCCCCCTCTCCAGTCCGGCCCCCGCCCCCCACCCCCCTCAGCCCCCCCCACCCCGTTCCGCTGCTCAGACGGGTCCCCCACCACATCAGGACTGGGCGGCCAGGCCACCTCCGACGTCCACGTGATGAAGGCCGTGGCCGAGGAGACACGCCTGAGTCCCCTGGAGAGGCAGCAGCGCCTGGCCCGGCTGGTGGACACCCTGCAGAGGTAGGCCCGCGGCCACCCCTCCCCGCCCTGCCCCGCGGCCCCGCGCACTGAGGCGGGTGCAGAGCCTCACGGGCCCCACGCGCCCGGCGGACCCCAGCCCGCGCCCTCCGGTTCACGCCGCGGGCCCACAGTCACGGCAGCCTGGGCTGGGCGTGTCCTGCGTCCGCCCTGCCTCCCCGGACGCGCTGCCCGGACGGCGACCCCCAGTGCCGGCCCCGGAGCAGCACAGTCACGCTCGCTCGTCTGTGCCCAGGAACAAGGAGGCTCGGTTTGAGCTGGAGACCTGGGGGCTGCACCTGGGGGGCCAGGTGTCGCTGACCGGCCGGGTGGCGCCTGCAGAGAAGATCCTCGTGGGCGACCAGGTGGTGAGCACTGCCCCCCAGCCCCGCCCCCAGAGTTGTGCTGGGGCTGCTCTGCCCCCCCTCTGCCCCGGTCCTGCCTGGCCGCCGCCCCCTGCTCGGCTGAGCCGCTGAGCTCCTGGGGCGGGCGCGGGAGGAGGACAGGTGGCCGGCCCAGGCTGGGGTCAGGCCGCAGCCCCGGGGTGGGCGGCTCAGCCCTGGCCCCAGCAGCCCTGCCGCCGCCTCGCGACAGTCCGGGGCGCAGAACCCGGGGCTCCCTGTGGTGCCCGGGCCTCGGCCTGCGGCCTGGTTCTGAGCAGGCCTCTCCCCGGGGTGCTGGGCACGGCACAGCCGCGAAGACCAGCCCAGGGCCGCTCCCGGGCCGCGGAGGGGCGTGGAGCCACGCGCTGCGGGCAGCCTCGCCGTGTGCGCCCGCCGTCCCGGTGGCACTCCACGCGGTCTGCGCTGAGCGCGGTGTGCGCGTCGGCACGGGGCACACAGCTCTCGCCCTGCGGCCCAGCCCGACCGTCCTCCACTGTGGGCTGCTGGGCCCCCGAGTCCTTCCTCCTCTGGAGGTCTCTGCGGCCAGGCCCCTGGGTTTTTGAACGGCACCCCCTGGGACGTGCCGAACTTGGCGCTCCCGGACCTGGTCGCAGGAGGCAGAGGTGCTGGTCTTGGCCCACGTGGGATGGGCAGCGGGGGCCTTGCGGGGTCTGCAGCCAGGGCGTGGGGCCTTGCGGTCACCGTGTCTGGCTGCCCCGGCCAACCTGCCCCCTGGTCGTCCTCCCAGTGCCTCCCCGCGCCTGCGGCCGGCTGGGCCAAGGACGTCCGCGCCTGCAGGTTGCTGGCCGCGCCGCCCCTGAGCCAGTGGCTGCTGGTGTGCGGCGACCGAGCGGAAGTTGCAGCCCGGAGCTTCCTGCACTGCCTGCAGAGAGTCGGCGGGGCCATGGGTGTCCACGTGGCGCCCCCCACGGTGTGAGTACCCCGGAGCCAGCCCCGCGCCCCCAGCGCGGCAGCAGAGCAGGCTTCGCACCGGGTTCCGGCCCAGGCAGCATGTCTGGCCCCTTCGTAGAGCCCTGTCCTCCGGCTCTCCTGGCAGTACCGGGAGGCCCCGCAGCCCCCGCGGCTCACCGAGCGGCCCAAGGGCGGGCGGCCGGGCAGCGGGGTTGTCGCTTGTCCCGCTGGACCCCTGCTACCAGTGTCCACTCGCCCGCTGGACGCGCGGCTCGGCCTCTCCCACCACCAGAGAGCGCCGCCAGCCGGGGAGGTGGGGGGGCGGGGGGTGGGGGGGTGGGGTGGGGGGTGGGGGGCTGCCTCCAGGCGGCTGACCCCAGGCCTGGCTGCCCGCCTGCGCTGGCCTCACGGGCGCACGGCCGGGACCAGCGCGGCTGGGCGGGAAGCGGACCGCCTCCCTCCAGAAGCGTCCCGTCCGCAGCGTGCGCGCCCAGGAGCACCCCGCCGCCTTCCTGCGGGCCCTGCAGAGGCATGTCACGCCCGACGTGCAGCTGGTGAGTGCGGGCGGCTCCGCGGGCCCCTGCTGGTCCCCTCCACGCCCCGGGGTCTGGAGGGCGGCCGGACCAGCGCGCCCTCTCCCACGGCTGGCGCTGGTGCCCCACGCCCGAGACCCCCTCTGCCCGGCTGGCTTGCGGCGCCGCGTCCTCAGGAGGAAGCCTGGCGCTCCGCCGTGCCCCCCACGGCACTGGCTTCGGCTGAGCGGGGTGTGGGGTGGCGCGCGAGGGCAGCGTGGCGGGGCTGGCCGCGGCCTGACTCCGTCCCACCCCGGCCTTCCAGAAGAAACGAGCTCCCTGCTCGGGGCCCCTCCCTTGGCACGCCCCCCCCCCCCCGGGCCCCCCCNGCTCCCTGCTCGGGGCCCCTCCCTTGGCACGCCCCCCCCCCCCGTGGCCTCCCCACCCCGCCGCCGCCCTCCCTCTGCCCCCCGACCCAGGGGCCGGGCCCTGTGCTGGCTCCCGGTGGTGTGGCCAGCCCCCCTGGCTGGGCCCGAGGCGGAGGGGGGAGGGGCGGGGCGGCCCCTGTGCAGGACGCCCGGACGCTGGGGCGGGGAGAGGCGACAGGCCAGAGGCGCGGGGCAGCAGCTGGCAGCCGCCCCGCAGTGTACTCCCCGCCCAGCCCAGTCGACACCGGCTGCCCCTTCACGCGCCCTCCGTACCTCGGGGCCCAGCTCCGGAGCCTGCTCCTGGGCGGGTGACGCCGGAGGGCCCTTCGAGGGGAGGGGCTGCAGAGAGCAGGGGCAGAGAGACTGGGGGCCGGCGGGGCAGGGCAGGGGCGCGGCGCCAGGAGGTGTGCGTCTGTCCTCGCGAGGACCGCTGTGAGAACTGCCCCCCCAGGTCATGTGCGTGCTCCCGGCGCACCAGAGCGGCTACTACGACGCCATCAAGCGGCTCCTGAGCGTGGACATCCCGGTGCCCAGCCAGTGTGTGCTCGCCCGCACCCTCGGCCGCCAGGGGCTGATGGCCAGCGTGGCCACCAGGGTCGCCATGCAGATGACCTGCAAGCTGGGCGGCGAGCTGTGGGCCGTGGAGATCCCGGTGAGCACCCCCGCCCGCGGTCAGCCCGGCCTGCACGGCCCAGCGGGCGTACGCGCGGGGCTGCCTGCCCTGGCCCTGCGCAGGCCGGTGGGGCCGCGTCCAGGGGCCCCACACCATGGAGCTGCACGTGGCCTCACCCTCACGGCACGCGGGTGGACGCGGGAGCCTCCCCAGCGCGAGCCGACCCTGGCCGCACCGGCCTGACCCGCGACGCGGCCACGGGGGTCGAGCGGGTGTTGCCTGGGCCTCACCTTCGCGTCTGGACGCGTGGCCTGCGAGGTCCCCGGGGGGAGGGGGCTTCATCTCGCGGACGGCGGCTGGGCGCGCGGCCGAGCGCTGCTGCCGCTGAGCACGGCTCCCTTGCAGCTGCGCTCCCTGATGGTGGTGGGCGTGGATGTGTGCAGGGATGCCCTGGCCCCCGGCGCGGCCGTGGTCGGATTCGTGGCCAGCAGCAACCCGCAAGCGACCAGGTACCCTGCCGGGCCCGCGAGGGAGGCTGGGGTGCTCTGACCACGGTCGAACCGGCTCCGGAGGGAGTGCTCGCTTCCGGCGTTTGAGGTGGATGTCGCGGCCGCCAGGCCCCGAGACCCGAGGGTGGGCGGGGGTGCTGGGCCCCGCAGCTCCTGCCGCCGGGCGCCTCCGCCAGCCGGCTGGGCCGGCCAGTCTCGCCCGCCTGCCCGCCGTGGGTCTGGGGCCGTCGCCCGCCAGCGTCAGCGGCGACTGACCCCCTGATGGCGCGCAGGCCGGGCGCGGTCAGCCCTGGCCGAGCGCGCGTTGAGCTGCCCATCTCCGCAGGTGGTTCTCCCGCTGTGCGCGGCAGGCGCCTGCGGCCGACGTGGCCGACTGCCTGGGAGCCTTCATGCGCGGTAAGGAGCTCCTGGGCGGGGCGGGGCGGGCGGGGCCCGGACGGCGCCTGCACCCCACGTCTGCACTCAGGGCAGCCAGAGTGGGGGCTGGTCCCGAGGCTGCCGGGCAGCTGGAGCCCAAAGCTGCGTGTGGCCACTGGCTCGGGGCCCAGGCGGGACGGGCGTCTGGCTCGCTGCTGGCGACCCCGCCTGGGGACACTGCGCGGGCCTAGGGCAGGGGCCGGCGGGACACACCGGGGCTCGCGGGTGGCAGAGGGGAGCCGGCCCCGCCTGGCCGCCGGGGTCCAGCCCAGCGCTGGCCCCTCCACGGCCACCTGCTCCCGAGGGGCTCCCGCCTGTGCTCTGGGGAGAGCGGTGTCTTCCCGAGGCCAGCTGGCCGCGTGCCGGTTGCAGCTGCTCGTCCGTCGTCCGGTGCTGCCGGGACTTGCTGGGCACAGGCGGCTCGGCGGCTGCATGAGGCGCACCGCGCACGCGAGGAGCTCCGGGCACGCCCCCCTCGCCCTGCCCAGCTGCCCACGCGCCGGCTCCGGCCTGCTCTGCCCTCGGCCCTCGCGCGCCGGGCGCGCGGCCTCTGCTGGGGCTGGGGCCGTGGGCTCGCCTGGCCCCGGGGTCTCCTGCTCACGCCGTGGAGGCGGCACTGCACAGACGCGAGCGGCAGCTGCCCGGCCTGCGGGCGCTGCGGACCGTGCGGCTTCAGAGACGCCGCGGGCGCGTCTGTGCGGCCAGGCTGCCGGGGCCCACAGGGCAGAAGCGCCCCTCGCTCACCCCCACGCTGCACGAGCCGGCCGGCCGTTCTCCCGGGCGCAGCGGGCTGCGGCAGACGGTCCTGCGTGCTGACCAGAGCCCCTCTGCAGGCGCGCTCGACAGGTGGCACCGGCTCAACCACAGCTCGCCGGCCCGCGTGGTGCTGTACCGCGACGGCGCGGGGGACGGCCAGCTGCGGACGCTGCTGGAGTACGAGGTGCCACAGCTGCTGGGCGCAGTGGCCGAGTCGGCGGCGGGCGCCAGGTGCCGAGCCCACCCACCGCGGCGTTGCCACCGGGCCCGTGGGTGGGTCAGTGGGACAGGGCCATGCGCTGCCCGGTCGGCGTCCTTCCCCGCGCCGGGCCTGGCGAGTGGGAGAGGACGCTCTTGGACGGCCGCGTGGGGCCCGGCGCCTCTTCTCCAGGCCGTGGCGGCGCCCGCGGGGCTGAGGCCGCTCCTCCGTGCACCGGGCAAGGGCGGGCGGGCTGGGCTCACCTCGCCGTGGCACCGGCCCCTCCAGCGCCCGGCGGCTGAGTGCTGGCCCGCCGCGCCCCAGGCTGTCCGTGGTGGTGGTCAGGAGGAGGTGCGTGGCGCGCTTCTTCGCCGAGCTGAGCCGCAGCGTGCAGAACCCCCCGCTGGGCACCGTCGTGGACACGGAGGCCACGCGGCCCGACTGGCAAGTGCCCGGACGCCCGCCCCGCACCCCGGCCCGCCGCCTCCGCCAGCGTCCTCACCCAGCACGTCCCTCGCAGGTACGACTTCTACCTGGTCAGCCAGACGGCCAGCCGGGGCACGGTGAGCCCCACCCACTACAACGTCATCTACGACGACAACCGGCTGAAGCCCGACCACATGCAGCGGCTCACCTTCAAGCTGTGCCACCTGTACTACAACTGGCCGGTGAGCCCCGGCGGGCAGGCGGGGGGGGGGTCCTCACGGGAGCCCAAGCCACGCAGTTGGAGCTGGGCAGCGACAGCGGATGGCCAGGCGCGGTCATGGCTCTGGCCATTCCGTCGCTCGGTCTCTCGGGACAGCTGGGCGTGCCCCCCGGCGGGCCAGCTCCGGCCGCTCTGCTCTGGCCCTGTGCTTGCGCCGAGGCCCCCCGCGCAGGGCGGGGGGTCAGGCGGGGCCCACGGGAGCCCAGGGGCGGCACCGGACGGGAGCCTGCCGCCCGGGTCTGCTTCCAGAAGCAGGTGCCCCACTGGCCGCGCAGGGCCCGGTCGCCCGCAGGTGCGTCCTGCCATGGCCGTGAGGGCCGCAGGGCGGAGTGGCCAGCGCGGGCACCGCCCCCCGCCCCTCCCCGCAGGGCACCATCGGCCGCCCAGCGCCCTGCCAGTACGCCCACAAGCTGACCTTCCTGGTGGCGCAGAGCACCCACAAGGAGCCCAGCCTGCAGCTGGCCGACGCCCTCTTCTACCTGTGAGGGCCGGGGGGCCTCCCTCGGGTTCCCGTGGCGAGGTGGACCGGCCCGCACTTGCCGCTGTGCAAGCACCAGACAGCCGCGGGGAGCGTGCAGGAGGGGCGTGCGCCTTTCGGAGCCCCCAGGCCTGCGCTGCCTCCTCGCCGCGCCGCGGGGTCAAAGCGCAGCCCACCTGTAAGACGTTCGCTCAGCGTCCTCGGGGAAGTGTATGGACGTGCCGTGGCGGTGGCCAGCCTGGCTCTCTCCAGTTTGCAGCCTCCCTGGTGCTGTAGGGCGCGTGTGGGGCGGTTTAAACAGTTCTTAGGAAATAAAGGAAACTCGGCGTCCACCCGTACCTGCTGTTTGATTCCAGGCGACACTTCCAGGGGCCCGGCCCACTTCCCCAGACTGAGTCCCTGAGCATCCCCCCACCTCCTGCAGGGCCTTCCCCGGGGAAGCTGGGCGCGGCGGGGCGCCCTTCGGAGAGGCCCTGGACAGTCCCCACCGGGGGGCGCGAGACCAGGACGGGATCAGAGGTGGGAAAGGCAGGCGCAGCCACCGACCCTGATGAGCCAGGTCCCCCGGGCACCGGGAGTGGACCCCACGGCCCGCAGCCCGCCCTGCGGGGTGCCCAGAGGGAATTGGCCTGCTGCTGCTGAGGCAGGTGACCCCCGCACGGGCCCGGCGGCCTCGGACGGTGCGGCCCTTGGTGGCCCTGAACCCGGCCATAGCGCAAGGAAAGCGAAGCGGATAGAGGGTCGTTCCCCACCCCCACCTTCAGCGTGGGGAGCTGAGCGGAAGCAGGAGGGGGCCCAAGCAGCGACCAAGCCAGAGCGGGAGGGGAGTGGGAGCCCCCAAAGCAGGAGCCCCCCAGAACACCTGCCCGAGACGCTTCAAAGCCTGAGGCGCCGCGCCCCTCAGCGCCACGATCCCCGTTCCAGAGTGGGGTGTAGCGGCCAGACCCACCCTCCCGCCCCCACCGGCCCCCGGCGCTCACAGTCCGGCAGAGCCCAGGCCGCCCACCCGGCCAGAGGCGCCAAGGCTGGGGGCGCGCAGCAGCAGCGCGGCAGGGCCCTTCCCTGGGCAGCGCGTGGGGCAGGGGCTGGCCGGGGGCTCCGGGCCGAGGGCCGCACCGTAGTGCTGCCCTGGCCACTCGCGTGGGCCATGCCCTCCGCAGCCGCAGGGCCCGGGAGGGGAGGGCCTGTGGTTGCCTGCCACGCGGACATGCCAGGGGAGGAGCGGAGGGCGCGAGAGCCGCCCGAGCTCTTGGCCAAGACCAGCTGCTTTCTCCCGAGGCACGCACGGAGCTGGCAGGAGCCCGCAGCCCTCTGGCCCCCGCCCGGCTGGAGGCGAGGGGACGCGTGGGGCCTGCTCATGGTGCGGGGACGGCCAGCAGGGCTGCCCCCCGGCGGCACAGCCTCCCAGGGAGGGCCAGGACAGCAGCTGCAGAGCTGCAGACGAGGCTCTGCCGCCTGCAGCTGGCGTGTGCAAGGTGGCCGGGCCGAACGCTGACCTAGGGCCCCGTGCCGCAGCACAGCGAGGCCCAGATGAGGTGACGGGAGGCGCGGGGCCCCGGCGAGACCAGCCCGCAGGCCGGGCGCGGACCGGAAGGCACAGCTGGGCCGGCTCTCGGCAGCCCCTCACTGTTGCCGGGCTCCTGGGCGGCAAGGACCCGGAGGTGACGGGCAGCCTGTCGGCCGGTGCCCTGAGCATGCAGGCCGGCGGGCTCCTTGCCGCGGCCAGCAAGCCGGCGCTCAGAGACACCGCTCCCTCCACAGGAACGAGCATCCTGTGCGCGGGGGCGGCCGCGGCCGGGGCTCTGCAAACAAGGCCAGGCTCCAGGGCTCCCAGCCCTGGTCACGGCCACACGGCCACGCACGGCCGGCCTGTCCCAGGGCAGTCGGCTCCGGGAGCCGCCGGGTGGGAGCGCTGGACAGGATGGCTTCGCCTGGCTCATGCCCTCCCTCTGCCTTGTCAGCCCCCTGGAGGCCCACCAGCCGGGCCTGGCAGCTGCCAGTGCGGGGAGCCCCCAGGACAGGGCGGAGCCGCCCCCGCCTGCCCCCGCCTGCCCCCGCAGCCACCTCAGACGCAGAGCCCCCCACAACGCTGCCCCTGGGGCTGGGCAGTGCCGATGCCGGGAGGCCGCGCTGGGTGCGGACAGGGAGTGGGGCACCACCCCGGCGCACAGCCCTCCCTGCCAGCGCGGGCGTGCCCCGCTCCCCGTCCCTGCCCGCTCGCTGCGCCCACGCTGCTGTGGGCAGCCGGTCCCCAGCAGGGGCCTCCCGCCCCCAGCGCGCCCGCAGCCGGGCCGGTTCTCTTTCCATTTAGCAGACCTGGTTCTCCCACCTCGAGGCCAAGCTGGGAGGCCTGGCCCGCAGCTGCTGCGGGCCCCAGGGTGGGGGGTGCCCTCCAGGCACATGGCCGGGGAGCGGGGCCGGTGCGGGAGCCCGCGTGGGGCGAGGAGGCCCGGCCCCCAAGGGAGTCCATGCGAGCCAGGCCACGCCGGGCCGCCGACCACAGCCCGCCGGACCCCCCGTCAGCACGGCACCGGGGCCCGGCCCCGCCCGCAGCCGGTTTACGGGCACCCCGCCCCCAGGCCGGCCACCCGGGGCCTGCGCCCCTGGCCTGGGCAGCCGCAGCAGGAGACTGGGGCTGCGCCCCCGCTTCGGCCAGTCCCGCCCGTGAAGCGCCCGCAGCGGCCAGTAGCACCGCCTGGGAGCGGCAACCCGGGCCCGCCCCGCCGCCGGGCAGGCGACAGCGCACACGAAGCAGGCGTCCCTGGGGTCCCCGCCTAAGTCTGCGGCCTCGGGCTGTGTCCTCAGGAGCCAGGGCGCAAGTCACGCCCCACTCTGGGCCCCGCCCCTGCCGTGCCCCCACGTCCCGCCCTGCGCCCGCCCGCCCACGTGCTCACAGGCGCTCAGCCCGGTCCACAGGACCCTCCCTGCTCTAGCCCGGCCCCTCACGGCCCCTCTGGCCGCCTCCTCCACCAGCGGACGCCCCGCCTGGCCCATGACGGGCGAGGCGGCTGCAGGCAGCGGTCTGGGCGAGGGGCGCTGCCGGGCCAGAGGCCGCCTCCTCCCAGCTCGGCCAGGCTTGTCTCTTGGGGCCCTCGGCCTGTTTCCATCCTGGGCTGGCGCCCGGGCCCACGCCGCGCCGGGCACAGAGGCCCTCCCAGCCGCCGGCCCAGGACCCCGCAGCCAGCACGCTCCGGCGGCTGCTCCCCGAAAGCTCGGGAGACCCCCAGGCCAACCCAGAGCGCCCCTCCCTCCTTCGCGGCCTCGCAGCCCGCTCAGGCCCCGGCAGTCTCCAAGCAGCTGCTGGGGCCGGCCTGCTGTCCCGGCCTGGCCGCCGCTGCGTCTTCCTCCCGCCCCGCTGCAGCCTGCCCCTCCCGCCCCGCCTCTCCCCTGCGGGGCCTCCCTGCCCACCCCTGCCCACTCCTGCCCCAGCCTGCCCCGGACAGCCAGCAGCCCCGAGCAGGCCTCCGGCACCCCCAGCTCTGCCCTCCGCCCGGCCTGAGCTCAGTGGGAGGGCGGCCGGCAGGCTGGCGGCCAAGGGCGCCCTGCGTCCGCTCCAGAGGGCGCCGGGTAGGGGCGGACACAGGCCCGCTGTAGGCGCCGCCCCCTCGGCAAGCGCCCCCACCCCACCCGGCGAGGGGGCGGGCCTGCCTGGCCTCTCTTGGAAGCTGGTCTAGGACAAGTCTAAAATTAGCCACCGCCCTGCTGCCCTGGTCGCTTTTAGAAGCTCCCCTCGGGCCACGGAGCTGAGCGACAGGAACAGGCGGAGCTGCGGGAGCAAGGCGGGCTGGGGCGCTGCAGGCCGCCGTGGTCACCTCTCTGCAGGCCAGGCTGCCGCAGGCCCCTGCAGGCTCGGCTGGGGGCAGGGGCGGGCGGCTTGTCAGGACCCGGGAGCGCCAGGCGCTTTCTGGTGGGGCCCTCTCCGGGGTCCCCCACCCCTGAGGGATGCCAGAGGCGTCTCCCCGGGGTCTGGCTGCTCCCAGCGTAGGGAGAGCACGAGAGCTCAGGGAGGGCAGGAGTCAGGGAGCAGCAGGTAGGGTCTGGCCACAGGCCCAGGAAGTGTGCGGGGCTCCTGGGGCGCAGGGGCTGAGCCCGCACCGCGAAGCCTCCGCAGCCGCTGCAGCCGAGCTGGATCCCGGCCAGGGGGCCCCCAGGCGCAGCTGACCCTCCTGGCTCCCGCGGCCCCCTCAGCAGTGGGTGTCAGTGGATCTGCCTGTTCCGCTGCCCGCTCTGTCTCTGGGGAGTCCTCACCCCCCACACCTCTGGCCTGTGCCCCAGCTCTTGTGTGCAGAAATAAGATCTAAAAAAAAAAAAAGAAGGAAGGAGAAGAAGAGAGGCGCAGAGGCCCTGCGGCAGGCGGGGGGCTCCGTGGGCGGAGGGACGCCTTTGCCGATTCTAAGCCCGTGGCAAAGCCGGAACGACCTAGACCCGAGAAACAAGACGGACCCGCGTGACACGTTTTCCACAAAGGGGTTAAGCGACCCGGTTGGGAAAGAAGCCTGTTTTCAGCGACTAGACTCCAAGTAAGGGTGCCTCCTGGTGGCGCCGAGCCGACAGCGCCGTTGGGGCAGAGCCGGCCACCGCAGGGCCGCGGGGCAGCAGGAGCCGGGAGGCCGCAGCCAAGGCCTGGGAGCGCCGGCGCAGCCGGGAGCTGGCAGGGCCCGGGACTCGCGGGGTGCAGCCGGCCAGAGGGCCTCTGCTGGTCTCGAAGACACAGGCCCGCCCCTGCTCCCCGCGCCCTGCCCCTGGCTGCTGCCCGAGGTGTGCTCCCAGGGCCTTGCTGAGCAGACTGCCCCTCGGTGCCGTCACCCCTGCCGGGCCGCGCTGGCCGCACACCCCACGCCTCGAAGCCCCTGCCTGCCTCAGACGTGGTGGCCTCTGCGGGCAGACGGAGCCCTCCCTGCCCCCCGCCGGCGTGGAGCCTGACACGAGGCTACGGCAGCTCGGAGGACTCACGCGGACGGCGGCCCCAGGCCGCGCCTCGGCCCCACAGCCGGCGGCCTCGCAGGCTGGGACCGCAGCTGCCCCGCACGGGCCCTCCGCCACATGGCCATGGGGCCCCGCGCTGACAGAAGCGTCGGGCCGGAGGGCTGCACCGTCCGCGAAGAGAAGCAGTCGGTGCCCTGTGGAGAGGCAGGCACTGCCTGGCCCAGTCCAGCCCCAGCCCTGCCTCACAGGCCCCAGGCTCAGCACCCCCCTCCCTGCTCCTCTGCTCCCTCCCAGGAACGGGGGCGGGGGCGGGCGCCCCCTGAGGCGGGCGGGCGGGGCTCCGGAGCTCTGCTGGCAGCAGGCCGTCCCAGGCCGCGCCTCCACCTGCGTGTCTGGGCAGCGCCCGCAGTCGGCCAGTCGGCGGCGCCGGGCAGAAGGCCTCCCGCGCAGACCCAGGCCAGGCCGCGGGACCGTCTGCGCCCAGCGGAGGGCCTGCCGCTTCGCCGGCCGGACACGAACCGCCGGGCGCCCCCAGGTAGGGGCTCGCGGTGGGCCGGCGCGAGGCGTGTGGGCGGCCGGCCCCGCTGCTGACCCAGCCGTGCAGAGGGCGGCCGGCCCCCCACGCCGCGGCGGCCTCCCTGCTCAGGGGCGGGCCGGGGCCGCCGCAGCGTCCCTGGCAGCAAGGCAGCGACCCCGTGCCCGAGGCGTGGTGGGCGGCCCCGCCCTGTCCCTGGCCGGGCGCGGCCCCAGGGAGCTGGGGCCCAGAGCCCTCGCGGCGACGAGGCGCCCCAGGGCGGGTCCGGAGAGCGGCCCGGGGTGCGGGGCAGAGGCAGCCCCGCCGCGGACGCGGCCCCTGGTGCCGGGCACCCATGGGTGGCCCCAGTCAGACTTCCCGCCTGTGCCACCGCGCGTCCCCCACACTGGGCAGGCGCGGCCGTCTGCTGCAGCCCAAGCCGCGCTGGCGTCCTGCTGGGTCCGCGGGCCTCCCTCCGGCCACGCCTGGGCAGCCCGGAGCCAAGGGGGACCCTTCCCTGCACGCCGGCCTGCCGTGACGGGCCGGCCGCGCCCACCAGCTGGGCTGTGCCAGCGGCCCCGGGCCCTGCCCTCGTCGGCTGCCCGGGGCCGGCCCGACGGGAGGGCGCTCTTCTCGCGCCGCAGCCTGGCCGCCCACCCGCCGGGTGCAGGCACCAGCGGCAGAGCCACCCAGAGCCACCTGCTTCCGGCCGGGGCCGCCAGGCGGCCGCCGGGGCCACAGCACGCCTGAACGGGCGGCGGTCCTGACAACGGGGCAGGCCGGCCGGCGTGTGCGACACCGCCGGCACCGACGGGCCACGGCCGCCCCTGCCCCCGGGCCCAGGTCCTCACGCAGCCGCCACCCGGCCAGGCCCCTCGGCGCCTCGCGCTGGAGCTTGCATAGCCCCGGCCTCTCCCCCCCCCCCCCAGGCGGGCGGCTGTGGGCTCGTGTTTCCCGAGACCGGTGGACGTCACGCCCGCCGCAGCTCCCCTGTGNGCATAGCCCCGGCCTCCCCCCCCCCCCCCCAGGCGGGCGGCTGTGGGCTCGTGTTTCCCGAGACCGGTGGACGTCACGCCCGCCGCAGCTCCCCTGTGGCCGCACGCGGGCTCGGGCCGCGCCTGGACACAGCTGAGGGCCGCGTGGGCATGGGCGGGCCGGTCAGGAGCGACTGGGCACCGGCCGCAGGCCCTCCCCCGCACCTGCAGGCCGGGCTGCCCGCCCCCGAGGGCCGCTGCCTGCTCCCGCGCTGGCTTCACGGGGGTGGGAATTGGCGTCCACGGTCCCCCTTGGCGCTTCCGCTACGGCAGCGTGGGCCGAAACCTCTTCCATAAGACAAAAGGGACGCGTGCTTACCGAAGGGCGTGCAGGAAACCGCAGAGAACGGCCGCGCCATCAGGGCTGCTGCCCGCCGAGCTCACAGTTGTCCGTCCGGCGTCTGGGGGGCGCACTTTCACGCCCCCTCGCGGCCCCAGAGCCCCGAGCGCTCGCTGCCACCCCGCTGCCGGGGAGCACTTCGCCTCCGCAGACGAGCACGTGCAGACGTCCGGTGCCCACGTCCTGGCGCGCCGCCCGCCCGCCCCTCGGCCCCGCGCTGCCCCGGCGTCTGTCCTCTGGCCGGCGGCGTCCCGGTGTGGGGGCTGTCCTCCGGACCAGCCCCTGCCGACATCCGTCTGGCCGACGCCCAGGGCTGGGGCAGTGCGGAGTCTCCGCCTCCAGGCCACCCCCACCAGTGCCAGGCCTCTGGGCGGCCGTGGGGTCCCGTGGCACGCGCCCCGGGGGCGTGGGGCAGGGCGTCCCCTTGCGGTTTTCATCGCCCACTGGACGCAGCGATGGACGTCTGTCCGCCGTGTGCGGGACGCAGCGACGAGTGCAGGCCGTCGAGCCCAGCTCTGCTGGTAGCACGGCGCCCACCGCAGGTGCCACGCGGACACGCGCCAGCTCCGCTCCAGACCCGCCAGGGACCCTGCCCGGCCAACGGCCAGCTTCCCGAGGCCCCCGCGGGCAGCCGCGGCCACCCTCGCTGGAGAGCGGGGGCGCCGGCTGTGCCTCACCCCCTCTCTGCCCCTTGCACACCTCAGGGGCTCTGGACCCGGGAGCCCCTGGGGCGCGGCCCTTGGTGAGAAGCGGCCTGTGGACAGAGGCGCCTGCTGGCTCACGCCGGAGCGGGCGGGGCCGTGCTCACCGGTGCCCAGCTGCAGGGCCCGGCCCAGCGGGCGCCAGTGCGACCGGCCTGGAGGCCTCAGGGCGCCCGCGCGGCTCGGGGGCAGGCCAGCCCTGCGGCACAGGCGGCGGGAGAGGCTGTCTCCGCCAGCCCCAACAAGGCCGCCCCACTCAGCCGCCCCGGGCGGAGGGTGCACACCCAGCCGCGTCCTCCTCGGCCAGGACCACCCCAGCGGTGGGGCACCGGCACGGCCAGGCCTCTGCGCCCCGGCGGCCGCGGAGGGGTCGGGGCTCGCCGTCCCGGCTGAGGCAGCAGACACGTCACAGGGCCCAGCCCCGAGCGGAGTCTGGGGTTCACCGAGTCGGTGGCCAGTTGGGCGGCTGGGGTGCCGGCTGCAGGCCCACAGCGCTGGATGTGGGGGTGCAGGGTCAGCCCTGTCCAGACCCGCCCTGGGGGGCTGTGCCGGGTGAGGGGTGCTCTGGGGGCCGGAGCCCGGCCTTGGGGGCCCGCCCCGGCAGCCCTGCGGCGAGGCTCCACGGCGAGGCCGAGGCCGAGGGTGCAGAGCCTGGGGCAGTCCTCGGGGGCGGGGGCTCAGGGCGGCTCAGGATGTCCCTGTGGGCTGGGGAGCTGGGCCCGTCTGCGGCCGCCCGCGGGCTCCTGCCCACGCGCCTCCTGCCCGCGCGGCTGGCGCTGCACGGCCGGCTCCTGCCAGCCTCATGTCCGGGGAGAGGACAGCGGCCGAGGCAGGCCCAACAGTGGCCGGCAGCTCCAGGGCGTGTGGACTGTGCCCCTGGGGGACAGAGCCCCCGCGGCCGCCCCGGACCCACGGTCCACCCGTCCTCCATGCCCGGCCAGTCCCTCTGGCCAGAGCGGCCACCCCCATCTTAGAGCTTCTGCCCAGAGGCCAGGGAGCCCGCCTGGGCTGTGCCGGGAGTGCGGAGGGCTCAGCACACCCCGGGTCAGTCCCGACGGGAAAGTTCCTGCTCCCCACCCTCCCGCGGACCCCCGGGTTGGGCCGGGGCGCCGCAGACCAGGCTCCAGGACGAGGAGCACGGCCACGGGGAGGTCACTGCGGCGCGGCCGGAGGGCTCTGGCGGGGTGGCAGCGCGTGGGCAGGGAGCCGCCCTGGCAGGGGCGTCCACAGCGCTGGCTCTGCATGCAGGTGCCCGGCCGGGTCTCCTGTCCCGCCCCGGGGCCCCAGGCAGAGGCGGGGCAGGCCGCAGCCTCGGGTGTCAGAGCAGCTCTCCACGCCCCTGCACACGCTTCCCCTGCCTCGGGCAGCGCTGCCTCCTGTGGGCCACTGGGGGCTTCCAGCCCTGCCCTGCCCCGCTGGGGACGGTGGCTGGGCAGCGGCCAGGGCGTGCCCAGGCGGTGACGGTCAGCAGTGCCGGTCAGCAGTGCCGGCTCTCAGCGCAGCTGCGTGGACGATGTGCCACCAGGCCCTGCTGCTGCTCTCTGCGGGTGACGGGGTCCTGGGTGACTGCAGTGGGTCGTCCTTCCGAGAACGCCCACTTCTGGCCTCCAGTTTACGAGACACTTGACGCCTTTGTTCTGAGCCTCGGCTCTCGGCAGAGACAGGAGGCGACTCTGCCCTTGGGCCTGCATGTCGGGTTGGCGAGGCGCGGCTGCGCCGGACGGGCACGGGGAGGCGCGTCCCCTGGCCAGTGCGTCTGGGCGACGCGGAGGCCAGCGCCGGCACCAGAGCCAGGGCGGCCAGGCACCGCCCCGGCTGACCGTCGCGGCTCCAGGGGGAGCGGGCGGCAGGAGGCTGGGGCTTCTGCTGGAGAAGCACCGCGCCCAGAAAGGGCGTCTGCGTGCACCCCAGGCTGCCGCCGGGCACAGCCCCTGCCCGCTTCTCTGTCCCTCACGCTCGAGGACCTCGGGCGGCTGGGCACAGGCCCCGGCGGCCCGCAGCTGTGATGGCACCCGCGTGGCGCCCCTCTCAGACGGAATCGGGAGCACGCCCCGCTGGGAGAACGTCCACGTGACACTTGCGGCTCACCCGTGTCCTGGGGAAGAGCTGCGTGTGGCAGGCGCCGAGCCCTCCCTCCCTGCCAACAAAGGGGCTGGCCCCTGGGGGACGAGAGTGGCGGCCTGCAGGGACCCGCTGACCCGAGGGCCGAGCAGACGCAGGGCACAGCGGTGCGGGAATGCTGCTTCCTGCACCAGGACACGCCGGACCCGGCCTGGCCAGGAAGGGGCCGAGACCCCTTGACCGCAGACCCCGGAGGGTGCCCGTGGCCAGCCACGGCCGGTGGTTTTCCAGAGGGAGCAGAGCCCGCCCCGCGCCTGAACGTGCCCGAGCTGTCCGAAGGCCAGATTGCCCCCCGCTCCTTTGCTCTCGGCCTCCTGGCCAGGCGCTCGCGCGGAGGCCCACGTGTGTCTGAAGCACCGCGGGGCGCGCCCGAGGCGGCGCCTCCATTTGGGGCTGGACGTGGCCGGGCGGGCAGGGCCTGGAGGCCCCGGCGGGGCCCAGCAGCCCCCACTGCGGCGGGGCTGGCGAGAAGGTGGACAGCCGGAGCACGTCAGGCCTGCAGTCGCCCCAAAGAGGAAGGAGGGAGCAGGCAAAGACACGCGTGGGCTTGGGGCGCACGTCTGAGAGAGCAGGACAGGCGGCCTCCCGGCGCGGACGGGCGAGGCAGGGCGCGGAGGGAGGAACCGCCCTGGGCAAGAGGACAGTGCGCCAAGACGACAGGACACGGGACAGCTGGGGAGCCCAGGGGGCTGGCGCTGCGGGGCCCTGGGGGAGTCCCCTGACACTCAGGAAGGAGGTGTGAGGGCTGCAGGTGACAGGCGGGCGGCGCCGGGAGGGGGGCTGCGTCACCCAGAGCCAGAGCAGGCAGAGGACAGCCACTGGGCACGCAAGAGCCGGGCAGCGGGGCCCCCGGAGCCAGAGCCGCTGGCCACGCCGTGCCACCTGAGCGCGCTCACCTCTGGGGCGCCAGGAGGGGGGGCGGCGGCCCCGTCAGGGCGCCTCCCGGAGTGGGGCTGGCCGAGCGGCTGCTTCCTCGCAGACGGCAGCCAGGGCGGAGCACGCGGGCAGCGGGCAGCCCCTGCAGAGAGCCCGAGGCCGAGCCCTCGCCCAGCTGCCCACTCCCAGGCAAGGCCAGCCGGGAGCCGGCCCCCAGTGCTGCGCTCGGAACCCGCAGGGAGCTCGGGGACGGTCGGCCGGGCGGGGCGAGGCGCGCCCACCGCGCGGGCGTGTGTCCTTGGCTGCCCTTCCCCGAGGGCCGCGCCCCGGGGTCGCCAGTGCCCCCTTGGCTGCAGTCCGTGGCCTCTGCTCCCGGGTCTCCTGCGGGCGCCCGGCGGCCGCCGCTGCGCGTGCTCGCATGCGCGTGCCTGCTGCCTGCCTGCGTGCGCGTGTCTGCGTGCGCGCGCTCGCGGCTCGACGCCCGAGGGCACGTGGCCGGCGCCGCCCGAGGCTGGCTCAGGGCTGCCCTGGGCCCCGTGTCCCTGCGGGCTGCCCGCGGGAGAGAAGCCGCCGCAGGTGCCGGGCCCTGCGGGCGCGCGCTGCTGCCCGTGGCCGGCCGCTGTGGGCACCGGGTCCGCCGACGGCCGGCCGTGCGCTCAGGGCGGGCGGCAGAGGCCGGGCCTCTGGGCAGCCCTGCGCCTCGCGCCCAGGCGCGCACGCCCGAGGCCTTATAAGGGCGGCTCGCGGCCCCGCGCTGCTCCTGCCCGGGCCCCTGGGGCCTGGCGGCTTGGCCTCCCCGCTGGGTCCCCTCTGGATATCGCCCTCGGGGTAACCGCTCGCCCGCGCCAGCCGAGACACAGCGGCTTGCTCCAGCCGCAGTCAGGCCCACCCTCACCCCAGCAGCCGGGGGTGCGGCCCCGCAGGACCCACTGCGGAGCCCGCGGGCTGTCCCAGGGCCCCGGCCGGCCACTGGGGCAGTGAGAGATGCACTTCTCGGGCAAGGAGGGGGCCCTCCCCGCTGCCCCACCTGGCGCCAGGACCATTTTATTCCTGGCACCTTCTAGTGCCTCTCCGGGCTTCCAAGAGCCAGGGCTGGGGCTGCGGCCTCGGAGCCCCTGCAGGCGCTGGGCTCCCCCTGAGGCTGCAGGCCGGTCCGAGCAGCTGCCCTGCTGGCCCGGCTGAAGGCTGCGGCGCCCACCAGACCCTCGTGCTGCTGTTCCCTCCTGGGGGCACCGGGTCTTTGCCAGTCACCCTTTCCCGGGGACTCTCCTGGGCCCCTCCTCTGAGGGCAGGGCCCCTCCTGACCGCAGCTTGGCCGGCTGCACTGGCCTGCGCCTGAGGTCCGGCTCGGGCGAGAGCCCACTGTGGGCGCAGCCCTCGGACCCCAGCAGGGGCCGGAAGCCCTTGGGACGAGGTGGTCCCCAGGCAGGCGCTGCACACGGCGGTAGGTGCGACCGCAGCCCAGGCCCGGCGGCAACAGCCACGCTGCCGTGGTGAGGCCAGGGCGCTGCCCCTTCTCTCCTGGAGCAGCAGCCGTGGCCGCCCGGGCTCTCCCGCTCACCCCAGAACCTGCAGGCCTGGCCGGGCTGGTTTCCCGCCCCCACCCCCACCCGCACGGGGCTGACGTCACCCCCTTCAGCACAGAGGGCCAGGCCCCTCTCCATGGCAGAGCCCCAAAAGGCCACCCCAGCCCCGGAAGCCCTTCCTGTGCTGCCTCTTCACCTCCACCCCCACCTGCCAGCCACTGCTGAGAGGGAGGGAGTTCCGCCCCCCTTAACTCTCCCCAGGACGCTGCTGGCCGACCCTGGGAAGTCTGATTCCCTGAACGGGAGGCCTCACCCGTGGGCCGGCACACAGACACTCGCAGCCATGGAGCCCCGTGGCGCCCCACCCTGCAAGGACCTGCAGGCCCCAGAGCTGCCTCTCTGGGGTCCGGGCCCTGCTCCCCAGCCCAGCACGGGTGCCGCGCGGCCCTGGCAGCTGCTTCCGAGGAGCCGAGCCCCTGCAGCGGTCAGCCTGGCCAGGAGACCCGGTGCATCGCAGGGGCTGGCCAGGAGAGAGGACGCAGGAGGAGGGCGGGGCAGACGCTTCGGGGGAAGGCACGCGGGCGAGGAGGGCAGAACGACGCTGCGCGGTGTCCCGCTGCAGACAGCACCCTGTGGCCTGCAGGGCTCCGGCACAGCGGCCCAGCCCGTGCGTCTTGCCCCCCCGAGGGGGCCGGGCCAGGGCGTGAGCACTGGGCAGCCCGTCTGTGCGAGCCGGCGGTGGCTCGGGGCCAGTCTTCCCGGAGGGCCGCTCTGCACACGCCCGCTGCCCCGGCCCTGCCCCCTCCGCCAGGCCTCGCCTGCGCAGGGACGGCAGAGCTCAGAGGACGGAAGGGCGAGAGGAGCGCGCCTGGGCCTGCCGGGCTCCCCCTGCAGGGGGCGCCCCCAAGCTCTGCCACCTGCCTCCTGGGGCTGTGCTGCAGGCTCAGAGCCGACTCGCCTGACCAGCGGCCCCAGGGGGCTGCTGGCCGAGGCCTCCCCGCAGCCCAGAGCGGCTTCCACTGGCCACAGGTGTCAGAAGGAAGCCGAGAGGCACCCCGAGGGGTTGGCAACAGGTCCCTGGGACGCCCTCCTTTCTGCCAGGGGCTTTGCTGCTTCCTGAGGAGCCTGGAGATGGCAGGGGTGCCCCGGGGTGCCCTGGCCCCCCCCAACCTCGGGGCACTCGGCCCACCCCCTCCTCGGACTGGGCTGCAGTGCTCCCGGCTCCGCCCAGCTCAGGTGGCTTCCAGCCTCCCTGTGCGGCGCACGGCGCTGGCTGTGGAGCTGACCGAGCCCGGCCGGCGCTGGGCTCTCTCCGACCTGCCTCCACGCCAGGCCTCGGCTGTGCTGGCCGCATCCTGCTGCCTCGTCCCGCAGGCCTCGGCCGCGTCCCGTCCTGGGCCAGCCGGTCTGGGGTGCAGTCCCAAGGGACGGGGATCACCACGGTGTCCCCTTGTGCCCGGGCTCCCGCACGGGCCCCAGGCGCGGGCCGTGTGGCTGGAGCAGCTGTGTCCTGTGCACCCCAGCCCCGCGAGCCGGACGCCTGCACCGGGCCCGGCCGAGGAGCCCACGGCACGGCCGCTACCCCACAGGGTCCCCAGCCCTGGAGGCGGGGCCGGTCAGCCCGCGGGGAGACGGGCCTCTGTCCCGAGAGGCCACTGCACCAGGTCCTTGCGCAGAGGCCCCCGGCCCCCACACAGGCCCGTGTCCTCAGCTGCCCCCGCTTGAAGACGTGCCTGAGGGCCAGCGTCCACCGCGTCCACCGCGTCCACGCCTGGGGCTGCACCTCCCCTGTGTCCTGAGGCCCCGGCTCCCGTCCCTGCCCCTGAGCCCGGCCAGCTCCTGCCTCCGGGCCCGGGCTCCGGCTGAGCCCCCTGCGGCCTCTCCTCTAGGTCTCAGAGGCGGGCCCTGCGGAGAGGCCGCGCCACTCTGCTCACCTTGCAGGCGAGACACTGAGGCCGGCAGAGCCGGGGGTGCCACGGGCTCCCCGAGCAGGCACCCTGCAGCCGGCAGTCGGGGCTGGCCGGGTCCCTCCGGTCTGCTGCCTCCCGGACCCAGCGCGGCGGCTGAAAGGGCAGGAATAGCGGCGTGTCCCCTCCGCCCCCGGCCCCCAGCCTGCGGCCAGAGGAGCACCCTGGATGCCCGCGTGACCCCTGCCCCTGCGGCCCTGGGCCGACAGTGGGGGCCGACCTCAGGGCTGGGGCTGGGCGTGCCCAGGAGGGCGCCTCCCGCCGGCTGGGAGCAGACCAGCAGGGCCTTCAGAACCACCCGGGGCAGGCACAGAGCCCAGGCCCGCTCGGCCAGCCCCGACTCCTGGGAGCGGGTGTGGCGGGAGCTGCGCAGGGGGACCCCTCTGTCACCGAGTCTGCCCTCGGCTGACCTGGCTGGGACCGGCCGGGCCCCAGGCCCGTGGCCTAGGAGGGAGGGGCCAGCGCCCAGGCAGCGGCCTTGGGACCCGACCCCGCGCGCGGTGCGGGAGAGGCCGGCGCCGCTTGCGCCTGCAGGATCCCGCTGCGGACTGAACTTCCTCCCCAGAACCCGGCGGGCGCGGGGCGCCCCGCCCCAGGGCCCAGCGGCCGGGCGGGGCGGGTGTAGGGTTACGGCTGGCCGGGACCACCTCCCCGCGGGGCGGCGCGAGCGGCGGGCGGCGCCGGGCCGGGCCGACCTCCCGGGGGCGGGGCGGTGTTGGGTTACCGTGACCAGCCGGACCCCGGCGGGCGCGCGCGGGGCCGGCTCCGCCGCGTCGAGGGTGTGCGGCGGGTGCGCCCGGCCCGGCTCTCCGCGCCCCGCGCAGCCCGCGCTGCCCCGCCAGGTCCGGCGCCGCCCGCGGCGCGGGACGAGCCATGGTGGCCTCATGTGGCGGGCCCAGCCGCGCCGGGGACCGTGCGAGCCCAGAGGTAACCGCCGCCGGCCGGTGGGGCGCGGGGGCCGGAGAGAGCTCCGGCCGCGCCCCGCCCGGCGCGCCCGCCAGCCCGGCCCGGGCCCCTCCCGGCGCGCCCGCCCCCAGCCTGCCTGGGCGCGCGCCTCGGCCCGAGGGTGGGGCGCGGGGGTCGCGTCCGGGCCCCCTCGCTCGGGTGGCGCCGGCGCTGCTCTTTGTTCTCGCGGACAAGTTTCTTGGGCAGAAGTCGGGGCGCTCGAGCGGGCGCGCGGGCCTGGGAGCGCCGCCGAGGAGTCTGGCTTGAGGGGAAAGAAAGTTTCCAAGCGGAGCTGGTTTTTCTTGGGACGTGACATTCGGGGAGGAGATTGGCACGGCCGCCGCGGACATCCGGGGAGCGGGCGGCGGCGCGTCGCGGGGAGCGGATGCGCCCCCGCGGCCCCCTGCCCCCGGCCTCCCCCAACCCCGGCGCCCCGCCCGCGCGGCCCGGCCTCACCTTGATTGGTGGGCAGGCCGTCCCTGTCCATTTTTGCGAGGAGGTTTTCCCTTTTTTTGGTCTCGGTGTTGCTCTGCTGTCGCCAAGTGGCAGATGCTCTGGGGAGTGCCCGCCGGCCTGTGCTGCCCTGGCTGGACCCAAGACTTGGGGTCCTGGCCCCACTCCCTGGCTCCGCAGGTCTGACCGCTGGGCGGACGTGGCTGTCTGCTCCTCTCCGGCCGGCTAGGGAGGGCCGGCGCTGGCCCCGCTCAGAAAGCTGTCCCAAAAACTTCCTTCCTTTTCGGAAGTGGGAAGTCAGGACTTGAAATGTCGGCTTGGCCTGGCACTGGGCGCCCTGCCTGCTGCCGGCGGCCCCCCAGGCCCAGCGGGGGCGTCGGGTGCGCCCCGCACGCTGTGGGGAGCTGTGGGCCCCTCTGCTTCGCGGCCCCGGGTGTGGGCAGCACTGATGGAGCAGAACGAGCAGGTGGCCGGCCCAGTGGGCCTCGGAGCCCCTGCCTGGGCGCTGCCGGGATGGGTGGCAGCAGGAGGCTCTCCTGGGGTGCACTTCTACGTTTGAGGGGTGAGCCCGTGGGGCTTAGCAGGGAGGGGGAGGCGCAGCTCCAGCACCCCCTTTAAAGCCTCGGCAGCTCTTGACCCTCTAGGTCGGGGGGCAACGCCGCTGGGCTCGTGGAGGTCACACGGTGACACGCGAGTTGTCGGCCGCCGACCACTGTGGACGCAGCAACGTGAGGGGCCCGAGGGCCCTGTCCACGCTGCTGCCCGTGGCCGGGGCCTGGCTGTGGGCCAGCAGAGCTGTTTCTGGAGTCCGCCCCCCCGGGGGCCAGTCCCAGGAATGAGGTGGTCTGCAGCCTGGGACCCCCCACCCCGGCCCTGGAAGCCCCGGCCGCGCCTCTGGCGGTTGCTGGGGTGCGTGTGCCGCTCTGCAGACCGAGGAAGGAGCCCGGAGAGGCGTCTGCAGCGGCGCCCGCCCGCCCACCTGTGGGCTCGGTGGGCTCGGTGGGTTTTCTCCTCTCCGGTTTCATTAACTTTGGCCGGTTCCCGAGTCCCCGGAGCCGCTCAGCAAGTGTCTGAGACGCAGGCGGCGTCTCCCAGAGGTCAGGGAGAGGCCGCGGGGCAGCCCGGGCTGTGGGGGGCCCGTCCCTCTGCTCGCGCTTAAGGGCCTCTGCGCGCGTGGTCTGGCTCTGCTTTGTGCTGGCAGCGGCATCCTTCAGCCTGCCCCGGCCGGGCGCCCGGGCTGCCGCCCCCTCTGCTACATGGCGGGCGCGCTGGGTGGCCGGGGTGTGCCGGGTGGCCGGGTGTACCGGGTGGCCAGATGGCTGGGGTGCGTCGGGTGGCCGGGTGGCTGGGGTGCGCCGTGCGTGGCCGGGGTGTGCCGTGTGGCCAGGGCGCGCTGTGTGTGGCGGCACCAGGGCGCCTGGCCCTGGGGGCTCCCCAGCCAGCGGTCACTCGCGCCAAGGTGCAAGGACATGTGTCCCGGCAGTCTGCGTTTTCACAAAGCAAGGTAGCCTGCTCTCGGTCTTCAAATCGCGGCCGGGGGTCTCTAGCCGGGGGCCTCTAGCCGGGGGCCTCTTGCATCTTCTTCACGTTTTAGAGACTACTAGCTCTTTCTCTGGGAGTGCTTGTAGCCTCTTAGGATGTTGCAAAAATAGCGGAAAGGCCCTCGCCAGGCCCCGGTGGCGCTGGCACGAGCCAAGAGCCCACCCCCGCAGCCGCCCCTAGGCTCCCGTGCCCAGCGAGCAGCGACCATGCGGGGCGACCCCCCCGGGGCCATTGGCCCCGAAGGACACGCTGTTTCCAGGTGGGGCTCCGGCCGGACGCGGACACCTGCCGGGTCCTTGGGCCACCCGGTGTTGGCTGCGGGGCCCAGTGGCCGGAGTGCACTGGGCGGCCGGGAGTGCATGCTCGGCTCTCAGAGCGCCCGGCCCAGCCCACCGGCGTCTCTGCCGCCCGGCCCGGCCAGGCTCCTCCGTCTGGGCCGCCCTGCAGCGCCGTCTCCAGCCCCCGCGGCTTGGCGCGTCCTCCCGGTGCCAGCCCTCTGCGCGCTGGCTGCGTGCACCGCCCTGCTGCGGACTCGAGTTCTCCGGGGCTGGGAGGCGTGGCTGCCCGAGGCCCCGCTGGCTCGCTACCCTCCAGCGCTGCCGGTTCACCCTGGCGGCCAGGGTTCCGCTCGCCCCTTTGGCCCTGCGTCTGCAGGGTGCTCGTCTGCAGCCTTGAGGTGGTGCGGGGCGTCTCCGTGGTGGCTGCGTCTCTCTGCCCTCACGCCACAGGTCTCGCCTCTCCTGGCCGGCCGGCCGGCCGGCCGGAGCCTGTCTCCCACCCAGAGGCGGCCGCCTTCCCCGCCGCACCTCGTCCCTCCCGGCTCCCCGCAGCGCCTCCACCTGCCGTGGCCGGTTTGCCCCTGGGCCCGGCAGGCTGGTCCCAGCAGGAGAGAGGCCGGAGGCGGCCAGGGCGGCTGGGGCTGGGGCTGCCCCTCGGAAGAGCCCACCTCACCCACTCCGCTGAGGGCCGGCCGGCAAGTGCCCCCACGCGTCCACCCTCCCCCCCAGGCCTCCCTCCAGGCTCCGGGGCTCTCGAGCACTGCTGGGCGGGGGGCGGCCCCCTCTCGGGCCCAGACGCCCCTGCTGGCCGCGGCTGTGACCCGGTGGGGAGGGTCAGCCAGACACTCGGCGGCCGGCGTGGGGGAGGCCGGTGCTGGGGGACGCTTTCCTCTATGGAATCACCTCTTGGGCGAGGGCTTAGATTAAAAACGCGGCAAAGTAATGTGTCTCTGCGGCGCCGACGACGCCCCGTTGCCCGCAGGAGCCTGGGCTTGGTGCCGGGCCAGGGCCAGGCCGTACTGGCCGTGGCTGAGCCCCAGACCCAAGTGGTGCCCGCGGCAGGCCCCATGCAGGAGCCGGGGCTGCCGGTGTCTGGTCTGGGCGTCACCCTGAGTCGGGGAGCAGCCGCTCGCTCCGGCGTCCTGGCCCCCGCCCCGGCCCCAGCCCCGGCATGCTGGTGCCAGAACTGGCCGCGTGGTGGCATCTGCGCCTGGTGGCCGGCCTTGACCGGGGTCCTCTGGACCTCCGGCCCTGGGGAGGGCGGCATCCGGCGCTCGGGTCAGCCTCCGGGGGACCAGCCGCGGGGCGCGGGGCCGGCTCACAGCCCTGACGCCGCTTTGCCTCCCCACAGGCCTCCCCACAGCCGGCCACAGCCCCGGGGGGCCCGTGCGGGCCCTAGAGGACCCCAGCTGCTGCTCCCTGGGCCTCCAGCTCGGCCCCGGACGGCAGGACGCAGCGACGGCGGAAGCAGGCGGCGGCCTCAGGGACAGAGTCGGTGAGCCCGACGCATGGCCGTGGGGGAGGCGGCCGCGGCCTCGTCGCTGCCTCTGCTTCTAAGATCTACTTATTGATGCTACAGGAACTGGGTGCGGCCAGAGGTGGGGGTGAGGGCTCCGGAGACCGAGCGGGGAGCAGGGCAGGCGGGTGGGCTGACACCGCCACTGAGTCCGGAGACCGAGCGGGGAGCAGGGCAGGCGGGTGGGCTGACACCGCCGCTGAGGGGGCCGCGGAGGCAGGAGGGGCTGTGGCGCCTGGGGCCCCTCCCGGCCGGGGTCGGACTCCGCGGGGGCTGCGTCTCAGTGCTGGGACCTGGCCCGTGTCCCCAGGAGGCCCCGCTGCCTCGCAGGCCCAGGCAGCTCCGCTCTGCGCCTGGCTAAGCGCTGGCCTGTCCTCGGGCTGGCCCGGCCCAGCGTCCCTGAGGCAGGGCCTGGAGAAGCCTTTTTTTGTGTTTTTTTCCAGAATCTTTGACCTCCTTTTTCTGCTTTCATTTTTAATCTTTTTCTTCTTTGCAAATAAACGAGAAGCTCAGAACTGTGGCAGGGAGGGTCCTTTGTAGACGCCTCCTGTCCTGGGAGGGCCTTGGGGCAGGCAATGCCACGCTGGGCGTTGAAGCTGGTTCTCAGCAAGACGCCCCAGTGGCCCCCACTGCCCGACGTTACTCACCCCAGAAACGTCCGCTTGGGGTCACGTCATCTGGGTTTGTACCCGAGTGTGCTCCCAGCGCTGCTTCTTGCTGGAGCTTGCCCCGGAGCTGTCCCGGGCTGGGCCGCTCCCTCTGGGGCAGCCTCGGCCCCGGGGATGCAGGGGCCCCCGGCCTCGTCGGGGTGGCAGGCACCTGGCGGCTCCTCTGGGTGAGACTGGTGCACCTGGAGTGTCTGGTGCTGGCCTCGGGCCCCGGGAGGCCAAGGGCGGCTGAGGGCCACATCCCAGGCGGCGGAAGCCCAGGGCAGCGCCGAGCAGGCCCGGAGCCAGAGGCGGCCGGGCGGCTCCTCCCCAGCGGCCGAGAGGCCTCCGCTCCCGCAGCACTCACAGGCCCCGGGCGGGGGCGGGGGGGGGGCGACCAGCAGGACGGAGGCCGCAAGGAGGGGGCGGGCGGGCGGGCGGCAGCCGCGCTCCCTTTGACTCGGCTTCTGCTCGTGTTATTTCGAGATGAGAGAGATGGCACCCGCTGGGGTGGAGAAGGGGCCCGGGAGACGACGGGGGAGGGCGGGCGGGCGGCAGAGCCTCACGCCCTCTGTGTCCTTACAGTGGAGGCCCCGCGGCGTGAGCTCCCGGCCGCCCCCAGGGTGGACATGAGAGGGCCCGAGGAGGCAGCCGCCGGCACCGTGCTGCAGCGTCTGATCCAGGAGCAGCTGCGCCATGGCGGCCCGGCCGAGAACATGAGCCTGCGGGCCGCACAGCGCCAGGCCGCGGGCAGTGCAGGGCCGGCCCGGCCGGCCGCCGGCCTCGCCTCCGCGGAGAGCCCCCCGCAGGAGGGCCCCCCGATGGTGCACGCGGCGCGCCAGGAGCCACAGGGCGAGGAGCACCAGGCGGACGGCGCGGCGATGGAGCAGCAGGCGCGGGCCCCCCAGCCCGCCCCGGGCGGCGAGGAGCTGCCCTCCTATGAGGAGGCCAAGGCGCAGTCCCAGTTCTTCCGGGGGCCGCCGCCCGCGGCCCTGGGCCCCGGCTACCTCCCGGCGGGCGGCGGCCAGAAGGCGCGCTCGGAGGGCCGGCCGGCGCGGGGCCGGGCGGCCGGCGGCCAGGCGCTGCGGGACGAGGCGCTGCGGGAGCTGAGGCAGGGCCACGTGCGCTCCCTGAGCGAGCGGCTCCTGCAGCTGTCGCTCGGGCGCGCCGGCCCCCCGCCCCCGCCGGCCGCCGGCCCCACGGCACGGGGCCCCCGGGGCCCCCCGCCCGAGTACCCCTTTAAGGCCAAGCCGCTGCCGGCCCCCGTCAGCGCGCCCCAGGAGCACGGCCTGCTCTTCGCCGACCAGCACCCGGGGCTGCTGCGCGACCCGGGCAAGGCTTACCCCGGCCCGCAGCCCGCCAGGACGGAGGTGGCCGCGCTGCACCGCCAGCCGCCCCCCGAGTACGGGGTGACCAGGTGACTGCGCGCCGCCTGGCCGGGGTGCCGTCCTGCGCTCGGTGCCCCCGCCGGGGCCTGAGGGCGGGGCCTGGCCCGAGCCCTGGCGTGCTGGGGCGGCACGGGTTGGGGCGCCCCCGCGCCGGCCGCTGCCCTGACAGGCTCCCGCCCCCCCAGCCGCCCCTGCCAGCTGCCCTTCCCGGCCACGGTGCGGCCGCACAGCCCCGCGCCCTCCCCGGCGTCCTCGGCCGGCGGGCCGCTGCACCCCGCCCCGCTGCGGCTGCCCGTGGCCCTGGGCGCCCCGCCGGCCGCCGCCCCCAGCCAGCAGCTCGGCCCCGACGCCTTCGCCATCGTGGAGCGGGCCCAGCAGATGGTGGCGGTCCTGACCGGGGAGAACCGGGCGCTGCACCAGGAGCTGCGGGGCCAGCAGGACAACGCGGACAAGCTGCACAAGGTGCGCGGGCGCGGAGGGCGGGCGGGCGGGCGGGCGCGGAGGGCGGGCGGGCGCGGAGGGCGGGCGCGGCGGGCGCGGAGGGCGGGCGCGGCGGGCGCGGAGGGCGGGCGCGGCGGGCGCGGAGGGCGGGCGGGCGCGGAGGGCGGGCGCGGAGGGCGCGGCGGGTGCGGAGGGGCGGGCGCTCCCGGGCGCGGGCTCACGCTGCCGCCTGCAGTTCGAGAGGGAGCTGCAGCGCATCTCGGACGCCTACGAGAGCCTGGTCGCGTCCACCAGCAAGCGGGAGGCGCTGGACAAGGCCATGAGGAACAGGCTGGAGGGCGAGATCCGGCGGCTCCACGACTTCAACCGGGACCTGCGAGGCACGTGCCCCCCCCCCCGCCCCCGCCCCGGCCCGAGGCTGCCTGGGCCACGGGGCCAGGCCCAGCCCGCTCCGGCGCGGCTTTCCTTTTTGGTTCCAAGCACGACGGCGGCCTCAGGCCAAGACGTGGCGCCGAGCGGGCAGTGTCGGCCCAGCTGAGGAGCTGCTGCTTGCCGCCCGCCCGGCCCTCTGGGGGCCCGGGCGCCCGCAGGGCCCCGCGCCGGTCTGACTGTCCCCTCCCGCAGACCGGCTGGAGACGGCCAGCAGGCAGCTGTCCGGCCATGAGGACAGGGCCGCCGAGGGGCTGTTCGCCTGCCAGAGTGAGTCCGGCCGGTTGGGTGGCTGCCGGGCGGGGCGCCGCTGCCCTCCGTGTGCTCCGCCGTGCCCTGGGCCCAGGGGGCCGAGGCCGCCGCCGCTGTGGGGCTCCCACCGTCCTGACGCCCGAGGCTCGGGGGTGCCGGAGTCCACCAGCGTCACGGGGCCGTGCAGACACTGCTCGGGGCTTGTGTGCCGCAGATGCCCTGTCCGGGGAGGAGGGCGTCGGGTTCAGACACCGAGCCGCCTGCGCCCGCGTGCTCAGCCCGAGGCCTGGGCGCCTGGGCCCCGTGGCCGGCTGAGTGCGCAGACGCTGCCCCCCGCCGCCTCGGGGCAGATGCGTGGCCGGCACCCCTGCGCCTCGCTCTGGACCCTGCGGGCGCGGCGGCCGGGCGCTCAGGGTTTGTCGCGGGCCCCTGCAGACAAGGAGTTCCTGCGGGAGAAGGAGGAGCTGGAGCTGGAGCTGGCGGCCGTGCGGACGGCAGGGGAGGAGCACCGCCGGCACATCGAGGTCCTGGACCAGGCCCTGAGCCGCGCGCAGGCCCGGGTCGTCAGGCTGGAGGAGGAGGTGAGCCAGCGCCCAGATGAGCGGGCGGCGTGGGCGGCCTCGGCGAGGTGCTGTTACCGCCCAGTGGCTGAGGCCTGCGTCCAGGCGACCCGAGTCCAGGGCCGCGTCCTCGGGCTCCGACCGGGGACTAGAGCAGGCGGCTCGCCCATGTCTGCGTCGTGGCTTCCTGCCCGTCGCCCTGTGTTGGGTCGCGGGGCGGGTGGCCCTGGGCCCTCGCTGGCGGGCCGGCAGCTGCCGCTCCTCTGTGCCCCGATGCACCCCCAGAAGCTGGAGGGCAGGACTGAGCCTCGCTGGGCCAGGACGCCAAGTGGGGACAGCGGCAGAGCCCGGGGCCTGGAGGGAGGGGCAGGACCGCACCCGGCACGGAGGCCCTGCTGGCCCGTCTCCGAGGTCTTGAGAAACTTGCGCTTTTAACTGTTCTTTACGCTCGCGC
Organism: Galemys pyrenaicus; assembly: GCA_019455555.1. Classification (NCBI taxonomy): domain Eukaryota; kingdom Metazoa; phylum Chordata; class Mammalia; order Eulipotyphla; family Talpidae; genus Galemys; species Galemys pyrenaicus. The sequence goes on from JAGFMF010011436.1 coordinate 115,004, forward strand.
CGCCCGCCCGAATGCTGCCCGAGCCGTCGGGGCGGGGCCGCCCACAGGCATCACAGCGGCTCGCGCCCCGCCCACAGCTGCGGGAGAAGCAGGCCTCCGTGGAGAAGGTGGAGAAGCTGCAGCAGGCCCTGGCCCAGCTGCAGGCCGCCTGCGAGAAGCGGGAGCAGATGGAGCAGCGGCTGCGCGCCTGGCTGGAGCGGGAGCTGGACGCGCTGAGGGCCCAGCAGGTGCGGCCCCGCGGTGCCGGGTGCGCCAGGCCACGGCGCCTGGGAGCGGCCTGCTGGCCCGCGAATGGGCAGCGGCTGCCCCGGGCCGCGCTGGGGTGGCCTGCGGGTCGGGCCGGCCTCTCTCCCTGCCACGCGCCACGGCGGCGGGAAGAGGCGGCTTCTGCGGGGGTGACAGCAGGGGCAGGAGGGGCGCAGGCCTGTGGGGGGGGCGGCGGGTGGGGGCGCAGGCAGAGAACGAAGCGGCTGAAAGTTGTGGGGGGCGGGGGCAGCGCAGGCCTGGCGGGAGTCAGGGGGTGCGGGCAGCTCACCCCGGTGCGTGGGCCAGTTCCGCCGCGGCCTCGCGGGGTCACCCCCTCTGCCCGTCCCCGGCTCCGTCTGCTCGGGCAGGGCCTCTGCTGGGACCAGCGCCCCGGGGAGAAGCCGGTGCTTCCGCTCGCGGGCGGCCGCCCCTCGGCCCTCTGCGCCAGCTGCGGGCCCCTCTCTCCAGAAGCACGGGGCCAGCCGGCCGGCCAGCGTGCCCGAGCACAGCGTGCCGGCCCTCGTGGAGCTGGTGCGGGAGAAGGAGGAGCGGATCCTGGCCCTGGAGGCCAGCACGGCCCGCTGGGAGCAGAAGTGCCTGCAGGAGAGCGCCATGCGCCACTTCGCCGTGGGTGCGGCCGCCACCTGCGAGAGGTGAGCGCCCCGGGCCCCTGCGGGGGAGCAGTCGGCCAGCTGCGGGGCGTCTGCAGCAAACTCGAGGGTGCCGGAGCTGAGTCCCAGCCCGGGCTCGGCCGCAGCCGTGGGCCCGGGGCAGCGGTGCCCCCGCCGTGCGCCGCCTTCAGGCGCATGGCGCTCAGGCTGTGCTGTGCTTCTGGCCGCAGGGACGCCCCGCTGGCCGCCCATTTCCGCCACGGCAGTGACGGCGAGAGCTCGCCGGAGGCCCACGCCTGGCCGGAGGAGGAGGAGGCGCAGGCCGCACGGCGCTGTCAGGACGTGGAGTTCACGTGAGCCCGACCCTGCGCCGGGTCCCCAGCCCCCTGCTCGCGGGCCCCGCGCGCCCTGGGAGCTCTGGGCCGCCCCGGCGCCGCGCCCAGCCTCCGCCGTGCCGCCGTGCAGCATCAAGGACCTGCACGCCAAGATCATCGGGAAGGCCGCGGTGGTCAAGGCCCTGCAGCAGCGCGCCCGGAGGGACACGGCCCGCGACGCCGCCAGCCTGCGGCCCGCCCGCTCCGTGCCGTCCGTCGCCGTGGCCGCCGGCGCGCACTCCCGCCAGCCCTCGCTGACCGGCGGCCAGCCGGAGGAGAAGAGGGAGGAGGAGACGTGGGCGGGGAGCGGAGGTGAGGCCCGTGGCGCGGCGCTCGAGAGCCCAGGCCCGAGCCCACCCCAGCCAGAGGGCAGGGGCCCCTGGACCACGCTGGGACCGGGCGGCCGGCGCCCAGGCCACCCACACGGGGCAGCGGCCTGGCCGGGGCAGGCGTGGCTGCGTCCCACCTGCGTCATGGCCAGTGCGGCCAAAGCTGCGCCCCACATGCCCCGTGCGGCCCTGCTGGGCAGTCCGGCGTCCGGCGCCTGAGCCGCTGTCGGGGAGGCCACAACCCGCCCTCTGCCCCCAGGGCTGCTGCCCGGCCGGGAGCTCCCCGAGCGCGCCTGCACGCCCGCCTGCACGCCCGCCGCGCCCGCCAGCGCTGCCCACGCCAAGACGGGCAGCCGCGACAGCGGCACGCAGACTGACCGGGCCTCCGAGCTCTTCTGGCCCCACGCGGCCTCGCTGCCCGGCCGCGGACGGCTGAGTGGGCCGCCGCCCAGCAGCCCGGCCCTGAAGCTGCACCTGGCCAAAGGTACCGCCCACAGCAGGCCGGGCCTTCGCCCGAGGGGCCCAGTGGGGGCCTGTCTTGGGCCCGGGGTGCTGGGTGGGTGCCCTTCGCTACCGCGCAGCCCAGCACGTGCGTGGGACAGCGTGCCTCGGCCCTGGGGTGGGGGAGCCCGGGGCCTGGCACCGGCCTGGCCAGCGGGAAGGGCCCTCGTGGGGCCGGCCGGGACGGGGGCTGGGCTGTGATCTGGTCCTGTCTGGAGGTGTGGTTCTCGGGGTGTGCTTTACAGAAGCTGGGGCCGTGGGGGCCGTGAGCAGGGAGCGCCCTCCCCCCCCACCCGGAGTGGGCGGCGCGGCTGACCCCGCTCTGTTGCAGAGGGCGCGCCAGGCCCCCGGAGGCCGCCAGAGCACAGAGGCCGTGCGGGCGGCCAGCCGGCCCGGGCCAAGCCCCCCGAGGGGGACGTGCTGGAGGTGCTCATCTAGCCCGGAGCCGGCCGCGGGGAGAGCACGGGCGGCGGAGTCGGGCGCTACGGCCGCTGTCCACCGACGTTCTCGAAACCAAAGGAAGGGCCTGGGGGAGGCCGGCGGCCCCTGCGGAGGCGACGCTGCTGAACCCCACCCGCCCGCTGCTCACCAGCCGGCCTCCCGGAGCCGCGCGCCCACCCCGGGCAGCCTGGGGAGCGCGTGGGCTGGGCCGGCCTCTGCCCGGGGGGCCTCGGAAGCAGGGCGCCCGGCCCGGCACGGCGCAGCCTGGCTTGCTCCGGACAGGGCCACAGCAGGGCTGGAGGGGCCTGTACCGGCCAGCGCCTCTGGGCCCAGTCCCGGCCCTGCCTCCCTCCCTGTGCGAGCCACGTCCATGCCACGATGCGCCCGGCTGCCGCACCCGGGGTCCAGGACCCCGGCGCAGCCCGAGGGACCCTCCGGCTGCCGCCCGCACCCAGGCCGCGTCCAGCTCCGGCGCCCTCTCAAGGCGAGGTTGGGCGGGTGCTGCCCGGGGCGGTGCGGCCGGTGGGCGGAGCACCTCCGGCCAGCACCTCCTGCAGGGAGGGCCCCCGAGGCCGGCGCAGGGCGGGGTCCGGGACCGCAGCCCAGACCCAGGCTGCCGCCTCGCCCTCGCCGCCCTCGTCCGCCGCTGTTCACGGGGCGCCTCAGCGGCGCGGGTCAGCCGGACGCCGCGGCCGACGATCAGTGTTTCAGTCAATAAATGGGTTTCCCTCCGACGGATGAGCGGACTTCTGTCTTGCCGCGTCTCCTCTCCCCGTTGGTGCCGAGGGGGCTGAGCTGCCCCCTGCAGGCCGGCCCGCTGGAGACAGCTGCCCAGAGCCGGGCCTGCTCCCGGTCGCACCTGAGGGAAGCCAGCCGCCATCGCTTGGCAGTGGACACGTGGGAGGCCCCGGTCAGCCCTCCAGGAGACGTGTCTGGGTGGCCCTGGGACTGCAGACTCGCAGGTCCCCGGAGGACTGCGCCACCACGGCCCCGGGACTGCTGACTGCGCCTCGTCACCCGCGGACCCCGTGAGCCCTGCACCCCACAGGCGTCCTGCCTCCTCCGCTGGGCCCTGCCACGCACGTCCACGCGGTCAGCACGCCGAGGAGGCTGCCATCCCGCGCGGGCACAGCCAGGAGGGTCCGAGCGCGGGAGCCAGGGACGCAGGCCTGCCCCGCGGACACGGCTGCCGCAGCCCACACCCCAGCTTCCCTGCAACAGAGGTGCGCCCCACGGCGTGACAGGACGCAGCCTCGTGCTCTGAACCAGTGCCCGCTGCCCTGCCCCACGGGTTTGGGGTGCCCCTCCCCCCCGCAGACACTGGAGGCCGGCAGAGCGGCCGCCCCACGCAGCCCGCCGCCCTCGCGGGGTCTCGGGCTCCAGGAGAGGCGGGACGGGACACTTGGGCCGCACGAGGCCGGCTCAGGCTGCTGTTCCCCGTTCCCCTCAGACATTCCTGGGCCCTCAGCTCTGCCCGGCCGGAGTCCCGGGTGGCCGCTGCCCATAAGCATCTGGGCCTGCGCGCTGCTGCCGGCCGGGACCCTCAGCCCTGAGAGGCCCGAGCAGGGTCGCGCCCCCCATAGTGTGCCCCAGGACGGGCCCGGGGCAGGGCCGGCCAGCGCCTGCGCACCTCCGCTCGGGGAGCCCCTCTGCGTGGGGGCCAGGTGGGCTCGGGCTGCGTCTGCGCCGAGGCCTAGGGGGGCCCTGGCCCCCACCCGCTCTCGAGGCCAGGAGGACCCAGGGCCACGGAGGGGCCTGAGCTGAGCGCGTCCCCGGGGCCGCGTGGCAGGACCCGGGATGCGCAGGGGTGGGGGGCGCGCAGGGGCGCGGGGCGTGGCCCTCGCGTCCCCTCTCCTCGCCGGGCTGCCCGCCCCGGCCGGGCCTGCGCGCCTCCGCGGCGTCCGAGCGACCAGCCCTGCGCGGGCGGCGCCGACTGGGCGTGCGCGGCCGCGGCGTCTGCGGCCGGCTCCCGTTCGTCCCTCCTAGCGCCCGCGCTCCCCGCCCGCGCCCATGAGGCGGCCGCCCCGCGGCCTGGCGCTGGGACTCGTCGCGCTCTGCCTGGTGACCGCGCGCAGCCCGCACAGTGAGCGGGGCGGGGCGGCGGGGCGCGGGGTGCCGGGGGCGCGGGGTGCCGGGCGCGGGGTGCGGAGCGCGGTGCCGGGGGCGCGGAGCGCGGTGCCGGGGGCGCGGGGTGCCGGGCGCGGGGTGCGGAGCGCGGTGCCGGGGGCGCGGCGCGGCGGGGCGGGGCGGGGCCGAGTGGGCGCGCGCGGCGGGAACGGGTCTGGGGGCTCGCGGGCCGGAGGTTGCCTGCAGATAAGCGCTGGGCGGCGCCTCCCGCGGACCTGCCCGGCTCCTTTCCCGGAACAGCAATCGCCTGGGGGAGGGCCGCCCGCCCGCCGCCCACGGCCGCCCCTGCGCGGCCCAGACCGCCGAGGGGCGCCCGCCGAGGGGCGCCCACCTCCGGCCGCCCTGTCTCCCCAGTGCGAAGGGGTCAGGTTACTGCCCCAGAGCCAGGACTGAGGCTCCCAGACCGGCCGGGATGCGAATCCCAGGCCCCGCGCGGACGCCGGCAGCAGAGACCACCTGAGCACCCACCTGCGTCCCTGCTCAGGACCGCCCCGGGCGCCCTGGTTGCCTGCCTGAGGACGCAGGTGCTGCACGGGTCGGGCAGGGCCGCCCGAGGGGAGGGGTGGCAACCCTACCAGGCCCGGAGGGCAGAGCAGGGCGCCTGCTGACCGGGGGGAGTACAGGCGTGGACACAGTGGTCTCGCCTGTAGGCAGGAGCCAGGAGCCCCAGGGCGGCCCAACAGGGCTGCTGACCCGTGGGCCCCCCCCCTCCCCCCCCCGCCGTGGGAGCGCCCTTGCAGCTCCTCATCTGGGCCCTGCCAAGGGCCTCCCTCCCCCTCGCCCGCAGAGACCTCCAAACACGGCCGCTGGGCACTGATCTGGCGCCAGCACGTCTTTTGGGGGCACAGCTCAAGCAGACAGGCAGGCCAAGTGGGGGCAGGGCGCCCCCGGGGGGCCCAGCTGCCATGTGCTCTCGGTCCGTTCGGAGCAGAGCCTGGCTGCCAAGCAGACGCCAGCGGGGCCTGGGGTGCGGGGAGTGGAGGGGCTCCGGGCAGGGGCGCCTGCCCAGCTTGGGGTGGGCCCGGGCTTCCCTTGTCCTGCCCCCACCCCTCGGGCCTGCACGGCTGCCCCCAGCATGCGGTGGCCGCTCACCGGTGCCGGCAGGTGTCCAGCGGCCTTGGGGTGGTGGCAGGGCCCGGGACGCGCGGCCCTGGCGCCCTGGCGGGAGGGGCAGCGATGCGGAGCTGCGGGCCCAGGACGGTGCTCCTGTCCGAACTGGCGGGACGGGCACTGGCGCCGAGTGTCCTGGGTGGGTCTCGCGCGTACTCTGCACTTCTCGGTGAGCACGTCTGACTGCCGGTCCGTGGACACAGCCGACCTGCCGGCGTGTGGCATGCAGCTGCGTTCCGTCCTTCCCAGCAGCCGAGCGGCGCCCAGGGCGTGGACAGCCCGTCCTCATGACCCAGGCCTGGGGGCCGAGGCTGCCTGCAGGGGCCGCGTGCCGGGCGCGGCGTGAGCGCGGCAGAGTCCAGGCTGGCAGCTCCCGTCCTTGGGCAGATGCTGGCTGTGTGGTCCCCTCTCGGCCACTCCCGCAGCGGTGGGTGGCCGCCTCGCCCGGCCTCTGGGTGTGCCGCGGGCGCGTCACCCCGAAGCCCTTGTGGCCGAGGTGAGCCCCAGGGGCGGGAGCACGGCCGCTGCCTGTGTCAGCCTCCTGGGCCTCCCTCCGCTTCTGGACACTGGTGCCCAGGCCACGGCCGGCAGGGCGTCTGTGGGACCCTCCTGGCTGGGGCCAGTGCCCCTCCGTGCCCGCCGTGGGATCGGTCGCTGCCCCCCGAGGGCCAGGGTCCCGAGCCGCGGCTCGCCCACGCCCCTCCCTCGTGGCGGGGTTCGGGGAGCATGGGCCCCAGCTCACGCGCGCCTCCCGCAGGCCAGGCCGTGTCCCTGTACATCCCGCAGCCAGCCATCAATGCCTCGGCGGCGGAGGATGTGCTGCTGTCGGTGGGCTACGCCTGCGAGGGGGTGCCCACCATCGAGTGGCGGCATGCGGCCCGCGGCAGCCAGCGCACCATCGTGGCCTGGGCGCCCGGGGCCCCGGCCAACGTGTCCCGCAGCCACCGGGGCCGGGTGTGCACCTTTGACAACGGCTCGCTGCAGCTGCTCGGCGTGGGCCTGCCGGACGCCGGCTACTACGTGGTGACTGTCACTGAGCACCGCGGGGACAGCCGCCTGGGCACCATCGCGCTGCAGGTGTCAGGTGAGGGGCGGGCCCGGGGGGAGGGGGGGCCGGCACGGTGCTGAGGCGCTGCCCCCCAGAGGCGCTGCCCCCAGAGGCGCTGCCCTCCAGAGGCGCTGCCCCCCAGAGGTGCTGTACGAGGACCTGCACTTCGTGGCCGTCTTCCTGGCGCTGCTGGCCGCGGTGGCCGCCGTGCTCGTCAGCCTCCTGTGGGTCTGCCACCGCTGCGCGTACAAGCTCCAGGCCGGGAGGCGGCACAAGCTCGCCGGTGAGTGGGGGACGCCCCGGGGCCGCCCCGGGCTGGCATGGGGTGACACGGCTCTCTGCAGACAGCGCCGCGGAGGAGCTGGAGCTGCAGGACGTGGACTGCTAGCGGGCAGGTGCCCCGCCCAGAGGGAGCGCCTTTCCGGCGGGGACAGGCGCGCTGGCCCGGCCATGTCTCGACGAGGTCAGTCTCGGAGGGTCGGGGCCCAGCAGGGCGGCGGCTCTGGCCGGGGGTGCCCAGCCAGCCAGGGCCTTGCTGGGGGTGCCCGTCCGCTCTCCTGCGGCCGTGCCCGGAGGACGCTGGGGTCGGGCCGCCTGCTGAGGGGCGGGTACTGGTGAGGACGCTGGGGCTTTGGGAGCAGAGCGGGCGCCCGAGACCAGCCCCTGTGGGGCGCTAGGCCTTTCCGACCTCAGACTCCACGTTAACTGGACCGTCCCTCTGCCCGCCCCAGCCAGGTCCCCGAGGGAGGAAGCGCCGTGGGCACAGCGGCCCCACACGGCCCCGACGGAGCAGGTGGCCGGCGGCTCCGAGCGCATCCCATGGGTCCCTGGCACGCGTGTGCCCCAGGATAACCCGGCATCCCCTACCTCTCAGCCGGCTCCTGAGAAGCGGCCGTGGTCCTGGGGCCCCCAGAGCCACGGCAGGAGGGCGAGGACGCCCGAGCGCCGGGGAGCAGCTTGCGCTGGCCTGCCTGGAGGGGGCCGCCCGCCCAGAGCCCCGGGAACATGGGCCCGGGGTCGTGACCAGCCTCGCCCTGCTCAGGACGTGGCCGCTGCAGTAAGCGGGGAGGGACCCGCCCCCGCCTCTACCAGGCAAGCTCCGCAGGGGCAGGCCTCGCCACCCCACCTCGCCCTGTAGAGCAGGGCGTCCCAGGCAGGGAGCTGAGCTGGCCCGTGTCCCCAGCCCACCCGTGCATGCAAACCGTCTCTCCTCCTGCCATGCCCGCCACAGCCCTCTCCTCCGGAGGCCCAGGGCAACAGGACTGGCACGAGCCTTCGGCGACCAAAGCAGGCGCGCCACCTGGCTCGGAAGGCAGGAGAGCAGCTGGCTGCAGCCACGGCACGGGCTCCAGGGCCCCGGGGGCCAGAGGCTCTGGGGCTCCAGGGGCGCCTGACAGCTCCGGGGGTCTCCACAGGGTGCCCAAGGGTGTCACATGGCTCCTGGAGGCACCTGAGGCTTGGGGGCCCGACGGCTCCAGACGCCTCCTGTGCCTCCTCGCCCCATGCCCTGTGAGCAGGCCGGGCCAGAGGTCAGGCGCGGCCCCAGAGCAGGGCAGGGCAGGAGCAGCAGGAGCCCCAGGAGGGCGCCCAGGGCTCCTGGAAGTGGCCCTGCGCTGTCCCCTCACTCTGCACTTTCAAAGCCCCCTCCCTGGACACCCCCAGGCAGTTCTGCTTCCAGAGCCCACGGCTTCTGCCTCTGCCAGAGCAGGCGCCGCAGCGCCCCGCCAGCCCGTCTCAAGCTGTGAATAAATAATGTGTGAAATGGAAGTGACGGGTCCTTCCCACGCCTCCCGGGACAGCTCTGTGGCCGGAGGCCAGGGTGTCCGGCACCCCCGTGAGGGCTCCTCGGCAGCTCGGGGACTCCAACTGGCCTCCACGCACAGTGGCTGTAAACGCCGTCCCTCCACGCCAGTCGCTCCCTCCCCAAGCCCCCCGTCCAGTTCCAGGCTGTTGGGGGTGGGTGGAGCGCCGGGCGTGCGGGGCCGGCCTCTGACAGGCCCGGCTGGCTGGCCACCCAGCTCCCCTTGGCACCTACCTGTGCCTGCCCGGCTGGCACGGAGGCCCCGTGGAGGAGCAGAGGCCTCACTGCGTGCACGAGGGCACTGCCAGCGGGTGGAGCGGGCAGCAGGGCCGGTGCTAGACCACCCCGCCGTGGGCCCCAGGCGCTTCCACTCTCCAAGACCCGCTGTGCACCCACCAGCGCCCTCAGGGCCTTCCTGGGGACGCAGAGAAGGGGCCTTGGGGTGGGTGTTGGGGTTCAGTCACACGCTTTATTTGACGCCGTGTTGTTTACAAAGCAAATCCGGGCCCCTCGGACCTCACTTGGGCTGGCTCGGCATCCCTCACAGCGCGTGGGCCTGCTGCCGGGCCGTCCCGCCCGCGCCCCCGCGCCCCGCGCCCGCGCCCGCGCCCCGCACCGTCGTGCGCAGAGCCAAAGTGCAGAGCCAGGGCCGTCTGCGGGGACGGCGTTCCGGGCCGGCCGCAGGAGCCGCGTCACAGCAGACAGGGGCTGAGGGCGGACATGAGCAGCTCCATCTTGTACACGAAGTTGCGGCCCTCCATCCGGCCCCACTGCACCTCCCGGAAGGGCCCCCGCAGGTGGCTCCACTTGCCGTCCTGCAGCACGTCGCTCCTCGGCAGGTCCTTGCACTGGTTGCGGGGGAGCTGCACCAGGACCTTGCTGCCGCTCTCGGGGCCGTTCCGAACTGCGGGCAACGCGGAGTCAGCCCCGGCGCCAGGCTGGGGTCACCCAGGGCGCCCAGCCCGCCCTGAGACACTGCTGGGGCCGGCTCAGGGCCGAGCATCTGTACTCCCAGGACATCCTGCCACGGCAGGCGCCCGCCTGCCCCGCGGTGATGGCTGCGAGGGACGAAGGGACGGTCACCGCGGGAGGTCCGAAATATGCCCAAGAAAGGACGTTCTGAGGCAGCCGCCAGCGACTGGCACCAGCAGCGTCACGCCGCAGGTTCGCCTCAGCCGTGCGGTGTCCACAGCGGGCGGCAGAAAGCCTGCCCAGGACAGCACCCAGGGGAGTGGGCTCCTGCCCAGCACCAGGCCAGGAGCCCAACCCCGCCCGCCCAGGGCCAGTGCCCTCTGTCCACACGCCTGGCAGAGCAGAGGGCGGGTTGAGCTGCCTCCCTGGAGAAGGTGCTGTAAGCAGACCCTCTCGCGCCTACCGCAAAGGACCCCGGGCCAAACCCGCGGCTCCCGGCAAAGGGCAGCTGGTACCTGAAATGGCATAATCGCCGCTTGGGGAGGCCACGGTGATGGCAGAAGCATTGCCGATGCTCTCGATGGGCCCCAGGCCCACATGGTTGCTGAAGCTCAGGACCTGCCAGCCCATGACCTTGGCCAGCTGCTGCACTGCGTGCACCTGGTGTTGGGACATCTGCGGACGGGAGGGGCCTCTGCTGACGGCCAGCACGCTGCCCGCTATGCCAGGCTGGGCTGCTGCTGCCACGAGCCCACACGGGCCCGTCCACGCCAGAGGGGACCCGTGTGACGAGGGCCGGGGCCAGGAGGCTGTTCTCAGCAGCAGCCGACAGGCACCAGGCCCGCTGGCCGCTCTGGCGGCCCCGCCTGCACACTGCAGGCCCTTCCTCAGTCCAGACGCTTGCAGCGCCCGCTGGGCCCTGGGGAATGCGGCACGACCCCAGCGCGCCCCTCATGGCAGCCCCGTGGCGGCTCCAGCCCTCAGCACAGCCCCACCACGAGGGTGTGAGCACGTCATCGCCCGGAGCCTTCTAGCAGCGACCGGCAGGCCTCTCACCTGCATGGCCCAAGCGACATGGGACAGACGCTGCTTCCAGCTGGGAGTGTGACTTTAAAACTTTTCCTGTGGAAAGACCCTCCCTGGCAGCGCAGGAGCTGAGGCACACCACTAGGAGACGTCTGCAGCCTGAGTTCACCCCCAGCCAGGTGCTGACCACAGGCGCAGCAGACTCTCCTGCACCCGCTGCCCCTCAGCAGTGTGTGTCACTGTTCTGCTCCCCACTCTGTCTCTGGGGAGTCTTTTCGTACCCTCCACCCTCGTGCCTCTGGCCTGCAACCCAGCTCGTGGATACACGTGTTCTGTGGAAGAACTAACATGTACTGAGATTTCAAAACCCCCCCTTTCCCCAGAAGTCAGCACGCCCCGGGGCAATCACAGCTGCATGAAGCAAGCAGGAGAAACGTTGGTTTTACTGCATAAACGAGGAAAGGAAGGTGCAGAAACTTGTCCAGTTTGTAAGTGACGAACTTTGCATATAAAGCTGGCACTAAAACCCAAAACCTTCCATCTACGTGGACCCCGAACGCAGGGCCTCTAGGTTTAAGATGACAGCATCCACCCACTGTCATGGCCAGCAGTCACCAGAGGCTGCTTCTCTGGCGGCCTTGGGCCCCGCCCCTTGGACTGCGCTCCGGGATGGCTGAGCTCGGTGGGCGCTGGCGGGAGTCAGCTCATCCCGGGCTCAAGCCAGCGGGCACAGGCTGAGGCACGTCCAGCTCACCAAGGACCGAGGCACGCACAGCAGAGCCACAGCGCAGCCAGGCTGCGGGAGCGGCTCCCCACCCTCCCTGCCGTGGGCTCCACAGCCTCCTGCCCCACGGCCGTGAGCGGCCGGGCCGCAGGGCAGGCCCACCTGGGACAGGAGGAAGTCCTGGAGCTCCTGCTCCCGGTGCGACAGCACGATCACCCGCCCGTCTCGGTGCACGACCCGGATCTGCTCCACGCCAATGTTCAGCTGCAGCTGGATGGACCTTCACACAAGCTCAGTCTCAGAGCCAGCCGGCCGCACCTCCGCACGCCCCACCCGCCGGCAGGTCACGCCCTTCTGCATGGGACGTGCTCCACAGACACCAGAACTCAGGGTACCTGGGTGCATGCAGCGTGCGCTCCCGAGGCTTCACTCACTAGACCCTCGCATCACCCCAGCAAAGAAATCCTGAGGCCTGCTGCCCATCAGAGCCCCTGACCCGCACCAGCCCGCAATAGCATCTCTGCCCGGAGCCCCGCCCCACGCGGGTGCAGACCTGCCCGGAGCCCCGCCCCACGCACTTGCAGCAATGCCCGGAGCCCCGCCCCACGCACTTGCAGCAATGCCCGGAGCCCCACCCCACGCGGGTGCAGACCTGCCCGGAGCCCCGCCCCACGCACTAGCAGACCTGCCCGGAGCCCCGCCCCACGCACTTGCAGCAATGCCCGGAGCCCCACCCCACGCGGGTGCAGACCTGCCCGGAGCCCCGCCCCACGCACTTGCAGCAATGCCCGGAGCCCCGCCCCACGCACTTGCAGCAATGCCCGGAGCCCCGCCCCACGCGGGTGCAGAGCTGCCCGGAGCCCCGCCCCACGCACTTGCAGCAATGCCCGGAGCCCCACCCCACGCGGGTGCAGACCTGCC